>CALNVZ010003434.1:30868014-30933346 GCA_940671915.1 Paracentrotus lividus | reverse complement strand
GGAGCACGAGATTTACCAATGACTTTGTTTACCCTGCAGCCATGGATAAGTCCTTCATAGCAACGAAAATGAAATATTGGATGCAAAGACAAAAAGAAAGAACACTGGACACGCACATATAATTTATTATTGAAAGTAATACCAAACTTGTATGTTACCCTATTAAAAATCAAGATTGATTTTCACATAGACCTATTATATAAAGAAAATGCTTATGAAAAGGCCCGTATATGCCGCCATATAAATATCTATATATGTAAAAGACAAATAAACAATAAATCTGTAATGTACGAACTAAAAAGAAAAAATCCATTATAAGTGTCTTCGACTTAATACAGGACGTAAAGATTAAAAGAAAGAAACCAAGCAACAAAACAAAAAAACAAAAAAGTTTTTTTTATATAAGATTAATATCAAATGCGAATAGAACAAAATACAAACACGGAAAAATTGACAACAGCCTATAATTTTTAACGACCTTTAAAAAAACAATACAAAGCACCAATTTTAACAGTGGCGGATTAAGGATTTTATGGGGGGCCAAAATTTATATTTCAGATTCTTATACAGTTGAATTTATTTTGCGTTACGCTGGCCGAGCAAAAAGGAGCGGGGAGGTTGGGAGAAGGGGTGCGGTAGGTGTGAAGATACTTCGGCATTCGGTCACCCTCACAGTCCTATTTCACCCGTGGTAGGGGTAGGGTTAAGTCGGTCATCCATAAATAATGTTTCCTGCTTTTTTTTTTTCTCTCTCTCTCTCTCTTCTTTTGTTTTCTTGTTTTTTGTTGGGATGTTTTACGTTTGGCGCTCCTCAAATACCGATTTTATGCACTTTTTTTCTCAATTATGGGCGCGGGTGAGGTGGGGGGGGGGGGGGGGTTCGAAGCTCGTCAGGCTCCTTTGAATCTCCCACAATGGAATTGCGGATACGTTCACCCGTGGTAGGGGTAGGGTTAAGTCGGTCATCCATAAATAATGTTTCCTGCTTTTTTTTTCTCTCTCTCTCTCTCTTCTTTTTGTTTTCTTGTTTTTTGTTGGGGATGTTTTACGTTTGGCGCTCCTCAAAATACCAGATTTTATGCACTTTTTTCCTCAATTATGGCGGCGGGTGAGGTGGGGGGGGGGGGGGTTCGAAGCTCGTCAGGCTCCTTTGAATCTCCCACAATGGAATTGCGGATACGTTATAATGTCAGATAAAATCATAGCTTAAAACATGATTTAAAAGATAAACCTAAATAATTATATTGCGCATCAATGCTTATGAAAATCTTATACAGTGCGTATCAATAAAAACGGGACAGTTTTGAAAAGTCTCTCAAAATTGTGTTTGAAAATTATGATGCCTATATTTTTATGTTAATAGATGCTCTGAAGTCTTATCTTTTGAATGCAATTAAAAAAATAAGTTTCGTTCATGCTTGAGCACACACAGAACATTTTTTCGGGGGCTCAAAAACGACTTGCAAACGGCTTGCGCACAAAATGGAAAAATTGAGAAATACGATCATCAGACTTCTTTCTAATCAGCAGTCTTCCTCTAATTTCTTTCTTTATTTTTTCCATTTTTTGTTCTAATTATGATTTGAAATTTGTCAACCAAAAAGAAAGGGGATTTAGTTGGTTGTTTAATTGATTGTTTAAAGGTAGTATCAGCCTTTTTCACAAATTGTGAAACTAATAAAACTTGGCATAACTGTAGAATATGATCGACCTATACTGTCTATTCAATCTTACTGTCATAGGTTGCCTAGATCAGTAATACGAAACGAAAATCTGACTACCAATCTTGACCAGCTCTCCATCAACATCGTTGATATTACAGCGTGTGCAGCACGGACCGTACACAGCAATATACACATGGCGCATCAGCGTGCATTATTCTCTGCGCTAACGGTCAGCGGTTCGCACCGTATGGTATATTTTTCGAGGTTCGAAAAAAATAGGAATGAATTTTGATAATCGCAATATAATGACAAACATACACATTTGAGCTTTATCATGTTGTGGGAAGAGTCATTGGTATACTACTATATCCTCTAAAAACTAGAAATTTAATATTTTTGCCTGCAAAAGGCTGACACTACCTTTAATTGACTGATTGATTGTTTGCTTTTTTTTATTTGTTTCGTTCATGCTTGAGCGAACACGGAAAATTTTTGTCGGAGGTTTAAAATAAAAAATGATTAAAAAAAGGGGAGAAAAAAAAAGAAACTTTCGTTAAATTCAAAGGGTAATATTTATTCTGAATCATTGTTCTGAATCAGGTACTCCCATTCAGATTGATTGTTACTTTTCACTGATCAATGATTATGTTAGTCTTTTGAGTCGATTTCCTATGATTCTTCCAACGATTTAATCAATCATTTGAACAATCAATCAAAAAGTAATCGATCAATCGATCAATCATTTAAAGAAACAATGAATTAATCAAACGATCAATCATTCAAAATGGTCAATCTATCAATCCTTCATTCAATCAATTGATCAATTAATAAATCAATCCATCAATCAAACATTCAATCAAAAAAACGAACAAACAAAGCAATCATTCAATCAAATAATCAACCCACCAACCAAATTCCCTTTCTTGGGTTCACAACATTTTTTATTTTATTTTTTTTTAGTTTGAAGGAATATTCAATGCCAAAAGATAACATGTTAACATGTGAAAAAACAAAAACACAACAAAACAAAAATAATTCAATTCAATTGAATAAATAGCTTTGTAAATGAATTTTGGTAGCATAATTCGAAAATAATGGCAAAGATAATGAAAGGGTTAAGAGTAAGTGTGCTGATTAGCAAAAAGTCTGATGATCGTATTTCTCATTTTCTTCCATTTTGTGCGCAAGCCTTTATTTGAGCCCCTGACAAAAATGTTCTGTGTGCACTCAAGCATGAACGAAACTTAATATTTTAAATGGCATTTGAAAGATAAGACTTCAGAGCATCTATTAACATAAAAACATAGACATCATAATTTGAAACGAAATTTTGACAGACTTTTCAAAACTGTCCCGTTTTTATTGATACACCCTGTATAATGCGAAAATATATAGAGAATGAAGGGAAAACACAAAAACATAAACGGAATTTTAAACTGAATGGACGTTTCTTAAAATTGAGTTCCTCAAAATGAAATTGATTGCTCGAACAGGCTAATTGGGCTCCTAAAAACGATGCCTCGTTAATTTGAATGAACATAATGCTAAATTGTACGTACATTAATGAAGTTGTATGCGCGTTTAAAGATCTTGTTTGCTGTATAAATAAAATTAAGTACGGGGAAAATAAGATAGAATGCAATACATGGAAATGGTTTTGCCCCCATTATGAAATTAAATGCTTTTAAAATAAAGCTTCGTGACTATGAATAATCTTGATTCCTCGTATTTTAAAATCAAAATGCCGATAACGATCGGAAAAAGGTATCGCTTGAATTTGAATGAACCTTCTATAGGTTTGAATGACAAACCTATGAAATCGGGCGGGAAAACCTATATTTAGTTACAAATTATTATTTTTGATAGCCAAACTATTTTTAATAATGGCGATCAGTTCAACCGTTAGCGGTGAAATTCAATGATCGACGGCCCTGCAAGTTGGCCACAAAATATCGGCAGATAAGTGGTTCTTTGTGAATGAATAAAAAACCTTAATATTGTGTTATTTTAATTGTAACAGAATTTAAAAAGCAGCATTTAAAGGGAAACAATACCCAAAGAAAATATCATTTTTATATAAAAGAGCACAATGAGAGGAGCAATTAAAAAAAAAAATCATCAAAATCGGTTATAAAATAAGAGAGTTATGGAAGTTTGAAAAGTCTCGTTGTGCCGTCTATGGATATCCTCAAATTGGCAACAATGGCTTCAAAATGGCTGATTTTATGGACAACTCTCCATTTGTTTTGTACACAAATTTTCAGATTCTCCCCATTTTCTTTCAAAATATGTCTTCTTTACTTCTGAGCTCAAAATATGTCATGGGAAAATATATTTTACACAACATATGTTGAGCTCAGAAGGAGGTAAGTTATATTTCGAAAGAAAATGGGGAAAATCTGAAAATTTGTGTACAAAATGAATGGAGAGTTGTCCATTTTGAAGCCGATGATGCCAATTTGAGGATCCCCATAGAAGGAACAACTAGACTTTTCAAACTTCCATAACTCTCTTATTTGATAACCGATTTTGATGAAACTTTTTTTTAGATTGCTCCTCTCATTTTCCTCTTTCCTGTAAGGTTGATTCTCTCCTTGGGTTGGATTCCCCTTTAAACATAAATCAATGATTTATAATTATTTGTTAACGAATTGTCTTCTTTTAATAGTCAAACTATTTTCATAAAACGATCGACGATTCTGCAAGTTGGTCACAATTATGACTGGTCATTTTGTAAATGTTTAATAAATCTTGATATTGTATTATTTTATTTGCAACGGAATGTAAAAAGCAGCACTAAAACACACGTTATCAAAAACGAATTATGTGGCGGGCAACTGATCTCTTTTGGTGCCCAATTTCTTTTTATAATGAAAGATGATGGGATAACGATCGAGGTTTGTCAGATTGGCCACGGAGCAACTCCGCATTATTAGATAGAATTTCTTTTTATATGAAAGATGATGGGATAACGATCGAGGGTTTGTCAGATTGACCACGGAGCAACTCCGCATTATTAGATAGAATATGTCATTGCAGTGCCTTTTTTTTCTTCTTTTTTTTGTTTGTTACAATAGTAATAGCAAGTAGATTTGGAATAACTTTTCTCCTGCGAAGATGAGAAAGAAAATGACTCCTTGCTGTTTTTGATTCATTTCCCTCGGATTAACTGAGAAAATTTCTGCAATGTAATACCGTAGTCACACTGGTGAGACCGACTCCATACCGACACCAGACGGACGAAATAATTACATTACCGTGAATGGCAAGCTTGTGGTCGGTTTGGAGTCGGGCTCACCGGTGTGACTCCGGTATTACGAAGACCACTTCCAGAGATATGGACAAACGACACAAGACCGGTTAAGACCTCATGTACAATCTCTCTCTCTCTCTCTCTCTCTCTCTCTCTCTCTCTCTCTCTCTCTCTCTCTCTCTCTCTCTCTCTCTCTCTCTCTCTCTCTCTCTCTCTCTCATTATCTTTCTATCTGTCTTTCTGTCTCTCTGTCTGACATTCTGTCTGTATCTCTCTCTCTCTCTCCTTCTCTATCTCCCTTTTTCTTTCTCGCTGTCTTTTTATTTCTCATTCTGTCACTGTCATTCTCTCCTTCTCTCTCTCTTCCACTCTCACTCTCTCTTTCTCTCTCTCTCTCTCTCTCCCTCTCTCTCTTTCCCCCTCCCCAGCGGACAGTGACGTGTCAGATATATCGAGGGGTACATACTAATCCAGAAAACAGGAGTTTGAATTGGATCACCGTGGCTTTATTCAGGGATAACTCAAAAGCTAATTTTATCACAAGTGACCCTGGTCACTAATAATTTTCTTAAATTTTCTATCATCTACTCTAATTTTAATAAAGGCCTATACTGTCCTTCGTTTTACCCTTATATAGTTTCTATCACATTAATTTTGATCTGTTCACCCCCCCCCCTCACCACCATCTCCCAAGACTATATCACACAGTCCTGTAGATTATCAGTCAGAAGAGTATACATGATTATAACTGCCCATTCCTGGAATGTAAGACTAAAATTATTATACCTTCAGACAGACGCGGATCCAGTGCAAATTTTTGCCCATTTTCACACATTTGGGACACCCCTTTTCTGCTTTTAAATTTATTTATTATAATTATTATTATTATTTTTTTTTTTAATTATTATTATTTATTTAATTTTTTTTATTTATTTATTTTTTTTTTTGGGGGGGGGGGGCTGTAAGAGCCCTTCCCCTGAAACTGTGCCTCCTGACTACGCGCTCTTCTCTTATTGCCGAAACCAGTGGTTTCTTGTGGTATCTTGCATCTTCCAATGATCGTGCAAATGATAGTTGAAAGAAAGAAAGAAAGAGAGAGAGAGAGAAAAAAAAAGCAACACAATCTCCAAAAAAAAAAGGGTGCTCAGTTCGGTCTATTCTTATATTTCCAATCACATTTACAACATTCCTCATATTATTTTCACATCATTTTAATATCAGACAAAGTATAGGACAATTGACATCATATCAGAAGTAAGATATACGAAGGAACTCAAGTTAAAAGCTTGGCTTGTTACATTATTGGCTCCATCGTGTATCAATCTCGTCACCACCTTGTGTTCTGATATAAAATAAAACTATGATCCAGGACATTAAAATACAAAAAACAAACAACAACAACAACAACAACAACAAAACATTACATTGATTCATATCTATCAGAAAACTTCCCTCAACTACAAAAATGCATTGAGATTGGCAGATAGATCAGACTGGGGGATGGGGAGTTTTCTAATGCGGCGGTCACAACTCGCCGTACCTTCGACGTGCAACTCCCTACGATGGATTTCGTAGAAAATTCGTACAGCGTATGTACCATGCAGGCGCGTTGCCTGTATACGTGCAGGAAGTTTTTCCAATACCCGTACTACAGAAACGCAGGAATCGCAGAAATTGACCAACGACCTGTGCGTGCATTGTGCATGCAACGCATGCAGGCTACGTTGATTGCACGTGCCCCGTAGCCTATGACGAGTTGTGACCGCCGCATAAAGTATCTAACATGGAACTTTATTTTCCTAATGCTCATCTACATGATCCTGCATCAATTATATTACAAGACCATTGCTCTTTGAATTCATCAAAAGAGAGGGGGAATCGGCTAATCCTCTGCCCCCTCCCCCTCATCCTCACCCCTGGTTTTTCCTTCGCACTATTGACCAATCAGCGAGCTGGATTTGATCGGCAGCGGCAAAGAGTGAGTGCATCGTATATGGCTGGTGAGTCATGCTCTGCGAGAGAATCCCAACGGGTCGAAGATTCTTGTCCGGGCCCTGGCCGGCGGGAAGCACATCGTTAACTCGTTAAAAAGTATCTAATTTTCTTGCGCGGGATTGTAATACCCTCTCTGACGTAGCAAGATCAGAGCAAGCCCCAGCCAAGAAGTAGATAGCACATGTCCCACTGCTTTTAACATGCAGCAGTTCGGCAGTAGTTTACATTTTACATTTAGGCATTGGTCGAGCAAGGCAGCGCACCAACCGCGCGTCTTGCTTTACAAGAGACACGAAGGAGAAATTTATCCACAACTGTTTTGAAAGAAGTTCATCACAACACTGCATTTTCAACATGTGCGACATGAAATAAACTTCGACCAGCTGAAAATCCGATGATATTATAGGAGATTTATACTTGACAACATATGTCTTCAGTTGACAACGAAGTAAAAGAAGACCGACACCTTCTTCGTGTTCTTATCAAGTTGTCGAAAGAATAACATCAGGTGAAAGAGAGATATCATTTTTCGAATTCTTCTATACAAAGCTGTTGAATTTGTGCAGCAAACGCATTTATATTTTTAAAAAATTATATACAGAACATTTGAACATTTTCTACAAAAGGACTTTGAGGTGATTTATAATCTTAAAAACAGACTTGGTTCGAATAAAATAAACTTTTAACGCGCATGTTCTTTGAGCTAAGTGGGACTTCGATCTCGACAAATTCTATTTGAAGATTCTTACTCCGATCTATATGCTCACTCTCTTGAGACGTTTTTCCTTTTTTCCTGCGTAAATTTTGGATGATAATTCAGAAAGATGATTACTGCTGCTATGACAACCAGACAGGGTGAGTTTTCGAAATCAAGTTTGAATAAATAAGTTTCTCTCTATCTCTGCATGTTTTGCTGATTTAAAGGTCGTTCACATATCATTAAAGACATCAACAAAATGAACTAATTATTGTTATGATAATCTATTTTCAATCAACCATATAAAGTACGCTTCAAAATCAATTTTCAAAGAATAAACTTTGGTGAATTCTGTTCATAATTCGTGGTGTATCATAATATTATATTATTTCATCCTTGTATCGTAAAATAAGATGATATGCTCAACATTATGAATTGGATCAAGATCGAAGCATTTCATATTTAAGATCCGTTTACAAAAGTAATGAAAACAAAATCATAGGTCATAAAACGGGAGAGGGGTTGAGTATGGGTTATTTCCCCACGTAATCATCTTGATAGGCATGCACGCAGGCAGGCAAACAATACATTTTAAAAAGATAGTAATAAAATTATGAAAAAAGAGTAAAAATTACCCCCAACCCGTAACCTAATGCGTATATGAATGTAAGTCGATGTTTGCTTCCTTGTTGATATTGCTTTATTTAAATTGAGAGTAAAGAAGTTTTGTATAAAGTATGATTATGTTTATGTACTATAATATGGATTACTGGCTCTATTTGATAATAGATAGGCCTACACTAATAAAAACAATGAACCGGACCTGTATTATGAAATGATCGCATTGAGTCTATGGCATAATAGTGATATTTCTTCCTTATTATTCTTCAAGGTCAGTTAACGTCGAAAGTAAGACGATATATTGTTGTTGTTATTATTGCTATTGTTGTTGATATAGAAACTATCAACGTTTCTAATTGAACTATAATAGTTAAGAATATTATTCTACGCAGTTTAGGGGCTCTTTCGCGTTCAGATGGTCGCTTGTTCATATCTTAGAATCGTGACTAAGTGGCATTTCACTGTCATTTCCTGCAACAGCTGTATGTTTGTGTACAGTCAAATTTGTAGTTCTTAAGCTTGTGGTATTAAACGAAGGTTAATACTTTACCCGATCATTAATATTTGTGTTGTATAAAATGGACTCAGTAGCTGCGCACCTTTGCCAAATTAATCAGCAATGACTTTGGCTCTTCTTTGGCAACGAGTCCTTTCTCGTCCATATGAGGAAATATGAGGCAAGGTTTTTGGATGAGGATTAGATAGTGGGGGGGGGGGGGGGGGGAGGGTATGAAAGAGAAAGAAGGGGTGGGTATCTGGCTCATGTTCCTTTCTCTAGCAGCCAGTGACGATTGTACGTTATCCTTAAATCTCGTCATAACTCTTTAGTTTGAAATGCTTTCAAAATTTAAAAATAATTTAATTACAAACTCTTTCGTTTTCGACTCTATTGACAAGCTTCAGCCTCAATCTTGAATTAAATTGAATTTGTACAAAGGGAATTTTGTTCACATTAAAATCATCGTTATTTGTATTGTCAATTGCTTGAATTCTATGTTTTGTCGTTGGTTATAGATCTAATTCTTATTGACCACAATATATTTGCAATATTGTAACGAATCCTTCAGCGTTGATAGCAATTTCATGTCCGTCCATCGCCCAAAACTTGACTAAACTATTGTCTTGAAATCGGGACACATTGTGCCGTATTTGCATAAAATTCTTTGTTTTTACTCTTATACATGTATACCTTTGAATTTAATTCGATGTTCATATAATCTGTTTTCAAATGATAAAGTGAACAATTACAATCGTATAACAAATAACGCAAAATAACACAATATCAGTGATTATGAAAATGAGCAAAATTTTGGTTAAAGCAATTAATAATAATAAAGCCCATTATCTAAAAAAAATCATCAAATCATCATCCTTGTAACACACATCAATAATTATCAAATTGAATAGTACATGTAACATGATCTATATTTCTTCGTATTTCCGGATTTGGAGGAAGTATGGCTCAATAATAATAGATTCATAATGATGATGATAAGAAATATAAAAAGAAAATTAATTACTGATTAATACAATTGATCAACACTGTTGTCAAGGTAACACGTGATTATGGTACATGACGGCTAGTGGCATATCCAGTATACAGGGACATGCAGGTTATAAACTCAGTCCCTCCTTTTATTAATACATTTTGCATGTTTTGCCAGAGTCGTGGTGGTAGAGCTATACACTGTCGTCCCATACTTTTTGTGAGGCATTAGTTATGTGTCTTGATACACCATTTTTGGGTATACAGTCTGTGTCAAAAAAAAATTGGTGGAGTCGGAAAAAAAATCATTTAGGTGTGAAATCTTTTCATATAATGTGTGTTTGTGGTACCAAATTAAAGCCAAAAGATTTTTCTTGCTGATGCGCTTTGTCCTGTATAATTTGCTTTCGTAAAACAAAAGTTATACAAAATACTGCACCAAATGTGATGAAAAAATTGCAGAAGAAAGAGTGATGTTCCTGATTTATGAAAATAACAAACAATACCACGTTAATATTAACCTTCACACTATAAAAAAATGTTTTCTAACTGTACCATTTTATTTGACACAGACTGTATATCTGAAGTTACCATTGCCGATCATACAGCATGCAATTTTGATTGTATCTGTTGATCTGTTGTCAATGTCGTGAACGTGAAACATTATAGTGACTTGACATGGCCAACACAAGAATGCTTATTGCAGGTTCCAATGATCAGTAGAGGCAACAGCTGCTCCTTAAATTGGACACTTGCCAAGGTTAAGAAAATGATGGTTCATTTCAATCAATGGGTCTTCACAATGTTGTATGTCATATCTTGTATTATACAGACCTACTTTGACTAATGGGTTATTCTTCAGTTTATTGGTTAGATTTTACCCATTGATTCTCAATGGTAAAAAAACCAAACAATTAATTGCTTATTATCTCGAACCAATCATTTCAATTGTAGCTTAATGACATTTTCTGTTTCAAAATGTCACAATCAGAAACATTTAGAACTTGAAAGATATTTCATGTTGTAAATTATTGGCTTATAATCCATTGAATTGTGTATTTATGTAATAAGAATTTCCAAGGACCATAATGCCAGAAACAAATCTTTAGCTAGTGTCTTGTAAACCTCAAGAATCAGTTAGTAGAATAAAAGAGAATTGCTAATCGTTCTCTAAAATCGTATAAAATTCAAGGTTTCAATTTAAGTTTTGTAAAGAATAAATTATAAAAAATGAAAACATGTCGATTAAACATAATTTTTCAATCCAATGCCTAAGCAGATTTCATCAACAAGAACAGTTTATTAAAAATAGAAAGAAATAAAAAAAATAAAAAATAAAAAAAAGAGTAATCCCCAAACTGTTCGTAAAGCATAATTATTTCATTAAAATTTGTCTTATATAACAAAGCATTATAATATTCATAGACATCAAATTTGAGTGTATACGCACCTATTTATATTGTTCCAAAACAAAAATTCTTAATTGATGAAGGACTATACAATTGGAATACAATACAATCAGGGATATATACCTCGAAACTGTGATTCATTTTGTTACGTCATCACTCAGTTACAAAGCAATACTGTTGTAATGAATCATTGTTTTTAATTATTCTAATTTTGAAATACACATTCTTCATAATCTCCCCCCGTCTGTACCTTGATATAGCGACGTGCATTTTGAATAGGGCGTATGTGCGGTGTTAATTCATGAGGAAGTAAGAAGCAACAAAACAACAACAACAGCAACAACAACAACAAAATTACAACAACAACAACAACAAACAAACAAACAAATTCAAACACGCCAAAGGATTGAAGATGATGAAGACTGTTTCTCGAGGAGTGGCAAACATTCGTTGGCAAGGCA
Source organism: Paracentrotus lividus (assembly GCA_940671915.1). NCBI lineage: Eukaryota > Metazoa > Echinodermata > Echinoidea > Camarodonta > Echinidae > Paracentrotus > Paracentrotus lividus. The sequence goes on along the minus strand of CALNVZ010003434.1, from coordinate 30,921,760 downwards.
TTAATCTGTGTTTGCCACCGATTACCCAAGAGATATTTTGAAGGCCTGTAGAGACTCAGAAACCAACGCTGATTGCCAATTTGACATTTATCTGCCCAAAGGAATGGGAAAATGATTTTGATGACCTTGTACTTGAAAATCTGATAAAACAGCTGAATGTACAATTTTATATGAATATATAAGCCTTTCATTGATTTTTGATAGTGGTAATCAGGAAATAAGAGAAGATTTTTAAAGCGAGTAATATCTGAGGATAAAAAAGGTAATTGGATACAAATAGGCATGACAAAATTCAAACTAGCTTATGCCATGCATGTGAACGCTTATGGTTATTTTCTTTTGATTTGTGTGTTTGTTTTTAATGGAAAATTATACACAAAATCTAAAGACTATTTTAAACAATAATTTAGATTTACAAGTTTAATACAATCTGACAATCAACAAAAGAGGTTTATGATGAACGCATTCCCCCAATATTTAAAAGTTAGAATGTTCATCTTAAACTTATTGTGAGAATTTTATTCAACCTGTAAACCTTATCCATACTTCACAAACTTAGGCTTGAAGGCTCTCCACTTGACCCCTGCTAAAACTACAAGGTCATGAAAACCATGACTAATCATAATTGGGTAAAATAAATTTGCACAGGGGCTAAAACCAGCCCTGGGATAATTTATTCTTTCTTTTTCAAAAAAGAAAATTGAATTTCGACCGAAAATAGAATCAAGTTCACGTTGACTCTGACTCACATGCATGAGGCATTGTCTGTATATGGATTGAAATTGCCTGATTTTCAGGTAAGGTCGGTGCGATAACAGATGTAATCATACTTCACGGCAGACCTCGATATCACGTCTGTCTGTGTCGACTGCATGTGATGTGAGTGCGCTACTGAATAACGTGGTACGGTGAATAAAGCAATCACGGAAAACCCGGGTTCCAAAAACAATTCGGCCAGATTGTGGTGCTAAAAGTTAAATCGCCATACATCATGAAAATGTTCTTTTTTTCAGGCTTAAAGAAAAATAAATCATCATAATACACCATCCAATTCAGACTTCTTTGTTAAGTGCTCGGGGATCGAGCAAACACGTGTGTTTTTTGTGCGTGTGTTTTTCTGTTTCTTTTCTTTTCTTTTTTGTTTTGTTGTTGTTGTTGTTCTAAGTAATGAGGTCAATCGAGAAAGATGCTCAATAAACATTTGTGACACCGTAAAATTGCTGTTGTCTAAAGAGAAATTAAAACATCTCACATTGTAGGCTAAGAACAAAAGTGAAGGCTCCATAATTATTTAGATCATGGGCAAATTCGAATGTGCGACTTCCGAACTTTGCCTGTGCACGTGTAATCTGAGGCCCTTCCGATAGTACTCACTTACGATCTACTGAAGAAAGATGAAGGACCTTCAACATTCTGTCTGGTGTGAAAATGTATAATTCTGTGACGTCAGCGTGACGTAGACACGTGTCAATACGAAGCATTGCATCAAGGATTTATTTATTTTATTTTTTTATTATTATTATTTTTTTTTTTTTTTGGGGGGGGCATCCCCTGGTGAGTAAATGAGGTAGATAATGGGGGTGGGGTCAGGGCGTATCCACGCAAGTTACCCCTTTTCAATTTAATGGAACCCTTTCCCCCCATCATATAACATGCTGATGCCGCAAAGATAGATGAAAGAATTATTATCAAACAAAGATACAAACATCTGAAATGAACTATATAGGAGTGGTTAGAAAATGACTCATTCTTCCAATCTGTAAGTGTGATCTGTGTGTGAAGGTCTGATTTATAAGTCATATCAGATAGTAGTAACTGTGATGGTCTAAATTTGGTCCAGTGAATCAAAAACTGTCTTCAACTATCATCAGTGGAACACCCCTTTCTTGTCCTTCTTCAAATGTCACGAAGATATTGAAGAGAGTCTATCAAGAAGGCGTGTCCAGAATATTTGAAGGGTTCGGGCGTCTATACCATGGGCGTAACCGTAATTTCCTTTGGTAGAATTATTAATATTATTTTCTGGGATAAGTAAACATCTAACATACACCTTATGTTTTGCCAATGATAACATAATTACTGGCGATTTTTATGATTTTGTAGTTGCAGACTTTTAACGATAATTATACGGCATATCGCATATTACAATTTTGGTATCATTGCCTTAGCTTCGGAAAGCATTAATTATGCCTTTAAACACACAATCCGATATACCTTGGTAACAATACTTACAAATTTGCTTGCAAATAACCCCCAATAGCCTCAATAGCTCTTGCCAAAAGTTTGCTTCGAGAAGGGTAAGACTGACTTGAAAGTTTTTTTTTTTTTTTTTTTTTTTTTACCTCTCTCTCTCTCTTTCTTTGAGGAGATAAAAATGTCATCGCTTATTTCTTGGAAGTTGTTCTTATCTCACATAAAGAAGTTATAACATTATGGAATACTGTGATTCCAATTGTTGTGAGTTTAACAATAATGCTAGTTACTTTTTACCGAACAACAATTGAACAATAATAGAATATGCAATGTTCGTCTCTTCTGGATGCTGTAGCGAGCGTGGAAGCGAGAAATTAAACACCAGACGATCCAAAAATAAAATTTTCTAGAAAATGTACCACAAGACATATACCATCCGGAAAATATAATGCCTTTGATTTGATTGTTAGAATCTTTCATCCCATTGCGGTTCCATTTCTTACACGAAGGGAAGATTGTACAAATAAAATATTGAATCATTCCTGCCCTGATTTCAGTGAGAGGAGCGTCTTTAAGTGGCCTAAAATCCTAGACAAACATAAACCCAGGAAATCTATGCTATATGTATGCTTTCCACGAATTAAATATTGCGTCCATGTCTCGACACTACTGTATGACTTTTTAAAATGGTAATCTTTACGTTTTACAAATATATTTTGGCATATTTTAATGCAAATACAATTTTCTTCTCCAATTAATATTGTACAATAATCATGGTAATATTTGCTATTACAATTCCCGCAATGTTCATTGGAAACATTTTTAACATATCGACCAGGGAAAGGGGGGGAAGCATTTCTCAATATTACTCTGACTTCGCTTTCTTTCTTTCTTTCTTTCTTTCTGTCCGTCTTTTCTTTATTTCTTTCTTTCCTTGCCCTCTCTCTCCCCACCCCCTCTCTCTCTCCCTCCCTCCCTCCCTCTCCCTCCCCCCCTCCTCTCTCTCTCTCTCTCTCTCTCTCTCTCTCTCTATCTCTCTCTCTCTCTCCGTATTAATCACCCTTTCTATAATGTTGCCCCATAAAAATGAATAATAAATTTCATGTGACTTGACTGCTTAAGTGTTTGAGTCACGATGAGCCCCCTGACTCAAATTAACGTGGCGAGCACTGCAGGAAAATGACTCGCCACATCGCATCCCTCTTCATATTTCTCTCACTCATGACCCCCCCCATCTCCTCCCATCCGATCCTCCTCTCTCTCCCCTCCCCTCCCGGGGACCCCCTCCCGTATGCCTTCAGCAATGTAGATCACATATCAACAAAACACACAACACAGTCCTTCCTTGTACCCCTACTCTCGCTTTTCATCTATAAAAAAAGGGGGGGAAGAAAGAAGAAAAAAAAAGAAAAAAAAAGAGAAAGGGCATGGCATTTGGAATAAGGAGTTGTAGGTTAAACTCGCGTCGAAAATATTGCCTTAAGAGCATTGCCTTAACAGTGGAGACAGAATTTTAAAGGGGGGGGGGCAGCCCCAAAATTTGAAAAATAGGGGGAGGGTGTCCGATTGCCCCCTGATTTTGACGTGTGCAGTAAATGAGAGTTAAAAAAAAATAATAATATGGGGCGCACGTCTGTTACACACCTGGATCCGCAAATGCCCAACGTGAACTTGACAGTTTAGAGGCTGTATAAGTAGTTATTTTCGCGAATTTCGCGTGTCTACAGCAACATTTGGTGTCTTCAAAATATCCTAGGTTAAATATTTTTATTTGATATTAGATTAATCGTGATTGTCAGCCTTTAAAATATGGACCCAAACTACATCATGGTGATACCTGTAGCAAAATCATAATTTTTTTCCGTGTAGCAATTAATGAACTTAGTAAAATTAACTATGAAGTAATAAAATTACATTTAATACACTTCATGAATTAAATAATTCCGTTCATGCTATCTACAATAAGAATCAGGGGCCGCGGAGCGATTTGAAAGTGGAGGGGCTGAACCAAGTGGGGGGGCTGAACAGGCTAAAAATCACAAAGTATGGTCATTTTTTGCATTTTTGTACACGTTGGCTGAAAAAGTGGGGGCTGCAGCCCCCCCCCCCAGCCCCCCCCCGGCTCCGCGGCCCTTGAGAATATGCAATTTCACAAACAATAGATAGACAAATGAAGTTTCAAATGACATGATTGAAGCCTTGAAAACAAAAATATTTGCCGAAATAATAACTATTTCATACGGCTGCTGATTAATGAATTGAATTGAATTATGTTCTATACAGAAAGGTTGCATGAACCTACAAAGGACATTAGTAACTCAAGTTCTTCTGAACTGTATTTGGATCATGCATCCATTTCAATTCTCCTTACATGCACCCGAAAATTCATGGTCGAATATGGGGTGCATGATTGTATATGAGGTCTTGAATGATCATAACTGGATAACTATGAATATTGTTCTGTAAGGGAAATAATGTGTCATTCTTAGCAGACTTTTGGCATTAGCTCTAATGCTGCAGTCACACAGACACTTACGTATAGTTACGTTTTTGTTGTTCTATCCTTACTTCATCAACTATTCTTTCATTTCTTGTGTTTTTCTTTATTTTATTGGATGAACGATATTATCACTATTTCCACTCCTGGCTATGATGGGAAGGCATCCGTGGGGATCCGCAGAAAAAAAAGTAATTTTTGGACGCAACCCGGACGTAACTCGACATAAGTGTCTGTGTGACTGTAGCATAAAATCATTCTGGCAGTCCATGCGTATAATATCATAACCATCCAAATTATGGATTAAATATCCCGTTCCACGCGTGAATAAATCATAATTTCCCCCTTCAGTGTGCTATGAAGATAACTCAATTAGGAGACCTGGATCTAATTATTACCAGAATGATGAGTAGTCCTTTCTTGTTTCTTGAGAGCTAACCCCAAGCTCCAATGTTGGTTGCTGTACCCCCCATTTGACAAGGCTAATTTTAGCACGGGAAGAAAGTTTTTTTTAGATCGCGCCATTTCCGACTTGCTTATAAACCCGGGACCATGAGGTCGTGGGGCTATGGTTCGACTGACGAAGCAATTACCCCCCTTCTTAACCTATTTATAACAATTTTTCTTTTAAGTGTAAATCTATTATAGGTACAGCGGTGAGAAGCTGCTCAACAGTCAGCACATAAGTACATTATTGGGATACTGTCCACTTAATCATGTTACAAGACGTTTGAGATTTGTATAAGTGATGGACTGACGAAGCAATTAGCCCACTTCTTATCCTATTTATAAGTAATTTCTCGTTTTCATTTAAAAACTATATGAGTATGCGGTGAAGTGCCGATCATCAGTCACCATAAATATATCATATAATATTTCTCTTACCTTGTTACGAGGTTTGCTGAATTTTGTGTATTTAGCGAGGTGGTGACGAAACAATTTTACCCATCTTAACCTATTGTACTTTGTTAAACCTATATTTTGAATATATTCATAAATTTAAAGACATCTTGGTGAAGGAGAGCATTGAGGAGTCTTTTATACTAAAATAGAGAGGGTCTGACGAAAAAAGGTATCCAAATATTATGCATTGATCTTGAGCACTAAACTATATTAAATATCGGTCGCTATGTTAAATTAAAAAAAAAAAAAAAAAAAAAAAAAAAAAAAAAAAAAAGAAAAAAAAAAAAAGTAGTTCAATTTGAACTGTCTTACATATTATTTACTATTATACTTTAGATTATTAAAACATAAAGTTATATAGTTATAAAGAAGTAGGAAGTTTTGACAAATTGAGGTTCTGAAATGAATATCCACTTGCTGACATTCATAATTTATAATTGATTTAAGTTTGGGAGCCTAGCTTACAAGCAATGCTTTGTTAGGTTCCCCCACAATAACAGCAATACATTCACCTGTTCTGTTTATATTGTAATTATGTTATGATTGAAATGTGTATTTTAATGATTTTGCTATGTAATAACAATTATATTTTGTTACTGTTATTGTGGAAAAAAAATAATGGGTACGAATGGTGTGTGTTTCGTACAGGGAGCTTTGTTCAAAGAGAACGTTCCCTGTAATCTTACAATACATAGATATACATGTATAGGTTCGGCTATTTTGCGCCCTAGACACATTTCAAAGAATACAGTAGGGGAGACCGGGTATGGAAGTTACACGGGTCAGTTGTTACAGTTCTCAGTGTGCTAAGTTGGAACAAGAGAGTTCGTGCTAACTGGCATCTATATACAGCCTACACATAGCTGTGATGAACTGCCGGTCGTGAGGTTTCTCCGTCGTTTTATTAAAAAAGTAAATCAACAAAAAACCATTTTTTACAGTTCCAAGTGAATTTTTGAAGAAAAAAAAATTTGTAATAGATCTTACAACTGAAGGCACATGATGATAGTCTGGTATTGTGAATATAGTACATGTATGTCACTAATATACCCCTGAGCCATGCCCTGTAATTCTGCCTAATGGCTTTACTACAGTTGTTTTTTTTTTATGTGTAAAATCACCAATGGGGTAGGTTGTTACAACAACCTACTCCATGTCGATGTAACAGCCTACCCCAATTACATTACACATGTAAAGTAATTTTGTTTTAATTTTCAAGTGTTAATATTTTGATATTTCTATTATTACTTTCGTCTACTCTAGAGCTCTACTTGATCTACTGTTAACGCATATCAATTCTACTCTATGTAAAATGTAAAGTTAACGTATACCAATGTGCGGCATTAAATCGTAATTAAACAAGGCGCGTCCATTATCTAAGAGGCCAGACGCAACGAAATGACGTTGGAAATACGGCTGAGAAGCGCAGAAATCTATACAGCTGGCTACAATAATAAATTAGCTCACAAAAACTCGCTTAAGAAGACTTCCCTGCAGCTGGAATGGTATTGTCGGTTCGGTTAAGCAATCTACTCGTGCGTGGAGATGAAAGAAATTGATGAACTTTTATCATGTTGTGAGTTAATAGATTCTCCAGACCAGATGGAGGAAATACACATTTGGGCAAGCTTATAACATAATTGTGCTGAAGTTGTAATCAGAATCTGTATTTCACATAGATTGATGTTCCAAACGATTATTGATATAAGTAGTGATCTTGTGACCTCTTGCGAAGACGCCGTCCACATGCGATATGCATGTGATATGCGGAAATATCGACCCATCGAGTAAAGATTCTATTGTGATAGTGTTCAAAGTGACAGGACTTTTTCTTAACCAATCGAAACGAATGTACCATCTTTGGAAAGCTGAGAATTCAAGCTTTTAAAAACTGCTTGATCATTAAGCTGTAATATAATTATGCGTTATCCAGGAAGATGATTATGCGGCGTATGAGCTATTTTGAGAGCAAAATTGGCCATATTGTACAGGAATTTGATCTGACTAGGATTTCGAATTGACACAAGTGACAGGACTTTTTTTTCCCTTTGCAATAAGTTATTCCTATTTTTGAAAATATCAGACTCTTAGCGTATTTATTCAAGTTGATCATTTCTTTGAAAAGGTAGTTGCTCGCCATAATCAAGAAAACAAAGTGAAAAAACTGTGCAAAATACAAAATGTCTATGGGCGCGTTCGCTTTGCGTAGAATGATAGCGCCATCTTCCTCTTAAGTTTACAACTAGAATTGATATGTACCAAGAAACTGGAAAGTTTAAACCAAAGTATGGTATAAGAGATTTACACATTGTAACAAATTATCCCGTATGTTTATATAGTAACAATTTACCCCGTGTGGTGTAACAACTTACCCCGTATACGGGGTAGGTTGTAACAAAAAAATGTCTTCATTAATTAAGCTGTAGTTAATTAGTGTTTACATGTTTTCAAGTTTTATGTGCCTCAGGTTTTAGCCAAAATAATAGGCTAACTTCAGACCAAAAAATGGAGTGTGTGAGTACTTTCATTAGATTTATCTGACCCAAAATGTGAATTTTGTAACGTCCATCCCCGGTCTCCCCTACCTTAATACTTTTACGTTAATTAGTATACCGTGATCACTTCTGACATTGATCAAGCACAGACTTTATCACACTCCTCCTATAATGCAGTTTCTTTGAATAATTAGAAGCCATGTCTATGTCAAATACCCGCCTAATTAAAAACTTAATTACATAATATCATCCCCATGGCTTACCACAGGACACATCCTATGACCTTCTTAAGCTATCGCCTCCTAAGGCTTCGTCACTCATGTACAGTTATCCTACGGGAATACGTTAATTCAATATGCAACGGGTTAAAGAGAATCCCAGGGTCATACTCGGACAAAGAAAGTTGAACAATAGCCCGCAAAGGGAATGAAAAATTTTGATTTAATTTTCATCTACTGGGGTTCTTCTAATTGGTCCATGGCTTGGCGACCGAACATTGAATTACCAGTTGGCCGTCAACTTCAATCCGGCTTTTTGATGATGTGAAATGAACGCCAATTAACTTGGCTCATTGTCATTGTGATCCCTTGATTAAGAACGACCCCGCGGTCTCCGCTCCGCACTTCCTGCCCAAATTACGCCCAATTCACATGGATAAAATAAGCCATGTTTTAATTTGAGACGAAGAGAGATCTAAGAATATACCAAAAAGCCCTGGACCAGCTCAAAGCACGAGATAAAATTTTGTTGGCCTTTCAATATTTAGAGTTTGTCTATACAATCATAATTGAGAACATAGTACAGGTGTAAACACATAGCCATTTTTTCCCCCTCTCAATGTATGAAATTATATGTGATATTATGCAAGGTAATCTTGATTTATTTGTAATATGTCTAAGTATCTCTTAATTTCCTCTGCTACCTATCTATCGTTTCTGTTAATTATCATAATTAAAATTAATCGCAATCATAGCTCAAAAAGTAATCACAATTATATGTATCAATAATATTCATATCAATAAAATTCAGGATTATATTTTTATGATTTCTAGGGTTTTTATAATCGATTTATATTTATACCGATAAATTTTTTAATTCTTTTATTCTGTAATGACCGTCACTCTTTATTTTCCATTTTTTCCCTGAAATTTATTTGCATTATTATTTTACCATCACATTCGTAATGAATTTTGAATACACCTACCTCCCCCCCCCCGCTTATTGCTCGACCAGCGTAACGTAAAAAAAATTAAGTGTACCTTTTTTTTTGTTGCTCCCCAGCACCCTGTTGCATAAAACTTCTAACCTGAGTTTTTTCCGGTTAAAATCTGAAAACTCCGGTTAAAGTCCAAAAACTCCGGTTACAATATTTTTCTGGATTTTTTACTGTTTTTTCCATTGCATAAAAACATACCAGAGTTTTCAAAAGTATTAATGCAATAAATTTTTAGGGCGTTTTAAAACTCAGGTTGAATAACCTAAGAAATAGGTCTACATAAGCTGAGTTTTTTAACCCGAGAAAACTCAGGTTAGAAAAAAAGTTTTATGCAACACCACCCAGGTGTAACAAAATCAAAATCACATCGGGCCCCCCGGGGTGCCAAATCCTGGATACGCGCCTGAAGTGGACCCCGGTTCGAATCCCATATATACCGATAATGAACATTTTGTTGTTGATAAATTATCACTTGGGCAGGTGCTGATATAGCACTTCAAGTGCAGTTACTATACGAGCACCCATAAATTAGCACTTCAGCTTTTCGAATGTACATTCGGCAATCACTCTTTTTTACTGCTAGAAAAAAAAAGTTAGTAACCCCGGGACTTAACAAAATGAAAGAGAGAGAGAGAGAGAGAAAGTAAATAATGAATAAATAAATTTATAAAAATAAAAATCTGCTTTTCTTGCCAATGAGAAATGGCCTTAGCAGCTGCTTGATTCGGTTGCCCTCTAAATCACCATGGCTATAAAATCCAAGATCTGATTAATAAAATGTTGTTAAAATCTAACCTCACATATCATCAATAATTGACCATAATGTAACTTCACATAATGTTAATGAGATAATGACGTAAGTAATACATTATGAGGTCCCTTCTTTTCCCCAAAACTATCAACATTTCAGAGGAAATTAGTTAAGATTTAGAGGTTTTTAAAATCTATTTTCCGGTTCTAATCGACCATTTAACTGATCTTGGATATAAAGGTCATACAAAGGTTTACAAACTTTTTGTTTTAAAGATCTGGTACAGTATTAAAGATGGTGCCTTTTGAATGCCTTTTTGAAAATGCTTACTGATAATTTGCATACTGACTTATTGTCTCTTATGCTGAACCCTCATTAGTTTTGTTGTTTTATATTAAAAATATTTTTAAAGAATATGAGATCTTCAAAATTAATACCCCACTCTATTCGATAAAATTTATTTACTGTACAAACGAAAAATTCTGGACCCTCTTGCATAAAAAGTTGTGATCAAACGCTATTCAAAAATCAAACGCAACTCAATTTTCAACAAATGAGAATCGCGTATTTGGGACTTAGCTTATCTATTATTTTTTTTATTTGCATTAAATTGCAAATTGTATGCAAGAGGGCCCTGCTTGGAGTCATTTGATAAAAAAGGAACATACACCGTTGACAAGCTAATACTTGCAACATTTTTAGGTTCCATCAAGCTGAACTTACATTAATTTGCTTAAAGTTTAAGATCAGAGTGAACTCTTCTAAATCGCGGTAAATTTAGTGGATGTTACAAATATGTCAGTGAGGTTTAGGTGGAACAAATTAATTTTGATCTTAGTTCTTAACTCCAAGATAACCACTGCAATCGTAATTACTGTCTCACAAAGTAGACGGTTAGTGTCATCGTGGTTAGGGTAGCATAATTAGGGGGTCATGATGGGTATGTTTTGAAGTTATAAAGACGTAAATCTGTAATTTGAACGTCAGTGTATTTCCGAGTTGATTCTAGAACCTCCCTTGTAACCTCCTAAGCGTAATTTTGTGGTACTCCGTTGCTGGGTTATGTGCGTAGAGCATGATGTAATGTCTACGTGAATAAAAGGTACTTCCAGGTTGAAGATGCATTGTGGCATGCAACGTCGTCTGTAATGTTGAGGTATGACCTCCAAAAATACATGATATTTGAAGATAATTTATAGTTTTTGTACCATAGAGCAGATATATGGTGTACATGGTGATCATATTTGTTACTGCCCGGGAAATTGTACAAATCGAATCTTTTTTGGCTCCAAGTTTTTTTTCAGAACGTCCTCATTTTCGTCCTTCGAAAACGTAGGGCCTACACCTCCCAATCTCCGTCCCCTCTCCCCTTCTATCCTCCCACCCCCTTTCTCTCTCTAGCTGTCAGCTCTTCTCCCCTCTCTTCAGCTCTCTGTCTCTCTTCATCTGTACCTACCTTTTGATTAAGATTTATGATTGTATTAATGGCACGAATCCCTGTTGCAATGGAGGGAAGGATATCTCTATTTCTCTTTCTCCCCTCTCATCTTACCTCCCTCTATTTCCTTCTCTATCTCCCCCTCTTTCTCTCTATCTCACCCTCTCTTTCTTTCTCTGTATTGTCAGTGGCCCAATCATTATTATGTTTGATCAATCAGCATGAATCCTTGTCGCAATGGAGGGAAGGGTATCTCCCCTTTCTCTCTCTCTCTCTCTCTCTCTCTCTCTCTCTCTCTCTCTCTCTCTCTCTCTATATATATATATATATAATATATCTCCCCTCCTATCTCATCTCCCTTTCTCTCCTTCTCTCTCTCTCTCTCTCCCACCCCATCTCTCTTTCTGTATTGGTTCAATCATGATTGTGTTTGACCAATTGCCGTGAATCCCTGTCGCAATGGAGGGAAGGGTATATATTTGCCCTCCCTACATCCTCCTGTCATCTCTCTCTCTCTCTCCTTCCTCCCCCTCTCTCACTCTCTTTCTCTCTCTCTCTCTCCCTCCCTTACTCCGTCCCCTCTTTCTAACTCTATTACTCTTATCCTAATTGAGTTGGACCAATCGACATGAATCCCTGTTGCAATGGAGGAAATGGTGTGCGTATTATAGAGTCGATTCTTAGTATAAAGCGTTTATAATAGTTTTGAAAATGAAAACGTTGAAAATTTAGGGTATACTTATACCCCGTCTCTTTCTCTCTCTCTCTCTCTCTCCCTCTCTTTTTCTTCCTTTGTCTCTCTCTTTCTCTATCTGTCTGCCCCCTCTCTCTGTATTTTGTCCGTATCCTTTTCTCGCACCCTCGATCCCACCCCTTATCAATAGGGCACGTGCCACCCCCCTCTCAATCTCCTGTATGCCTCTGTTGTCCCCTCTCTCTGTCTCACACCCCCCTCTCTCTCTTCTCTGTCTCCCATTGAGACCTATGTCTATTCCCCTGATTCCCCTTTTTCAATTAGGCACTGTTGTTCATTCTTTATTTTCTTCCTCTCTAGATCGTTCTCTCTTTCGTCTCCTCTCCCCCAGTCCATCCCCTTCTCAATAAGTCCCATGACTCACCGCCAATCCAGTCGTTATTGGTCTAGAACCTTTTCTCGGTTCTTTCTCGACGCCTTCATGTCAAGCAATACATTTGCCTTGTTGCCATGACGACTGAAATAAACAGAGACGCCAAACACCACTGACATTGCCCTGCTAGAAAGCATTTTTTTAGTTGAAATATATACATTTCTGGCCAGGGTCGTTTATATTTAGCTCCGTATCTGACAGGTACCCCCGGGGTTTAAAAATATACCTTCTCCAACCTTAGGCATATCCAGGGGTGGTAATCGTGTGATCAAGATTTAATATTTAACATTTATGGAACGACGATTTCGAAGACTTTTCCGTAGAAATTAATTGGAATATATGATATGATAAGATTATCTGATTCCTTTAAAGGTTCAGAAATTTGACTTTCATAATTATTTATAAATAGAAGTCATATGACTGGGAAATCGCATCATATGCGCCCAAAACTGTCAGATAACTATGTCTAATGATACAATTCTTTATTTATGCAAATGCAATGTATCTTTTAATGTCTTTCTATAACATGTTATGACGCCGTTTAAAAATTTAAAGTTAATCTGTAAACATTAATTTACAGTGTATATTCTAGAATAGGACATCAGTTATAACCATTATTATCATCATTTGTTAATCAATATTAATAGTCAGTATTAACATTATTATTTCATTTTGTTTTCTTTCAGATAACTACAAGTTAAACTACATAGAAGTGGAAATAGGGCCACCAAAAACTCGATACCTGTAAGTATCTTGAAATTACAGTTGATCTTATATTGAGAAAAATCGTAGTTTTTTATCTATTCATAATTTAAAAAACGTGATTTTGTGGATTCCCTAATACATAACAAGATAGTTTCACGTAATATCATCATTTTCACTATTACATGTACAATAATGATTGTTATAATATCATATCATTATGGCGTTCCTTGTATCTTACAGAGAGAATGGTGAACCGTTACCTTTAATGAAAGTTGAACCTGGAGGGGGAAAGGTCAAATACAGCACCATCGTGTTTCCGGATAAAGAGAAGGAGAAAGAAAAAGAAAAAGAAAAAAGGTATGTACAGTTAAAGGTGATAAAGTTGGTCATTCTTTAAAAATGAAAATATTTTTCATTAGGTCATAAAAAACACATGAAAATTAGTCACCCTGCCAAAATTTTATGTTAATAATAATAATAATAATACCGGTTTCTTATAAAGCGCTTTACCTGTTAAGACCAAAGCGCTTAGAGTATATTATTACCCCGGTCATTGGATTCATTTTTCGATCCCGCACTTTACAGTGCACAATCTCCACTCCCTGGGGAGCATTCCCCATGTTTTGAGACCTTTTAATCAATATGTTCGGTGTAATTCTGTTTTCCATTTATAAATTTATAATGATATTGAAATAATATAATGCTCAACAAGTGGGACAATGTATTATGTGACCGATCAAGTGGCACTCTTTTATCCAGTATTATATTAATATTTTCATTTCATAGCAAGTTCGTATTAAAATACTAATATATTCAGTACATTTTAGCGAACTATGAATATTGTCACAATCACAACCAGACACATGGCGCGTGTTTTTGCAAGTCTTTGTACAGCAGACTGTGAGTTTACGTCCACTTGGTCTAACACTAAGTTTGTCCAATTCTTCGCTTTTCTAATACAACATGGGATACACCGATTTGGTCTACTAACAATGTGGTCTAATTTTTCATTGGTCTAATACATGTTTAGTGCAATTAATTCTTGGTCTAATGACCACCTGGTGTAATTATCAATCTGTCTAATAGCCAAATTATCTAATTGCATCTTGGTCTTATATCCAAATGAATATCTATTACCAGTTTGTTACTGGAATTGACCAAGTGGTGTTAGACCAAGTGGGTATCAGACGAAATGGGAATTAGTCACAATGGTATATAGGCGAAGTTGAAATCGGACCAAAAGGTAATTACATGAACTGGTTATAGACGAAATGGGATTAGACCATGTCGGATGAAACCAATGGTTTAGACCAATTGGCAATTTACCCAGGAAGGTGTCCCCTTCCTGATTTACTAGACTGCGTAGGATGGCTGTCAAATGCTATGATTTATTGTGTTTCGACGACATGACTGTATCACGAGTATATTACGGACACCTTGCTTCTGAAAAACACAGCAAAACATAACAGTCGGCTATGACAGCTAGTGTCTTCCTCTATTACGTAATTATGTAGTCTGATCTACTCTCACTTTAATTCAACCATACTGATGTATCTATTGATTTTATTTCCTTCAGTCTAGCTATCTCCAGGTCCTTCCAGTCTTGAGCGTCGTAATAACTTATTTTTTCTCAAACATTTTAAAATGAATTTCGTTTGAATATATTCGTAAGTAGCTGTTGAATACTATTTCAATATCAAATTTCAGATCTGTTTCGGGTTTGTTGTTGTTCGTATTGTTGTTTCAATTCAGAATAAAGAAAACACACGACAAAAATATTTATAAAAAAAAACATGCCCTCCTTCTTTGACTATCTGTTTTGTCAGAATGTCAGTAACTGCCAATGCTGTCTCCTTCGCTCTGTCTCTCTGACTCTCATGTACGTCTTATTTACAAAATCGTTGCCATCCTTCCTCCCTCCCTTACTATCACTATCTCATATATCCCTAGGTCCGTCCTTTCAATAGATAAACACTCTCCTCTAGTCAGTACTTCTTCTAGCACATCAAGCGACGATGAGTAACCGTGAAAAGTTCGTCTACCTTAAGCCAAGATATCAAAATAAAACAATGGCTCCTAAAATCTAGCCCTCCTCCTGCAACCGTCACAAACTGTAATTCCAAGAAATATAATACGTCACAGGGTCATAATTCACCGTCATAATACATCCTTGGTGGTAATCAAAGATTAATATTGATAAATGTATGGGTATGGTTAAAGCGGGGAGGGGGTAAGGGGTTGGTTCAAACATTATTGTAATCACAGGTGTATGTTACTTTTGGGCGGGTGCCAGGCCGCCGGACGTAGGTACTTGCGAAAGCCCCGTATGAAGCAGAAGGGTATACGCATATGATACGACTGATAAAGTTATTGTTGTTGTTATTCAAAGCTTTTGCAAACCTCTCTTTGAAAATGCCTTAAAGAGCACCTTTATGATTTTGACCTCTATACCAATACGTAATGATGTTGCTTTAAAAAGTTTAATTACACTAATGATTTGATCAAGGTCGAAGATTTTGTATGTGTGTGTGTGTGTGTGTGTTCTTAAAAACCTATATTATCAGTCTATCTTGGTTAAAATATCATTTCATTTCCGCCTTATTCTCTCTAGTTCCGAGAAGAAGTCAAAGGATGACTCGTCATCATCATCGTCATCATCGTCATCAGGCGGTTCTTGTACATCTCCCTCCGACAGGCGATCGAGTAACTCCGGTCGCGGGATCATCAAGGGCTTCACCCTCGCTCAGAAGACAGCGGCCATCTCCAAGACGCTCTCCGGTCTAACCAGTAAGCTCAACCTATCCTCACACTCATCATCGTCGTCCTCGCACGATAAGTCCTCATCGCACGATAAGTCCTCATCGCCATCGCCGACATCTTCGCAGTTGACGTCAACGGTAACTGCGGCTGCCGTTGCGGCGATATCAGCGCTCTCGGCGCCGCCCAACCGACCACCACCAATACCGGATTTGTCGGATGTCGCGGGGAAGATCCGACCTCAGCCTGTAGGGGAGGAGAGCGAGGCAAAGGACGTCGTCATCGGGATCAAGAGTAGTGGTTCGATTACAGGAAGTGGTGGACGTTCACACAGCAAACTGGAGAGGAAAGAAAGTTATAAAAATGTCAAGCAGGTAAGAGAGACTCTAATTTGGGCTAATACTTGAATTACTCGTCATAAATATTAATATCCACTCAAATTCAAATGGGGGAAAACTACTAATTTGAAACTACCAAATTTAAATATTTGTAAAACTAAATGCAGGTAGGATATCATACTCCTATTATTATTTTTTCCAGGGGGGGGGTAGGCCAATGTTGCATTCTAGGAGAAGAAAAGAACAAGAGACATCATTATCATGTTTATATAAAATGCGAAAAACTTTGCCTTCTCTTTCAACATGTTAAATGGGGGTGTATAGGACAAACATATCAATCAGGGTTTAAATTTTTCATAAAATAATCCATGCATTTTCCCAACGTTTTGGGTGTCTATTTGAAAGAGTCCTATCACAAATTTTTTACTGATGACAGTTATTTGTCGAGGAAATGGGGAGCCCTGGGGAGGTAAAGCCTCAGGTTTACTGAAAGCTTCGCGAAGATTTTGTAAGATTATTTCTTTGACGTAGGTCGGGTTAGCAGTGATTAATTAGAATTTAAATATTTTAAGCCCTTAAGGATAAGGGAACAACTTCTAACTCTCATCCTAAAATATAACGTACAATATCATCTAAAATGTAAAGGAATGGAGAAGAACTGGAGTTTGAATACATAGTCTCCAATTATAGTTGTCTATTTAGATACCAATAACCCCGAAAAAAAATTATGTGTTAAACCTCACGCAAGGATCAGACGCATTCGAAATTCATAAACATTAGCCCAACTACTACTTTTGAAAAACCGGAGTTTTGGGTCCTCATTTGAGCATAAATTTAAGAAAACAACCAAAACCACGATTATAATACAAATGAAAATCTTGCATATTAGTCTTTGAAATACATTATTTGCATGCAGAACCATTGCATGATGTTATGATTTGCAATTATATATATCATGACCACACTTGATTTCAAATATAGTGCATGTAATAATGTTTTTCCCTTCTAAATCTTGAATGATCTTTTATTTCATTTCATTCGCTCATGTCTGTATTTAGTTTCCTCATACGTGCCTCTTAAAATCTGAAATACAAAACAACCCTTTCATCGCATTTTCGTTTTTAAAAGCTGCAAACGAAAACTTGGAAAATAATGAGTCAGAACTTACTCAAGATCAATTTGTGAAATATTTGTTTTAATATTTTTCGAAAAAAAAAAAAATCATTTGCATCATAGGTGAACACGCATATTCCCCAAAGTAAAAATAAATGCTATAATTAGGATTTCGGGAAATCTTCGCTGCTCTCATTTTTCTTAGATCCCTGCCTACTGCGCTGTATAAACGGAAGCCGAGAAGGGGGTGGCGAAGTAATGTGGGGTAGTATTCAAGGTCGTGAGGTATAAACGGAAAGCGATGTTGATCCGGGTCGCATATCCGGGTCGTGATGACCCGGAAAGAGTCTCGAATGAATAGTTGATTCTATGCATTCCATCATGTATGGTTGCTCATGTTACTACTCTTACCTTTATTTGAAGCAGAAAATCAATTAACATACAGCCTATTAACCCTCAGTTTTATATATATATATATATATATATATAGATGTATATATATATAAGAAGAAGATTAAATAAAGAAATCCTTTCTAAACTTAACCTATTGTATTCACACCATGATATAGAAGACGATGCTCCGTATTTTAAATTTATGTCGGATGTATAATTTCATGAAACACATAAAGGCTCATATCTTTGTAACATATCTAAGTGTATAGAGAAATAAAATCATTAATCATTTACAAATCTATAACTTCTATTTTAAGACACACGCAATCTCCAAGAACAAAGATACACTCATTTACGTTAATCCGTAATATCTCAAGGCTGCCAAACATTTAACACTCGCTTAAGAAATAGAGCTAATGCTTAAACTTTAAAAAGGCCAATTCAGATCAACCTTGTTTATTTATTTTCAATATTTATCTATGATTTATTGTATCACTTTATGTCTATTTACAGTACTATATGTACACGTTCAATGTGTTTATGAGTTTTGTGTGTTCATTATTAAAACCAATCTTATATTTTTGCATGTGTTTTATTATTTGTCTTTTGTTGTGTTGTCTTTCATTACGTTTTGTTATTAAAAAAAGAAAAAGAAAGAAAAGAAAAGTGGGTGCCGCTATGACTTGAATTTGGCATCCTAACTGAATATGCAATTTTAATTGTAGTCCCATTGAATATGGTTATGGTGGTTATAATTCAACAAGAACTAAATTCTACACCTCTATTTCATATTTTTTACTTTATAATCTTATACAGTATATTTTCAAGTTATGATGTAAGCTACATGTATCTACAGCCCATTCATGATGTTCTACGTTTCCTCAATGCACCATTACAATCATTCCGTACTTAGCATGCTATATACTGTATATTTTAAAGGGATGAGTCAATGAAAAGCGAAATGGAGTCGTGTTGAAAGAAAATAAGAAAGTTTATTTCTGTTCTTCATTAGAAATTACTTTTATTGTGAATAAATAGAACATAAATGAAAACAAAAAGAATGAAAATTTCGTGAAGTGGCTGAACTTTGACTCACACCTGTTAAAATTTACAAAGAGAGATCTTAAATAATTGGCAGATATATAATTATGTATATATCAACTTTTTATCAACTTTTTATATGAACAAAATTTGTATTGTTCGTAGATTATATTAAATTTAATAAAAATGAGAAATTAGTGTTCTGTTTTTACAAGTACCATAATTACGATGATAAAAAACAGGCTGAGTTGCAGACCACTTCCAAACTCCATTTTCCTTTTTCTTGCTTCGTCCTCAGCAAACGCATCACCAACAACAACAGCAACATCATCATCAACAACAACAGCAACATCAACAACAACAGCAACAACATCAACAACAACAACAACAACAACAACAGAATGCTAAGACACCGCCCTCGTCACCACCTCGAAGACGCGCTCTGTCTACGCCGACTCGCTCTCGAAAGTTCCCCTCCGAGGCTGAGCTTGCTGACGCTATCAAGGCCCACCAGGAGAGGCGGGAGTCACCACCATCAAAGACCCGCACGCTCCCGGCCAGAGACAAACTGTGGATGGAAGACGATTTCGAGGCCGAGGAAGGGTTCTGGGACTACGAAGACGCGATGTCGGAAGGTTACTGGGTGTCGAACGAAGCACATCATGAAGAGTCATCTTCGGAAGATCTTCAAGGTTTGACAAGGTCTGCACCGGCAACTGAGCTCGGTCAGGCCATGCAGGCCATGCGGAATAAAGTCCGAAGGAAGTCATCTACAGGAGATGCCTATGATAATGTCTTCGAACCCGAATGTTCACCGACTACGACAAAGCAGCATTTTGTATTTGGGTGTGGCGACAGCGGCTCTGGATCGGGAACCGAATCCCCACGTTGCGAGACTTCCTCACCAACAAAACAATCCGCCTCACCGGTTAGCAGACGACTGCATAGAACCGAGTTAGAACAGGCATTCGCGCGGAGGAAACTAACGGGGAAATTCCACAACGAATCGTATGACTTCGATAACCATTCCTCAGGAAGCAGTTCGCCAACCTGTTTCGATGATCAATGTTCCTCATCGGGTTACAGACCCGTGCCTGCTATTCCTATGACACGGAGTCGTGATTACTGTGGGTCGCCTGACTCTCCTTCTTACATGGACCATGAATACAGAGGGTCCATTTCCACGAGGAAACCTGTGCCACTCCCTCGAAACCAAAGGTGCAGGGAATCTGCGTCAGAACCATCTGCATTTGACAGCGTATGCCCCACACGACCGGTGCCGTCTCCTCCGCATCACTTTAACCTCTCATTTGACTTTCCGTCAGGGGCAAGGGATTCATCAGGGGATGAAACCTATATGAACGTCGCGTTCAAATCATCTAAAGGAGACAACAGCCACCGCTATGAAAATGTCGTCCTTGACGACAGGTTGTCCGGCTTGCATTCGGTAGGGATCATTTCATTTCATGTATAACATTGGCATGCTTCCTGCATGCTTCATCTTTAGCCTTGAGCTTATTAAACGCTACCATTTTTTCTTTTTTTTAAACAAGTATGTTTAGTATCGTAATTTTACTTAATAATATATCGAGGTCTTAAAACCAACAATTTCTATGTCCTTTTTTAGGTCCACCAAATTCCTTCATATTCAAGTGCATTTTGTGTCAGAACTACATGTCGTCACAGGACATGCATGGATTGCCAGAACTGCCTATGTCATGTGAGGATATGTTCGGCCACACAAACACACATGAATATACAGGAATCTGGTGGACGTATCTAAATTTCGTCAAATTAGACAGATAAAACAGTTCTGCCTTCAAACAATCGATATGATGTAATGTTTGAAAACGGATAGGTTGACTCTTTGAAAGTTTTAAATTGCATTTGTTGATCAAAGTCATAGCCTTAAGAGCTCGTCCTACTCCTTGATTCTAACATGGAATTAGATTGCCAACATAGAACGCATACATTCAATCTAAGTTATCAACGTACAAAATATGTATACAGTATATCCTAGATGCATACGCAATGAAGAAGGGGAAAGCGCTGGAAATGTTCCAAAGAACACCTACGCAGGTAACCATAATCAGAAACATCATGGCAAGGTGTCGGTAACAATATTGACTTATCCATTTTGACAATAAGACCCTAACATGAACCCGTTAAACAATTTACATTACATACGTTACTGTAAAGTCTTTACAGCACTCATGCACCCCATAGGCCAAACACACTATTACTCAGTAGACAGCGCTTCAAATCGTCATAATCTTCCGTGATATTTGAAAATTGCCAGTCTGCATGAGTCGTTCATTCTGTAAATCTCCTACGGGATTGCGATGAGCGAATATCCGTAATAAGCATTTGCTGGATTTTGAGGCTATTTATGGCTCTAAAAGAGTCTGCTGTACCATCTCACCGTATAAGGATCATCCATCGTAACAATGTTTACAGGCAGATAGTGATGTAAATGTGAATGATTCATTTAGAAATTAATTTTCGCGTTGCAGATGTCTTTGAAGGTGCAATCCAACAGAAAATCATTTGGCCTGTATTTGGCCTCACGAATACCCACTAGATTCCCTCCTGATACTTTCAATAGGTTATAAACTCCAATTCATTGAAAAGATTATGTTGACCTGGGACTGTTTCTATCAATACTCACTCCCTTCTTTTCAATCTATCTGCTTTTGCCACGGATCCAGGATTTGTGGGGGGCGACGACAACAAAACTTTATAAAAAATAATTTAACATGTAGGGTTATTATGGCTAAGATCAAAATAAGGGTCGCACACCTCTTTTGTCAAGGCCTATTCATCATTGTAGGTCATCTAATACATTTATTGCCCTGTGGAACTACATTCTCTACCCTTGATTGTTGTCCAAATAAAGTTGAGCTAACACTTTATCAGCATCTTGCTTGTCGTTTCCACTTGTGTTTGTAAACAAAATCCAGTTATCCATACGGATAATCTGAACCCTACCGTATTGTCTTGGGTAACACTGCTTGCCATATCTGTTCAGTTGCGACAGTTCCTCGTTGCATTTGAATACGTAATCGCAGGTAGCGATTGACAACAGTTGGCGCCATTCCAAAGACACCTTGTCATGTCTGATCGCCTGCGCGCAGGTTTGACGAGCAAACCCCACGGTGCCAGCGAGCGATTTAGTCATACATTGAACGTTTTCTTTGGCTCCATCAGAGTGTTAATACCTCCATGAAACATCCAAGGTCGAGTTTATGACTATCCAAATAATGATGAATAGGTTATAAATGTAGCAGCGATAGAGAGCCACAAAGAATTTTTAAAAATTAATAGGTAGGCCTATAATAAAGAGCACTAAATCTTCATTTATTGTACGAACTTTTGACGGTTTTCCTCATGTTTGACCAGGAACAACAGTAGAAAGGGTAAAGGATTCTATGACATCGTTTCAGTGACATTGTTCGGCTTTAAATCCCGAATACTAAATCCAATGAAAAACTGTATCCCTGGATATAATAATAATAATAATAATAATAATAATAATAATAATAATAATAATAATAATAATAATAATAATAATAATAATAATAATAATAATAATAATAATAATAATAATATTTACATTTATATAGCGCTAAATATATATACTAGTATCCACCTTGGTGTTTTTAAGCGCTTATGGTGTTAAAGCTCATGTATAGTTTTGGGAAAACACATTTTTTGTTTTACTTCCATAGCAGAATAATATGAATTAATACCTCAAATAACCTCTGTGTTCAAAATTATTTGTTATAAAATCCACTCTAAGACCTGAATTTAGCAACAAAACTGTGTAAATCGATTTGTTGATGGGCCATGCCTAAACAGGATGACACTGGGGAGAGTGCAACGTGCAGTGGTTTGTGTGCAAGTATATGATATTGTTATGTTACACAGACTGATACACACAGAATGCACGCACGCTATACCAGTCAGCAGTGGTGTGGCATGCCCAGAGTTCGGGGGTGAGAGTGAAGGAAGTATGGCCTCATTTTGATGAATATCTCTCCATGTTTATGCTAACTATAACATATTATGAAAAGACATGCATCGTACATGGTTATATCACTTGCCCGTGTATTGATATGTCATCAGAACAATATTAGGACAAGTTGAGTAAGTTTTTTAAAAATGCAATTTTCTCTACAACAACTATACTTGGGCTTTAACTAATTATTACCCGGCTTAGCTAGGCTACCCCGAAAAGTGCTCACAGCATTCAAGGAATTGCTTTCTACCGGAACCCATTCACCTCACTTGGGTCGAGTACGGCAAATTTGCAGAATGACATCTTGCCGAAGGATGCTAGTGGAATGTACGGGATTCGAACCACGTACCTTGTGATCGTCAGTCCGCTGACTTATCCACTCGACCACACAACTTCTACAATTGGATATATTACTCTACCTTACCCTAGACTTTATCCAAAACCAAACATAAAACCATATGGCAACCCTAACCCTAGATCTTAGACGAAATAAATCACGGAACAGTTGTCACCGGAACAAATGTCGTTTTGCTGTCTAAAGATATGGAAAGGGATAATATCAAATGTTACGGTCGTAGTCCATAAAGTGCATACCCCGATGCGGAGTGCACACCACGATTCTCAGTACAGACCAGTATGAACCTCGTCGTTAAGTGCCACGTGGGGTTTTCATGAGGAAACCACCCCTTCTACCCAACCTACGTATTCCCTGACTCAAAGTTTGGCAATCGTTTATGGTTCACTAATAATTTTGTTTATTATCATAAAGCGAGGGCTTGTCGAGATGTCAGGCTCAGAGCCAATGCCTTCATGCAAGCATGTTCAGGGTCACCCTTTCGTGGAAATTTCCAGTAAAGCCCACAATAATCGGTGTACGGCATATACGAATAAGTTTGATGCAGAGATAATTTATTGCTTACGTAAACGTAAAGACAGTATTCCTTCTGGAGACAATATAGCGTCAGTGGGGTGATAAAACCTTGTATCTCATATTTTTTAAAAGATTATCTCCAGGTTATCAGTCAAGTAATATCCTGTCAAAATCTCAGCTCTTTTACCCCCCAAATTAAGCCACCACATTGTGTCAAAGGAGAGGAACTGTATTGGTCGTCACGTGTTTTCGCTCTCCTGAACATTTGACATTTTTGAGAAACGAGGTTTCGTCCCCCCACCGACGATATGTTTTTTTTTCGATTGTTGTCCGTCCATACTGAGTGGTCTTCCAATAATGATTCTGACTACCCCGAACTGTGCACTGTCTTTATCAACACAAACAAATTTAACACTAGCTGGAAAAAAACTATTGAGAAGGAATAGACGTTATCCCCTTGTCAAAGAACACGTAAGTTCACGCCTCAATGAACTATTATTCGGTCCTGAAACTTAACTGCCAAATTCAACTCACACCAATATTATTCCAGATAACGTCGAAGCAACCATGACATTCTAATCGCATCGGCTGATCCTAGGTAAAATAAGGTGCCCTTAAGGACACCTAAGAGCCCCCTTTCGATATGAACATTGGCATCAAATGGACCTATATCATATACACGTAATGTATAAAAAGACACCCTTGGTTAGTTTAATTTATTTAAAAGAACAAACGAGATACTAATAGGGAGCAATGAAATTCTTACAATTTTCCAAGATGTGATGTTTTGAATGATTCGTCATGTGTTTGGTTGTTTACTTACAGGAGCGTCCCCTGAGTAGCAGTGACTCACCTCGAATCAGCACAGAGCTGAGACCAGTCCCTGCTCCACGATTCTACAGTTCTCCCTCCTCCTCCAGTCACTCACTATCATCACTCGACAGCAACAATCAGCTGGCATCTCCCTGCACCAAGCAGAACTCTCAAGCGACCTGCAGCCCTTCATCATTGTCAGGTGCATCACATTCGCCAACCGGGAGAGGGAGTCCCAACCATCACCACAGGGGACCACAGCTATCTCCCAAGCATGGTTCCCATGGAAACACAACATCATCATCATCAGCCGCCGTAGCAGCGACCGTCTCCCAGTCGCATTGCAGTCAGGGGGTCGCAGTTGAGAAACCGCCACGGAACATCATTGGAGGATGTTCGCAAGACCGAAGCAGCAGTGGATCCCACGTCGCGCTCAGTCGGAACGCATCATCACATCCAGGTCACTACAACCGAGACAGCGCTGCATCACCAACGAAGCAAGACCTGCGAAAGGATGTCCGCACCATGAGCAATGGGCACGTTACCAAGGAGATGAGGAACTCCTCCTCCATCTCACAGTCAGCGAAAGAGGGATGGCCGTCATCGGACAGGAGCAGTGGCAGTTCACAACAAGTGAAGGAATCTAGGAGCAGTCACCATAGCCCATTGGTGCAATCCAACAGTATAGGATTGGAAGGCTGTAGTTTGGGCGGAGCGCAAGGAGGGGCTGGAGGCGGACCCACTGGTACTGGTGGTGGAGGAGGTCACTCTAAGGCGACCAGTATCCATGGAAATACCCGTGTCAGGAGCTCTTCCAACAAGGACCAGTCTATACCCACACATGGTAAGCATCCTTTCTTATCTTTTGTAAAACCAAATAGGTCATAGGAAGGTCACCGATTAAGACTATGATCTTGGATTAGTCTTGAGAAAGAAAATACCCAACTGACGCCCACCGAAATTAAATCGTTCTTTAGATAGTTCCATTCTTTAAAAAAAAGTGAAATGAATATTTCAGATAGACAGGATGGTTGTCCTATTACAAATGTCATAATGATGAGAGATAACATCCAGTCACGAAACATGAATTCGTAGAAGTATGCATGCTTGGATTACGGGAGGTTCCCCGGCACCAGGAATGACTTTTCTTCCCTGTAAATTTGAACAACTATTCTGATTGGTTCAGAGTTAGACATTTAAGCAAGAAATGCATGCAACAAGGGTCCTGATGGCTACTTTCAGAATGTCACGAACGAGCAGTTTGGATGTGTGACACCGATGGTCTAGTAGCGTCCATGATATGACAAACAATTTTACTATTATACTGCTTTTTACCAGTGGGGATACATTTTCAAAGATGCATGATTTTAAGATCATGGTAAATAAAAAAATAAAAAAAATCCCACTCATAATTTCTCGGATTGAAAATATAGCGAGGGATAGCTTTAGGGACTGTGAAGTAGTTCACATTGTCACGTGTATTGCTGTAAGGACAGGAAAGGGGCACGAAGAACTGTAGCAGACACGGGGATTAGTAAGGTCAGGGTAGCCTCAAAACATTGCACATCTGGGTACCGTAGCACAAGGGTTTGTAATCAATCGCAAAGTGGCAATAGCCAATCTCAATCAAAAGACCTCTCAGCAAGTAACGATAGTTGTTCTTCGAATTTGTAATTGATCTCAAACAATTGTGATCAGGTATACCCACTGGGTCGCAAGGTGTGGAAGAG
This sequence comes from Paracentrotus lividus, assembly GCA_940671915.1. Taxonomy (NCBI): domain Eukaryota; kingdom Metazoa; phylum Echinodermata; class Echinoidea; order Camarodonta; family Echinidae; genus Paracentrotus; species Paracentrotus lividus. The sequence goes on along the minus strand of CALNVZ010003434.1, from coordinate 30,895,361 downwards.
TATAAAATGTATAAAATGGTTTGAATATATGAAATTGTCTGTTTTCGGAGAAAAATACATATTCTTTAATTTTCTGTTTATTTACTATACTACTTACTTTCTATTCCCCAACTGTAAGCTTGTACATGGTCCAACCGACGGACAATTTTAGAATATTTATGAATACAATATTTATGAATATGAATATGGGTGGTGTGTTCGCTTCTTTCGCACCGCCATTATACTCGTTAGCCGGTCTGGTAATGAGTTGGCAAGTTCCAGGATTATAGGACAACTACCCCTACAAGAAAGTTACCATCTAACCCTAACCCTATTTTGAGGGTTAGTTTTCTGGGGGTAGTTGTCCCGATAAGGTTTCAGAGATGGTGAGCCTCTGATCACTACGTTAAATTAAAGATTCAATCACAATCATTACCAGCACGTCTTCCATATTTTTAGGGGAAGGAAGGGGGATGTACCGAATGGAGGAGTGAAGACATGGAAGAATGGTTCCGGAAACAGTTTTTAATGTCAATGACAGGAGAAGAAGGGGATGCTTCAAGTCTAGAACGGAAGTAGATTGGTTGCAGCCTATTAATGTCAGTAGCTGAATGATGACTGGGGTCACCCATACATGACTGTTATAAGAACCAAGAGTTCAATCTTGCTATTTTCCTGAGACTTCACAAAGAGATAAATCTGTAACCATGCTTGAGGAAACCTTTTCAAAAAGTATCCTTCTTTTAAAAAAAGTATCCACAACCTACCATTAACTCTATTAGTGGGCTATAAATGCAAATTCTAAAACAGTTTCCCCCTCTCTCCAGATTTTATATTCGAGGATTAAGAAAGACCAAACAAGATTTTATCCAGGTACAATACGTAATATCTTTACAAGTGTTATTGACAAACTAAAGATTTTGACAAGCATCTTCTGACACAACCATCTGATATTCCCTCATATAATTGTCACATGACATCTTTAGGGAGACTCTATCTTTCATGTTTTTCATCATTGGGTTGTTTAATGTATCCCTTGGGCTATAGATCCAGGTGCATCTGTAATTTAACCCAGGAACCTTGGGAAATTTCATATTGCACGTCCACTCCTCGGTCCAACTTGTAATTGGGTTGACAGGACTGAGAAGAAGAAGGGCATGACCATCACCCCCTTTCTACTTTCAGTAGTAGGGATTAGTTGGAGAAGGGAAAGAGATAGAGGGAGGGGAGGGAGGGAGGAAGAGAGGTGGAGAATCACAGATAGAGAAGGAAAACAGTGTACGAGAGAGAGAGCGGGATAGAAAGAAGGATAGGAAATGAGAGAGTTGGGGAGATGGTGAGAGAAGGGGGAGGGTAAGGTTTTACCTCTCAACATCTGCAAACCAGTCTATAGTCAAATCTTATACACTACACTAAAATTAGGGTGCACTGGTCAGCCCGATAAAAGACACACCCTTCATGCCCTTCCCTCCATTGCGACAGGGATTCACGCCAATTGGTCAAACACAATCACGATTGAACCAATTGAGAAAGAGAGAAAGAGAGAGAGAGAGAGAGGGAGAGAAAGAGAGAGGATGAATATGACATGGAAGAAGAGGAGGGGTAAATGAAAGGACAAAGATTGTTGGAGTAAAAGGGTAAGAATCAAAAGACAGGGATAAATAAAGAGAGAAATATGATGAGAAAGAGAAAGAGAAACAGTCATAGATGCATGAAAACAAGGAGAGAATTACTTCAAGAGTGAAAGTGATAGAGAGAGAGAGAGAGAGAGAGAGAGAGAGAGAGAGGGAGAGATAGGGCGGGGAGGGGGAGGGGACAAAAAGAATGAGTGATAAAGGTCTATCATGCAATGTTTCATACAAGTAATGATGACAGCACAATAAAAGTTGATATTAAGTAGAAATCAAGAATATCAGTATCCGTCGACTACATGCATCGTATTTTGTTAGCATCTTCACGCATCGCACTCTTAGGGCATCTGTCGTTTAGGCACGTGTCATGGAGTAACTAACTCAGGGGGATTGTGACTCAAGTTTGATTCTTAGCTTGTCAACTTTATTATACCCCTCCCCTCCTTGATCAAATCTGATGCGAAGACTACGAAACTAAATTTATATTTCGTTTCATGCAATTTAGGAGTCGAATACGGTCGTACTTCTCCCTATCTGTGTTATAATACAAATACAGATTTTCTTTTCGTATCATTGGTTCATATTTTTCTTACCGATTTTAATACCAATAAGGAATAATGAATTCTTTTTATTAATTTATTTTCAAATTATATAGATGATATTCTTTAGTCGCGCCCCTCATCAGTTCTGGCATGCGATCAGCGTTGCTTATAAGGAGTTTGATATTGGATGAGATGGCGCAATGTTTGGGGACGCAAAGAGAGAGAGGGGGAGTGAAATGGCCAGGAAATTAGACATACTCTGACTCAGTCTCAAACTTTCCTAGGGTCATCTAAAGTTCGAAAGATCTTCGCTTGTATTGTTTTGTTCCATCCGTGCATATCAATCAACTTACTAACAGCATAAGAATCGAATCTTTAATCAACAATTCAGTTGTCATCGCAATAGAATTATCATCATGAACTTTTGATACATCATCAAGGGTGTGTAGATCAGTTTGAGTAGGGGGAGGAGGTATTGGAATATAATTTGTATACCAATTCGGGCTTGTATAGATTTATCCCGCTCTTATCAACTGACTTAAACTCGAGAATTGAAACTGTATTATTTGGTTTGTCTGTCATTTGATTTTCGTTCCTTGTAAATAAAAATGAAATTCAAAACCTTCAAGATTATTACTTATATAATTGTTTAAGAAAAATTGTTTACAAGATGGTTATTGAACAGAAACTTTTACTTAAGTCCTCTTCAATTTCTGAATTGATATTAACAAAAAATTAAATACCCTTAATCGGGTGACAACGCACTTCGTTGGAGAAGCTGGCAACATTAAAAAACATCTCTTATCAAAATGTATGCTTAATAAACAAGTATTTCATAATATATACGAAGCATTTATTCTTATCTGAAATGGTTTATTAGGTTATTATAGGTGAAACATATACAGCTCTTAAATCTTGCGATTATTACGGACATACATGTAACTAAAAGGAGACGGGGAAGTCCATAGTAGATCCCAATTTCATAAAATTTGTCATCTTGAGCTAAATTGATGTAATGATTAATTAATAGGCATGACAGATTAAGTATACAAGACCGATCCTTAATACATGTGGCTTTAATATTGCATAAAAAGGGAAATGTCGGTCTATAGGTGCAAGACTCACCATTATGGATGCTTATAATTAATATAAAGTCACTGGTATAACTATAACGCAACAAGCATGTGGAGCAGAAACTTATTTCAAACTGATATTTAAGACAGTGGAGAGCGCTTTCATTTAAATAAAAAAAATAAATAAATAAAACAAGAAATCCCTTCAATCATAATGACATGCTTTTTATCCAGACAAGCAATTATTTTAAAAAAGAACATTTGATGCAGATATTAATCAAATACGTGTTAAACTTGATATGGTCGGATAAAAACTAAAAGGCCAACGATCTGAGATTACGATCTTTGCGGTCAATTGTCTCGAATATATATACCTGTGGACCTAAGCGAGGCCATTAATGGTCAGATATGTCCGGTTTATACCTGTATGGACCGTTGGCCAGACGGCTCGGGGAGTCGTGTAAAATCACCTGACGACAAGAATTTGTGTGTATTTTGACGCGCCAAAAAGATTTCCATGAAAAGCTGCCCCGAGCGCATTTACCCGTCTGTGTAGGCATGTACCTTTTTCTTTAATTCTTATTATACTTTTTCTTTCTGTCTGTCTGTCTGTCTTTTTTTCCTTTTTAATCTCCTTCTTTCTGTAGTTCTCTTCAAGGCGCGGATCCAGGAGGGGGGGGGGTCGAGCTGCCCGGAACCCCCCCCTCCCCCCACCCCAAAAAAAAGGGGGAAGTGGAAAATCTAACCTTACCCCTATGGCCGGTAACATGAATGACCTTCTTGATTTGCCGAAGGCCGAAAAAAAATAATAACACCCCACCTCCCCCGCTTATCGCACGGCCAGCGTGACGTGAACAAAATCTGATGTACCTTTTTGCTCGTCCGGTGGGGACTGAAAAAAAAATGTACCAATCTGAAATTACAATTTTGGACCCCCCCCCCCGTTATGAAATATCCCGGATCCGCCACTGCTCTTCCCTACTTTTTCACTCGCTTCTTCGTCCTAATTAAAAATGCTCTATTTCTACAGGTCTTTGGCTAAAAAAAACATCAAAGTATACTCTTAACAATAAAATGCTTGTCCCTATCATTTCATAACCATTTTATGTGATACAACAAGTTGTTTACGTTGTATTGTAAGTGAATATTCTCTTAGGACTTGGTGGTTTCGTTTCAATGATTTTGGTTGAACACCTCTTTGTTTTGATATTGGTCTGCAACACTTATCGACGACTATAATCTATTAAACAATTGTTGTATTTGTATGTTTGTAATCTCTCGCCTGCATAAATACAACCTTATAGGAGGACTACCGAGCTGTAGACATAACCATATTGTTAGTTAATTAGTTAAGAAACTGTTTTTTTTTTTTAATGTTTAGAAGTTTTTTAAAGCTAGAAAAGCACTGTAAATTTACGTCTAAATATAAAGTTAAAAACTTTATTAATAATGATATGAATCGGAAAATATACAAATAAAGGCATAATGAGAATGTTTTTTTTTTGTCTGACACCCATCAGAGTATATAGGAAGTGCAAATCGTCATCTTCTTTCAAATGACATTGACGTTGTCTTGCTATGACGGTTTAAGCTTAAAAGCAAAAAAAAAAAAAAAAGGTTTTTATCAATACAAACATTTTGTTTCATTCCGTATCTTCATCTCTCTTTTTTTTGGCAGTGACGCAGCCATGGTATTATGGTCGGATGCTGAGACAGGAATGCGAGTATCTGATGCTTTCACAGGGAAAGTCAAGGCAGTACTTGGTCAGGGATAGCTCGCATAGGGTGAGTTTGGAACTCTTTGATTATCATTTTTCTTCCCCTCTTCTTCTTCTTTTTCTTTTTCTTCTTCTTTTTCTTCTTCTTCTTTTTCTTCTCCTTCTTTTTCCTCGCCCCATTCTTCTTTTCACTTTCTCCTAAGGTTCTGAGGATAACTGCTCATCAAGTTAAGCAATCGTGGGGAAATAGTTGCATTAAAATGCAAAAAAAAATTAAACATCGACGTTTACAAGAAAATGTCTCCAAAGAAAACCATCCTTTTCTATCCAAGAGCAAGAGGACGGAGAACTAAATAAATAAACTTAATAGTTCAAGACTATAGACAAATACATAATACTCACAATGATTTATGGCATGATTGAGATGTTGATTCCATGATTTGGATCAGATGTTGACAAACTTCGCATATCTTTTATGGTTTCTAGACAACTATAGAAAAAAAAATTGGCTGTACTGATTTTTTTTTTTGACAACTTTTCTTTATCAGCGAAGTTGCATTGCAAAATACATTTTAAGAGTGGAAAATAATTGTCTTTGCCAAAAAATATAATCACTGTATTTTTCCCCTTTCCACTCAAAATTTACGTTGCTAATTTTAGGCTGGAGATCTGATGCTGTCTGTTTTGTACGGCTCCAAGGTCCACCATTACGTCATACAAACCTCTGAAGATAAGAAGTTCCAGATCGCCCATCATGACTTCGACTCGGTGGAGGCCATCTTGGATTTCTACCACAAACACGTGATCATGTACTCACCGCATCAAGAGCAGGTGTATCTCGGCGAGCCGTTCATCTTCCGCCGACGATAATGGACCTCAAGAAAGCCCAGACCCCTACTAGACCAGAACCTGAGCAAACTCAAGTCTGAAAGCGCCTAGTCCAACATCGGCTTAAAGGAAACCAATACCCAAGGAAATAATCACTTTTTTTTTGTTGTTGTGAAAGAGCACAATGAGAGGAGCAATAAAAAAAAAAAAAAAGTTTCATCAAAATCGGTTATAAATTAAGAGAGTTATGGAAGTTTGAAAAGTCTTGTTGTACCTTCTATGGGGATCCTCAAATTGGCAACATCGGCTTCAAAATGGCCGATTTTATGGACAACTCTCCATTTGTTTTGTACACAAATTTTCAGATTTTCCCCATTTTCTTTCAAAAGAAGTCTTATTTATCTCTGAGCTCAAAATATGTCATGGGAAAATATATTTCACACAACATATGTTTAGCCCAGAAAAAGGTAAGAAATATTTTGAAAGAAAATGGGGAAAATCTGAAAATTTGTGTACAAATCAAATGTAGAGTTGTCCATAAAATCGACCATGTTAAAGCTGATGTTGCCAATTTGAGGATCCCCATAGAAGGTACAGCGAGACTTTTCAAGCTTCCATAACTTTCTTACTTTATAACCGATTTTGATGAAACTTTTTTTAAGTTGCTCCTCTCATTATGCTCTTTTCTATAAAAGTGATTATTTCCTTGGGTATTGGTTTCCTTTAATTTTCTGACCTTCGTTATTATCCATTCGCATGATTTCCATGTTTCACAGGAAAGTTCAGGTCCCTATAAAACCAGAACCGGGACCATTTCAGGTCTTTCTTCAACAGCCTAGCCCAACTAGGATTTTCAGACCGTCATTATATCAAGAGCATTGTCTGAACAATAATTCATACTTAAAGATCAGATGTACAATTTGACAATGGATCCTCCATGATTTGACCAAACCCCCAACAATTCCAGTTTACTAGCTAACAGATTCCAATTTCGGTTTAATTTTCGATCGGTAAATTCCATCTTAACCGACATGTTTTCTTAGCAATTGTTCTTAACTGATAACCTACGGTTTTCCGTGAAACTATTATGTACTCCTGAAAGAATAAATGGCAGGTTCTGGGGCTTTGTGCGGCAGCAATTATTGTGTCGATGTTAGTGAATTCAGTTGTTATAAGGCTGTGTGATTTTTTTTTGTATGATACGTGTGTTGAAGGGATTTTCAATAAAAGTATTTTTTATAAACTCTTCCCGACGGGAAACATTGTAAATTTAACGAGATTCTGTATAATTGAGGTTTTTTTATGAACTAGATAGAATAATGTAGATAACAATTTTATGAAAAGTATAAAATATGATGGTGATCTATGCACTATCTGTATAGTGAAATACCTGAAAAAGAAATTGCATGAATACAATTTGTCGTCTCCGTATTGAATAAGGGAGAATTAAATCTTGTTTTGTAAATCTATAATAATGATTTATACTGTTATTATTTTAGTGCATTTATTTAATGAAATATTTCTTTGGAGAAAATGAGAGCAAATTAGTTGTTTAAGAAAGCTCGTACAATAAAATCACTGCCTAAAGGTTTACTTCCAATAGTTATTGTTATATGAAATAATGTAAATGAGTGACTGCAAGTACAGTGTTTGTTCTTTGCCATTTCTGTAAATTCTCGGCCAATGACATTATTTGAAAAGCCGATTAAAAGAAAACTTTCGGTAAAATATCATAACTAAATTGACTTTATTACTCAAGGTGCATGTACCTAAATTATGGGTGATTTGCATATAATATTTTTTTCAGTCATGTTAAAATTGGCAAGGTGGTAAAGTTACCCCTCGCCCCCTCGAAATCACTAACCCCTCGAAAATACATGTATCAATATCTCCCTTTGAAAGTTTTGCCTAAATCTTTACCAAGTTAATACTCAAGAACAAGTCAAATAATATTGTTTTTTATTAACAGATAACGAAGAAAGGAATGAAAATGCATAGTTCTATGAGGAAAGGGAATCTCGGCCAATGTGTGCTTTCTTTGTGGACCCTGTGGTCCATTATAGGAAGTCAATGTGGTACATAGCCTTTGGTTTTCTGTCTTATCTATGGAACTATGGAATGCATTTTGGTATTGATTTTAGCTCAGTTGTTACGATTTAAGAAAGCAAATAATGTAAAAATATACAATTTGTATTCTGTTTGTATTCCACAAGATTTAAGTTAGATCTACATGTATATTTACAAGATATAAGTTTGGTACGTAATGTCGGCTTTCTGCCGTCCAATTTGTCGGGGAGGGGGGCGTCGGGCCCCCTGGATATATTTTGAAATTGGTCGTCTTTATCACTTCCAAAAATCGAGGAAAGAGGCGTTGGGGGTTTTAACTATAATTCCGTAGCAATGTTATTGTATATGCATGAATTACATGAGAGATAATGTACGATATCATAGCAGTTTAAACATTGATGATGTTAATACATTAATCCTCTACTAAAACATTGTAAATGTAACAAAATTATGTACTATGTAGAACGGAATGCACTTCCAAATTGTATTGTTAAATGTTTTTATGACAGCTACGCTGTATGTTATATTACAGTGAGTTCGATATGTGATAAAAGTCGTTTTTTTTTTAATCCATGTGGTATGTTATTTTGATTGGCGGCAATTCAACGGACGAATAAATATAAATGTTATTTCTTAAAACAATGATTGTCGTTTTTTCGCGGTATACTCATGCGATCAAATGAGGGAAAGTGAGGAAGGGAGAGAGTCAGAGAAAGAAAGAGAGAGTGGATGGGAGTGTGTGTTTGTGCTTTTGTGTGTGTGTGTGTGTGTGTGTGTGTGTGCGTGTGTTTGTGTGTGTGTGTATGTGTGTGTGTGTGTGTGTGTGTGTGTGTGTGTGTGTGTGCGTGTGTTTGTGTGTGTGTGTATGTGTGTGTGTGTGTGTGTGTGTGTGTGTGTGTGTGTAAGAGAGAAAGAGAGAGAGAGAGAGAGAGAGTGGGTGATGGTGTGTGTAAAGTCATTTTCATATTGCCAATGTCGAAAAGTCAGAGATAACAGATCGCGAGAGAAAGAAATAGAGAGAGAGTGGACGTGGGGGTGTGTGTTTATGTGTGTTTGAGAGAGACAGTGGGTGAGGGTGTGTGTAAAGCCATTTACATATTGCAAATGTTGGAAAGTCAGAGATAACAGATCGAGAGAGAAAGAGAGGATAGAGATGGAGACACGGAGTTTGAGAATCAGAAGATCAATTGACATGCCTCAAATGTCTTCAAACCGGTCATTTTAATGTATCTCTGAAATAATATTTTGTCACGCACAAGATTGTCGTAATTCATACTATTTAGACTTTAATTATATCAGAGAACACTTTCGATGAATTTTATATGCCTAAAGTTGGAAATTTATGAATGTAACACAAACAAGAAAACAGCAAATATATATATATATATATATATATATATATATATATATATATATATATATATATATTTACGTATGTTTATATTATATTATGATTTATTCAGTAATCTATTTTTTATGTTGTCAGCCCACCCAATTTCTCTCTCTCTCTCTCTCTTCTCTTTCTCTTACATAAAGTAAGATCATAAAAAGACCATGTAGCTCATGCTGTATCACCGTATGAGGTATTAAATATAAGCTAGTATTTATGATTTGTTGCATCTAACAATAAACATTGCTGGCACCATTTAAAAGGCGCTGAGTCTTCAAATCAACCCGAGTAGAGGTACATTTTAAAAGTGGGAGTTTTGTTATAATTCTCAGTGTATAATCACAATCTTCCATAACTCGCCTTAAACGATGTCGTCCTGTAGCTTCTTGACTTCTTTTCTGATCGTTGTTTTGGCGGCTCATTCGTTGGCCCAAACGCCCACGGAATCATCATCGGATTTGATCAGCGATGTCCCAGTAAACAATGGATCAAAAGGCGCTGAACAGAATGAGCCGGAGAACTCTTGCTCCAAGTCTCACTGTTACCCTATCAACAATAACATACAAGTAAGCAACAAACCCATTTCTTCTAATCTTTTACCCCGTGTGAATTGTTTCAGGGAAGCATATGATGATATCTCACTTCGCAAAGACGGATTTGGATTTGAGACTGATTTGGGACTACTTTAAGATGGTTTTGGAACTTGTTTGTAACGACGGAAAAAAATATCGGAGACGTCTGCGTCTTATTTTTCGTCTTGGAGACGTCTCCAATCCTTTTTTTTCGTCGCGGTTTTTAAACTTGTCGCGGAGACGTCTCTGCGACGGGGGAAAAAAAAGGTATCGGAGTCGTCTCCGCGATGTCTTCGCAAAAAATTTCAAAACCGTCTTAAAGTAGTTCAAATCCGTCTCCGCGAAGTGAGATATCACCATTGGAGATCAAAATATTAATAAATGGTTAGCATGGGTTGCTTCTGCCCAAACTTGGTATGTTATTCTTAAACAAAGAACTCATGTGCTCAGTCACCCATGATATCTTAGGTAAAATTTGGTATTATTGAACAAAAATATGAATTACTCTTAAACCAAACAAAAAAAAAATAAATAAAAAAATACGATCACATATATTTCACATGTTTGATAAGAAGCTTTCAAAATTAGGTTTGCTTTTTTCACTCTATTGGCATCAACTTTTGTGTATGATTTTCGAGGAGAGAGAACTTCCAATGGAAGTGCACATTTTGAAGCCCATGTCTTTTGCTGTCAAAAATGTTATCCAAAAGTAAATCTTTAACTATATAAACTTAAAAATATTGTTATTAATATAACAGTTTTACGGCCATGGTGATCCTAGTAGTACTGCAGCTACTGATAAACTCCTAAATCTGACTGGCACCATTTTGGACATCCTTCAAAATAAGGAGGCACGATGCACTCCTAGCCCTTCACCAAATGTTGGTAAGTGCCAACACTGATTTGAGAGTTTTCTTTATAGTCTCTGCTTGCAAGGGAGGCTTTCATGTGAGGTTTGCCCCCCCCCTAAAAACACGTCAATAGTAGATTCGATGAGCATGTTTGTCGCATAAAATTACATATAAAGAATAAGAATACTATGTACATCGTAAATATTGTAATTTTATTGATTCAATAAAATATATATTAAAAAAAATTAATATGACGAAACGAAACAACATCTCGTTGATTAAAAAAAAGAAAGAAATAACCTTGAAAAAAAAAAGAATACTATGTACATGTACATTATGTAGTTACACATTTTGAATAATACACTGTCCGTCATAAAGGTAGAATATTTTTTTTTTCCGCTATAGCGACATGATTTTGCTCTGACTTTAATTTCTTGAATACTTTTGTCACTGCTTTTACTTTTTGGGACCCTGGCTATATCTTGGACATTCTCCCAACCCTTCACGTGGACCTTTTACAAATAAAGTTTTGTCAACCCCCGTGATGCCCATTTTTGTCATTTTTTCTCATTTTGGGGCCCCTTTTTGTTTTCCCGGCCGATCAAGCCCCCCGCAGTCCTACCCCCAGGAAACGCGACTGAGATGTACTGTTTTATATTGTTCTTTAAGTTAAATCTTTATTTCTGGGGACAGGCTAAGGTCTCTTGTCTAGGGGAGGGTTTGAAGTAAAAAAACGAGATTGCTGAAAATTTGAAATATTTTATTTTTATCTTTATGCTGAAAACAAAAGAAATGAAAACCACCTTTAACCCTTAAATATCATCATTTTCCCCTTAAATTTTGTTTAGCCTTGATGACAAGGCTGTTAATAGTCATTATTGATCATATTTTATTTTGATTTATGTTTGGTTGAGATTTTACAATACAATTTAGGGAAGATAGAAATTTCCATGGTGTAAAATATGATTAAAATGAATGTTGAACCCCAATCAAAATAAATTTTGACCCCTCCCCTAGACAAAAGAGTCGAGCCTGTAACCATAAATCTAGATTTAATTTAAAGAACAATAAGAAATCTCCATCTCAGACGTGTTTCCTTGGGGTAGGACTAAGGGGGGCCTTGGTGGGTCGCGTGAACAAAAAAAGGGCCCCAAAATATAAAAAATGACAAAAATGGCCATCTTCTGGGGGTGACAAACTTTTTTGAAGAAAAATTCCCGGGAAGGGTTGAGGGAACGTCCAAGATATACCCAGGATCCCAGAAAGTGAAAGCGAATCCAAGATTGCCGAATTGAATGCATTCTGTGGGGCTAATTGTCTTAGGGCAATAGAAACTTCATTATGTTTGCGCGTGGGTTAATACGTTTTATTGAAGAAAGCATCACGTGACCTCCTTATTGTATAAAAATCTTCACCAGACCGCGGGGAATTCAATAGCTGATCATAATTCATCAGGAGCAGAACACACTGTACTGTAGAGCTATATTTGAATTGTCTTTGACTCCAATTGAAATTAAATATGCCCCCAAGGTAGGGAAAGGCAGGGGGAAGAAGATAGCCGGTAAACACAGAATTGAGAAAAGAAAAGACTTTAATAACATGCAGCAACCAGAGAAAGTTCAGATTAATCTGAAACAGTTCCAATGAAAATCAGGAGGTAAAAAGAAAATTAAATTTGACAATTTTTGGTCAAAATCAATCTTTGTCAAACTTACTTTGGACAGATAAGATAAAATGTGTTTAAAAGTGTTTATTTTAAAACTTGACTTTAACTTAAATCATTGTATAATGAGAACAAATGGTAATGATATTAATGATGATGAAAAAAGCACCAACAAAAAACATTAACAAAAACAAAAGCATGTTTTTTTTTGTTTTTTTTTTGTTTTTTTTTTTTTGCTTTGTTTTTTTTACTTGCTTCTTCAATACAGACCTAGAAAAAAAATCAACAAAAACGGCTGTTTTACACTCCTGTAAGACCCCGGAATGCTAAGTGTCCTGAGCTGTCAATGACGTATCACTAACATTTCGATTTTTTTTTTTTTTTTAAACATTTGATTACCTATTAGTGGATTTATATGAACGAAGAAAGACCAATTATGCCGAAGCCAGCTGTAAATTAAAATGATAACACATTTCTGAAATTGTATGCTCCTAATGTGAATTCAGATTAATGCTTTGTAGATTTGTTTGCAAGGATAGGGAAATTGAGTCAATAAAAATAAATTTGGGTGACGATGCAGTAGTGCGATCGCAACTTAAAGCGTTATATCGTTTGATCCAAATGTGAAATTGAGTGAACGAAAGAAGAAATCTAGCGGGATACAGTCTGCATCAAATAAAATGGTAGTGGAAAACATTTCTTAAATATAGTGTAATATAAAGATTTATAGAAATCTAGTAGTATTTGATGTTTGTTTGTTTGTTGTTTTTTTTTAACAGGATTTTTTCTTAAATCTAATGTGGTGAAGAAGAACTTGAGATATAAGTTCTTTTTACAAAATAAAGAAAATCTATTTTGCGAATGCATTTCTATGGCTTAGATTTTGCACATATAGCCACGAACTTACCGCTCCAGAATAATGGATTTGTGTAATTTTGATTCTCTTCTCATCGCACAAAATTTACCTTGTGTTCTGCTGAAGCAAATCATACAAATAAAGTGTATAAGCAAATAATATATTTTTGCTTTATTATCACATACACACCCCGTATGGGGGTCTTCCCACGAGTCCGAGTATTTTCCCACGAGTCCGAGGGTCCGCGAGTCCGAGTATTTTTCCCACGAGTCCATATAGTATTTTCTTTCATTCGGATGTTTGTCAATATGAAAAAATCGGCCTCGTGGACCCTCGGCCTCGTGGGAAAATACTCGGACTCGTGGACCCTCGGACTCGTGCACCCTCAGACTCGTGGGCCCTCGGACTCGTGGACCCTCCCCATCGTATGAGAAGATTTCATACCTAAATTATTTTTGTCCCGGTTGTACATTTTTTTAAATTTATTTTTAAATACAGTCTATATGATCCGATATATTCGAGTGAAATATTTAAAGCACACGGTGCTCACAAGTCATATTGAGTGATTTCACGTTCGGTGTTATAATCGGTGTTAGTGTTTATTTTGGAGCAGAAGTCTGATGTGTGACAATGTGTTTTTCCGGCAGGGATAATCGGATAAGCATTATACTAAAGCAATATACAATATACTTGACTTCATATTCATACAAGTTTGGTATTGGACTTTTGGGCATTTGAGTCGAAGAATATACCTGTTTGATATATATCACAATTTAGATTTATTCCACAGTACTTTATTAAGTCTTTCATTCCAATCACTTGAATTTTTAGGTAACCTTGAAATCATTTGTGTATTTCAATTTTTCCCTCCGAACAGAACAAAAATACTTTTTTTCCCCCCAAACATGTCTGTAAACTAAACTTCTTGTCTGCCATCAATTCGATGCATTTAGTCAGTAATGCCCTTATTTACTTATCTTTTAAAAATGGATTGGTTCCTAAAAATGATAATGCTAAAGTCAGAATAATAAGTACACGGGTAGGCCTACCCATAACATTAATATAACACATAAAGAGAATGGGGTATATACACAACAAAAAAAGTAAGTCCCCCCCCCCTAATCAACACGGTGTAACTTTTGAACGAGTACGTTTTGAGTACAATAATTTGAAGGGAAGTTTTACCCACTTATTAAGTACCTTCTGTGAAAAAATGACATCGATCGCTTGAGACATGCATGAGTGATCAACGTTTAAAGCAAAAATGGACAATTTAAAAAGTCACAAGGGTCATTTTGGAGGCTGTAAAAATAGCAATTTTGTAAAATTTTCTTTTTACCTTGTTTTTAATTGTTTTGGTGGATTTATCATCCAAAATTTGATCATCCAACACCAATCCCGATACATTTTAATATTTTTCATGGATGAGTGAGCACAATTTTAAGAATTATGTTCAGGCCTCCAAAAATTGTAAAAATTAACAATTTTATTTAAAAAATTGACATCAGATATTATCATTAACATTATCGACACATTTTGTTAGAAAATGAGCACTATTCGTCGTGTCATGGACGAGTGAGCACACTTTAAAGGTGAATTTTGTGACATCTGTAATGACAATTTTGCCTTTAACATGTGTTTATTCATGCATGACGCAAAGCTTTTATCTCATTTTCGCACATAAGTTAGTCGATGAGTGTATAAACATAACCGCCAAACAATATTACTCAACATCTTTTTGTTAAAAAGTTCCAGGATGTTGATTTGGGACTTGTTTTTGCTTCGAGATTGTACACAATGTCAATGGAGACGAAATCAAAATTGTAACAAAATTGAAATTCGGCTTAATTTCATTGATGATTTTTGTTAATTCTACTAGGAGTTTTTTCACGAAACTTGGCACACAACTTCAGTGTGGTGCTAACTAACAGTAACAAACGCTAAATTGAGAATCTGATAAGGCATGGGGTGGGGCCAAAGCTCTGAAATTCCTTCTTATTTACATATTTTTCTAATAACTTCTGCTCACTGAAGCATAAAATACTGGAATTTTCGTGAAACTCGAATCAAATGAACTATCCAAGACGGTCTGTGACAATTATCGAAAGTAAGCGATTGAATTTTAGTCCACAAATGAAAAAATGGCTTTTCACGAATCACGTGTTCATTGAAGCGTGAATTTTTAATAAAATGCCATAGCATCATTTGAAAAAAAAAATTATTTGACATACATATGACTAAAATTTTTTGATAAAACGATTTTATTACACAAAATGGAGCAATACTTACATAAGGAATTTGAAAATATCCCTTTTTGCTTTTATTAAGTGTTCATCAACCGTGAATGATGAATATTGTTTAAAACACTCTTCCTATTGCATATTCGTCATAATCAATCATTTTTAAAAGTAAAATGTGTGAAAAATGCAGTTTTTGCAAATTTTTACCTAATGTTCATCCAACCGTGAAATTTAATGCAAAAGACGTTTGACGTGTTAGAATATAAGTGCAACAACCCTTCTGAACATATATTTTGTTAAAAAGTTTGAATTTGTTCCAATATTGATTTAAAGTTATGAAACTGACCTTGTGACTTTCGAAAAGTGACATTTTCGTCTTTTGACTGTGCTCGTTGAAGATGACATAACGAATTTCAGTAAATTTCACCAAAATGGAAGCTGATAAAATTACCTACAATCACATGTATAACATTCGTGAACTCCTCTTGGTTCAAAAGTTACATCATTTTCATTAGGGGGGGGGGGGACTTACTTTTTTTTGTTGTGTATATAATAAGATCCCCAGTATCCTGTTTATGGAGGTGTCACATTACCGGGTAATGAACAGGTTTTCGCCGTTCACCGAAAACAACAAATTCCAACACGGCAATAGAACGGCACCGGCCACATTACATTTTTCTTAATTTTCACCGGGTCGGTGTCGTTCTATACCGGATCTGTATGTTCTATACCGGGTCTATACCAGGTCCTAGCCAGCCTGGTACCGGGCTGACCGTTCATATATAGTCCACGCTTTCCTTTTGTCCGTGTGATTACCCTTGCCCGCCGGCCTCAACGCTCTCTGACAGAAAACAAAATTGTTTTCTTCGCCGGGTGACTCACGTTTCCCACCGTTCGCGACGTGCGAAACAAGTTGATACGAACGACGGGACACGGAGGATCCCGGAGAAAATACAAGTGGGTCGTGATGACCCGTCTTCTGATTTTGCTTCGGTTCATGCCCGGCGATTATTTTGAGCATGACTGAGCATGCTCAAAATTTTCGCCGGCATGAACCGCAGGCCTCGGTCGATGGAGACCCGGTGTAAGGGCGGTATAATGGCATTGTAAAGACGGTTTATGAATGGTGTAAGACGGAACAGCGCTCCTCCCGTCACAGCGGTCGTGCCGGTGGTGGTCTGAACTGGCAGATCTTCCTTATGGTGTCTTAAAATCACTTATATGGTGTCTTCAAAGCCCTTTGTTTTCGAGCTCTCGATCTCGTCGCTCTCTTTACAGGTCTAGAGAGGAATGATATTTAAGCTTTCAAACATACATTTAATATGAATTATTTTGTTGTCGTTGTCGGAGAAGAATTTAAAATTGGGTCCTTTTATGGACATTTAATCTAAGTAATGTCAATTCTTTTTTTAATGTTTGCTTTGTTTTGTTTGACATTAGTTTTCTAAAGTTTTATTATAACAACTTTGGAAATAAACATTATACTACTTTCCCAATAAGCTTCAGTATAGTTTGGTCTCATACGTTTTTGCCAAATTACATGTTTACTTTATACCCGCTTTCATTAAACAGAATTGTGTTAGTTTATCGAATATATTTTAATTTCTCCGCGAAAATGTCCCCGTGCTTTGAAATGATTAAATCTTGTTATATCAAATGAAATATTGTTATTCATGATAAAAGTATCTTTATCTTCTTTTTTCGATCATTATATTATGAATTGTCTAATACTTTTTCATAATCGTTTCATTGCAATATTCTTTTAGCCAAATTATAACCCCCATAGAATCACATCAAGAAAAATGTTACATCATTCATAATTCTGCAGTTTGGATGTTTTAGTATATCATGGATTAGTTTCTTGTTTATTTTTTTTTTCATTGTTTTACACACGACCACTTTAAGTGATTTTACTGTGATTAAATAGATTAATCAGAACTATACAAGACAATACCTTATTATATATTTGTATTAATAAAAATACATGCATAATGCCATTGCTATCGACGAGCCGTTTCTTAAGAATGCCAAAAAATACGAATTTTGTTACCCATAGATTGTATATAATTCATGTAATTAATTCAATATCAGTAGGTATATGGTTATGTTTTGTGAGATAGCAATAGGCCTATGAAACCATTTTTCAAGGAAGCCTACACAGAATCGAAATACAAAAAAGAAACTTACCCAGGCATTTCCCGACCGAAAATTGAGGGAAACGTGCCTAAAATGGGAATAGTTGCCTTGACCCCCCCCCCTTTATCGAACGCCCCTCCCCTAGAATAAATCAATAATGATATACATGTATATGAATGGATGAAGTGACCCGTGTGGAACGACTCCTACCCTGCATGGTTGTTTGAATAATGATGGATATTGGACGACCAAAGACCAAACGCAGACCCCCTATATATCGATAATAATAATCAAACACAAAATATCATTATTTCAAAATGAAGAAACTTTATGGGGAAAAAAAATCCTTTGAGTTTTTCCCGTCTTTTCAGAACTCTAACAATATAATAAGTACGACCAATGCGATATTGTATAAAATCTATTATAATGTGTAAATAATTAAACCAGCACTGAATTGATATGAAAACTGAAACAGAGGCTAAAAGTAAATGTAACAAATGCGACAAAATATGGGCCCCCTATAAAACTATAATTTCCGAGTAAAGCAGCCCCCAAATAAAGTTGATATTCACCTCCCTGTTTATGTCATATGATTTATACCTTATGGTATATAATACTTTTGTTTTGTAAAAATATTACTCTGGGTATTATTTTTTAACTCAAATTCATTTAGATATTGATTGATCTTGTTGGTAAACAATCAAGGGGACAACTGATTTAAAAGCATAGTTTTCACGTATAGTTTCATGTACTAGGAGTTGGCAAGTTCAGTCACAAGGGGGCGTACTTGATGCGGAAAAAAGGGGGGGGGGTTATCGATTCATGTTGCCCGACCTCACCGCGGTCCATCTCCGTCCTGTAAACGGGCATGAAACGGGCCCGGCGTCCTCATTCAGTCCTTTTACCGCCCTTTTAACGACTGGTCCGGTTTAAGACCGTTCTGAAATACCCGGTCATCACCCGGAAAAAACCCGACAAGAGTTCGGCCGTTCTTTAAAAATCCTTTCGGGAACGGGTGCCCAGCGAGCTCCTATGAACGTGTTGGACGGGCTTCAACCGCTTCACCGTGTGCCTCACCGTTTGCCGCCGTGTGCACAAATTTGGCCAGAACGGTGGCGAACGGTGCGCCAACACGGCTAATGTGACACCTGCATTAGACAGGGAATGAATTATTTTTTTGTTGTTGTTTTTTTTGTATATCATGATTCACAATATCAAATGCTTTTGGTAAGTCTAGACGAACCATTCGAATAAAGTGCCCTTGAAAAACTTCATTTCTATATATATTCGATACATATTTCAAACAAGTTTCAGTGGGAAAAAAGGGAGATATATTGCATCAGAATTCAATCACCAGTCTTCTCTTTTATGTGCCACCTCACACATAAAAGTTGAATAAATCGTAATCGAAGAAAGTAATATTCATAATTGCTGAATTTGCATTTGAGTTTCAGGTCAGCCACGTGACTGTGCCGAGGTTCAAGCTAGAGGAGAGACTACCAGTGGGATGTTTCTCATCTATCCTGATGGAGCTGGTGATCCCTTCTTAGTCTCTTGTGATATGGTAACTGATGGTGGTGGATGGACGGTAAGTGTCGAAAAATAGAGTGGAAACAGTTTTATGTTTTTCAGGTATAAACTATTTTACTTTTATTTTCTATTTTTTGGCATGAAAATAAAGAAAATTAACTCATTAAGAAGATGAAAGTGGTATAAAATAGTAAAAATTTGAGTAGGGCTTATAAAAGAGCACACACAAATTTTTTTTTTTTAAATCCCGACCAAAAAGCAAGAAATAGGATACACAATAGTTATATAAAATATTCATTTTCATGCAACATGGCAAAAAAAAAAAAAAGAAGAAGCAAAAACAGCAAGAACAAAAAACAAAAAAAAGAAAAAGAAAAAGAAAAAGAAACAATTTTATTGAGTTCACAAAAAAGGAAAGAAGTTTCAATATTGACAATGATTGACATCATTAATAAATTCCTGAAATATAATAAGATCATGATACAATGTCCGTCAAAAAGGCAGAATATTTTTATTTTATTTCATTTTTTATTTTTTGCTTTAGCTTATTTATTGAATGTATTTGTCCACGATTTCACTTTTCGGGACCCTAGCTGTATCTTGAATATTTCTCCAACCCTTCTGGGGATTTTTGTTCAAAAACAAGTATTTGACAGCCCCCACAAAGCCCATCTTGTCATTTTTTTCATTAAGGGGCCCTTATTTTTACATGGCCGATTGAGCCCGGCTCAGCGCTACCCCAAAGAAACGCATCTGAGGTATAAGGTTGTCTTTGTTCTTTTGGTTAAATCTAGCTTTATGGTTACAAGGTTTGGTCTCACTTCAAGAGGAGGGGTTGAAGTAAAAAGTTTGATTGCTGAAAATCGGGATATTTTATTCCACCTCTTTGTTGAAGACATAAAAAATAACTTTGAACTCTTAATTTTCAACATTTCCCCTAATTCTTTTTCAGCCTTCACGATAAGGTTGTAAATGGTTAAACAATTATTTTTACCATTTTTTCATTATTTATGTTTGAGTGAGATTCTGCAAAACATTTTTATGAGACATAAATTTCCATGGTGTAAAAATGAATAAATTAAATGTTGAACTCCAATAAAAATAAACGTTGACACATCCCCTAGACAAAATAAGCATTTAACAACAATCCTAGAACTAACTTAAAGGGGAAGTTCACCCTGGAATTTTATTGGTCTTAAAAAATGAAGAAAAATAATTTAAAAATATTAGTGAAAGTTTGAAGAAAATCGACCAAAAGATAGTGAAGTTATGAATAGGTAAAGTTTTGATTCTGTGACGTCACGTGCGAGCAGCTCTCCCATTGGTTGTGTATGTAAATTCCATAAATTTGTCCTTTTGTCGTGGTTCTTGATAAAGGAATGGGTCAATTTGATATAGTCATGTAAATGAATATATGTTTGATGGTATATCGACCGCACAGGTGGCATAAATATTTTCTTCTGAAAAAACTGACATTTTATGGAATTTACACTACATAACACATAGGAGATCTGCTCGCATGTGACGTCACAGAATCAAAACTTTGAATATTCATAACTTCATCATATTTTAGTCGATTTTCCCCAAACCTTCACTCATATTTTTCTTTTATTTTTCTGCATTTTTTAAGACCAATAAAATCCCAGGGTGAACTTCCCCTTTAAAGACCAATATCTAAACTACACCTCATACGTTTGCCATGGTGGTAGGACTGAGGGGGCCTTTGTTGTTCGGGTCAACAAGAAGGTGCCCAAAAATGGACAAAATGACAAAAATGGGCATCTTGGGATTTGACAAACTTTTGTTTTAAAAAAAAATCCTCGGAAAGGGTTGGGGGAAATGTCCAAGCTATAGCAAAGGTCCACAAAGTGTAAGAAGGAACAAAATTATTTAGGTAACTGAAGCTAGAATAACAAAATGGTTCTGAAGCTGAGAAAAATATTCGACGTTTATGACGAACAGTGTACATTATTCATTGTCAGTGTAATGATTAATAATACATCAGGAACAGCGGACACAGGGTGGGAGGGGCGGCGGGGCTTCCTTAAATGTTTACAAAAACACGAAAATGGCAATCTTTTTGTGATTTTTAGCATGTTCAACCCCCGCCCTTTCAAAAACATGTCATGTAGGCCTTTGATAATTTTTAGATTTATTGTTTGGATTTAAGTTCACTCTGAACCGGGGTTTCATAATAAAAAAATCATTGTGATCAATGTCAATGATAAGTTGGTTAGAATACCAAGACTATGAGACTATGTAGCAATAGAAATCTGGCTCTTTGACTTGTTTCTCCAATAGGATGTACCGTCTAGTTAATAATAAAATTATTTCGGTGAATATAGGGGAAGTAATCAATATCACTTTATCAGGTGACGAGACGTAGCCTTCTATCACTACCTCAGCGATCTTAATGTCACGTCACCATTATCCAGATCGCACTTAAAAGTGATACTTTTCCCCATCACCTTAACCATGTTAACCAACTATGATAATTATGTTGCTAACTTACTTTTTCTTTTCTTTTTTCTGCCTTCCATCCCTTGCATGTGTAGGTCTTTCAGCGCAGACAAGATGGTTCTGTAGACTTCTATCTAGAATGGGCTGATTACAAATATGGTTTTGGGAGCGTATCTTCCGAACACTGGCTAGGAAACGACAAAATTCACCGGCTTGCTATACAAAAGAATTACGAACTACGGGTTGATCTCGAAGACTTTGAGGGCCAAACCCGCTATGCGAGATATAGCACTTTCTATCTAGCTGATGAAGACACCAAGTACACCATGACACTTGGAGAGTATTTAGGAGACGCAGGTAAACATCATCATAATAAAGTACTCTTATCTATCTTTGTTTTACTGTCAATGTCTTAGTAATAGGCCTATATTTTGGAAGACATCATCTAATAAGAAAAGAAATATTAGCAATGTTTCTGTATTACTTTGCATTGAGGACAGTTTTTCTACTCCATACAACTTATCTCAACATAACATGAGAACATTTTTGGTCTTGCGTCCAACAAAAAGTGTGCAGAGCAAAAAATCCAAGATGGCTGCCGTTCTCCTGAAATATCACATTTTAAAGCAAAACTTGACCTGTTGAGTGTCTTTCTATCTGGTTCTGTTATCCAATCCTATGTTTTTTGTTGTTTTTTGGTTGTTTTTGTTGTTGTTTTGTTTGTTTGTTTGTTTGTTTTATTTTGTTTTGTTTGTTTTTGTTTGTTTGTTTTTGATTTTGTTTTGTTTTGTTTGTTTGTTTGTTTTTTTTATTTGTTTTTTTTTGTTTGTTTGTTTGTTGTTGTTGTTGTTCTGTTGTTTGTTGTTGTTTGTTTTTTTTGGAGGGGGGGGGGGGGGTCAGGGAATTTGTTCATGCACATAAGAAAGTGTCAAACCATCTCCTGTAGAGTTAACCTTCATAACCTGGGTGGGGGGGGGGAACTGGCTCAGCCCCTCTCAAATTTTTACATATTAGAACGAAAAAAAAAAACCCCAAAAACACACAACAAAAAAAACGCATAACTTATTTTTCGTGTTTTTTGTTGTTTGTTTGTTGTTTGTCTTTGTTTTTTTTTGTGGGGGGGGGGGGTCAGCGTGAACTGTTCATGCAGCAACATGAAGAAGTGTCAAACCATACAAGTACTGTGGCATTGATCCTATCCTCACTTTTGGGCCCCTTTTTGTTTACCCGGCCGATCACGCCCCCCTCAGACCTACCCCCAGAAAAAGCGTCTGAGGAGTGTTGTTTATTTGTTTCTTTAAGTTAAATCTACATTTATGGGGACAGGCTTAGGTCTCTTGTCTAGGGGAGGGGTTGAAGTAAAAAGTGTGATTGGTAAAAATTGGGAATATTTTATTCTACCTTTATGCTAAAAACAAAAGAAATAAAAAAAGAAAAACCTTTAATTATTATCATTTCCCCCTAAGTTTCTTTTTAGGCTTGATGACATGGTTGTAAATGATAGCTACAGATAATATTTTATTTTTATTTATGTTTGGCTGAGATTTTACAATACAATTTTGGAAAGATGGAAATTTCCATTGTGTAAAAAGAAATAAAATAAATGTTGAACCCCAATCAAAATAAATTTTGGCCCCTCCCCTAGACAAAAGAGTTGAGCCTATAACCATAAAACTATATTTAACTTAAAGAGCAATAGCAACTCTACACCTCAGATGTTCCTTGGGGTAGGACTGAGGGGGCTTTGGTGGGTCGCGTAAATAAAATGACCAAACATATTCTAGCTATGATGATAATGAAAACAAAATGCCCATGAAAAAAAAATTGCTATGCCGTGAAGTCAATGATGGAATAGTTCACTATTCCATCATTGACGTCACAAATCATGCAATCTCTTGGACGCTCCGGACAGCTACAGTCACACAGACACTTACGTTTAGTTACGTCCGCTGCGTATAGATTTGGCTGAGTGGACGCAGCATGAACGCAGCACGGACTCGGTCATCCGCATGAACGTAAGTATACGTATCTGTCCAAAACTGAACCGTATCGGTACGCACAATGACGGCGCCAAGCCAGCGAAATTTTGAAATGTTCAAAATTTCGCAGGCATCTTTACGGATGCCGACTTATGTAAGTAACCGTAACTAAACGTAACTTTCCGTAAATGAACGCAACTATCCGTATCTAGGACGCAGACCATCCGGGGAAAAAAAAGAGTTCCGTTCATTTGCGCGTATTTGCGTACACCGTAAGTATTCGCAGTTATCCGCAATTAAACGTATCAAACGTTTAAGTATCCAAAAACAATACACTTAAGAGGCTATGGACAGACACTTAAGCGTTGCGGATAATTGCGTCCTTTCACGTTTTGGAGCTCCCGAACACCCGTTCTTGTTTGCACATGGATAGGGCTATATGAATGTAATAGCTTCGAGGGGCAGGTTCTAAATGTCCTAGAGGAAGGGGGGGGGCAAATAAAAAAACTGATAATAATTCAAGCGAGCTTCCACTAAAAAAAAGATTAACGCAAAACAGAATGTTCGAAACCATATTTGATTGAAATCCTCTGCAATCTAATCTTATAACTTGATATCATTTTCCCCCTTTTTTATATGACAAGAATATATTGAATTATTTGGTTTAAAATTCGTTTTAGTTGGATAATCCCTAGCATAACATGGGTACGACCACTTGAGAGCGCGATGCTCGGTCAAGAAGGGTTATTGATATCCATATGTTTAATGTATGTCATTTAAATCACATGAGCGCAAAGCGCAAATACTCTATTTACCATGTAATAATTCGGAAAGCAGGGCTGTCTGATCTTTGTGGGCTACAATTCAATTTTGTCTAAATGAT
Organism: Paracentrotus lividus; assembly: GCA_940671915.1. Lineage (NCBI taxonomy): Eukaryota > Metazoa > Echinodermata > Echinoidea > Camarodonta > Echinidae > Paracentrotus > Paracentrotus lividus. The sequence continues at coordinate 30,870,963 of CALNVZ010003434.1, read as the reverse complement.
AGAATGCGAGAGTGAACAAAAAATACGCCATAAAATGATTTGAAAGCAGGTCAAGTTATAAACTCGCCCCCCCCCCCAAAAAAAAGAGGTAAAATTGTAAAATTATAATCATATTCCCTTTTTGCTTTCCAATTTTATAATAACCTCAATTTACGCGAGAAAAAAATGTGAGAGCAAAAAAAAAAAAAAAAAAAAAAAAAAAAAAAAAAAAAAAAAAAAGGGAGGGCAATAAATTGAAATTCTCCTTTCCTCTTCTATATAAATTCTATATAAATGCGAGTTAAACATTTGAAAAAAGATAGACCTCTTTGAAAACTATAATAAAATCTACTAATCAATTGCGTAAATTAGGGATTGCATGTTGTCTCTTTTGGGATGTTTTATGTTTCGATTGGTTCCTTTATTTAAAACAAAATCATTCGTTTTTGTTTGTTAATTAGAGACCTCGGGCCGGTATTCACGAAAGGTAACTAACTTAGTACCCCTACTAAGTTAGTAGGGGTACTAACTAATCAGGCTACTAACTTAGTAGGCCTACTAAGTTAGTGAGCTATTCACGAAACCCCTACTAGTTAGTAGGCCTACTAAAGTTAGTAGCCCTACTAACTTAATCCCCTCCTTACTACGCATGCGCAGTTCATATCTACCGCAGATCTAGGGCATTGTGACATCACTGTGCATAATTAACATAAATTACGCGCTTTGGCTAGGCATAGGCTGTACGCTGTGCGCTCTCTAGATCTCTACGTTTGTTGGTATAATTTATGTTGAATGCTCGCGATCGGCTTTGCATTGGCGTTGTTTTTGGGAATTAATTCTTTTAGCAAATGTTTGGCAACTTAAAACCTACCTTGTTCTCGAGATTGGGAGAATTGATGAGACTAACATCTTGGAGGTTATCACAGTAAAATAAATCATAACTATTAATAACTTTAATCATTTAAACAGTTTCATATCAAACGTTGGAAAAACATCTTCCCCTGCTCGATATTAGAGTTGGAAAGGTTTGACTGACCCGTAAATTCTGTCTTTGGGAAAATTAACTGATTTTATCCATCAAATTTAACAGTGAACTAAAACAAATGGTTATCTTGTAGAATATTTTTAAACACAGATGATTAGACCATTTGTAAATGATCAAATCAGCATTTTATTTTTCAAATGTAGGCCTATTTTGTAAATGTATTTCATTGTGCAGTTTGGTGCTTGTAGGTTATCGCTTTTTATGTCTTATGTATCGTGGGGAAAACCCCCGTTTTATCTTTATGGAGCGCCATATCATTTCGAAATGAGAGGAATGTGGGTGGTGGATTTTAAAGAAGACTTCTATTAAAAAAGAAAAGAGCAAAATATGATTCTTTATAACTCACACTTGTAGACTTGTTTATTTTTATTTTATTTTTAAATGGGTCTCGAAATAGTGTTAGGGCAGAGCAATCCAGGAAAGCAATGGCGGGCCTGCACCCTTAACCAATAATAAAAGAAAAAAAGTGCCTAACATCAGAAATTTGGGCCTTTGCCCCTACCCCCCCCCGCCTTTTCAATGGAAAAAAATCTAGATTGAATGACTGATGCTTCAGACTACCCCCCCCCCACCATTTTGGATGCGCGCCTGAGTTGCCTATATTATATATTTTAATTTATATATGAAGAGTAAACGGGACTTAATTCTTCTTCCCTCAGCACGCTACCCACACACACTCGTCTTTTTCTCGCTACTCTCTCTCTCTCTCTCTGGTATGAATGTCATTCATCTTTGTAGGCCCATATTTTCTTCGCCCATAAAACTCAATTTTTATTAATACAACTCGTGAACTATCTTTTAACATACTGTTAGTGATTAAAGCAGTACCTTCACAATTATCTCTTAAAATCTCATCTGCCCCCCCTCGCTGCCTCTCACTTCTCTCAGACAGCGTTCGTTCACTTCGAGAATTCAAAGGTGGGGGAGGGGCGGGGTGAGCCATTGTTCCACACATGGCTCGCCCCACCCATGCTTTGAATGTCTCGAAGCAATTTGGTCTCTGCTCTCTCTCTCTGTCCACGTTTTATTATTCTCCTCGTACCGTTTGATTAACAGTGATCAACACTCGTGTCATAGGGAGGTGCCAGGCACGGTTTTAGCACATTTACTATGGATATTACCCCGGACAACTCGCCCATCTTGAAAATCTACCCCCTAACTCTAACTAATCCTTTATTTCTGGGGTAGTTGTCCTGGGAGTATTTCCAGTGGGTTGTCCTGTTACAGGACCCGCATTACATCTTGTTAATTAGATCTCTCAACCAGACCATGTTTCTGTTTTAAAATCAAGAGTGGAGTAGTTCCTTTATTCTTGTCACACAGGAGTGTTACTTTGACTCTATCGATCTAAAAAAAAAATAATAAATAAATAATAAATAAGATTAGATAAATAAATAATAAATACATAATAATATAAAACAAATAAAGGGATACACGATGACAGAAAGGGATGTTGTCTATCAATGGCGGATGCAAAAAATATGGTTTATCTTCCCCACCCCTGCTCACTTTGTGGGTCAAAATAGGTATGTAAATAATCATGAAACAATGTCCAATTAACGTGTGTCCCTCGCCAATTTTCCATTTTACTCCAAATCTTGAATCCGCAACTGATAATAGTATAGATAACTAGAAATCAAATATCCATGAAAGGAAGAAAACATCTTTACAGTTTGATTTCAAATGTAATTTGTAAAATTTATCTAATAGTAATTTATGTTTAGCAATTAGGGGAAAATTTAATTCTTTTATTTTGGGGGTAAGAATACTTGTTAGAATCACATTCACATCTCATTTCCGATATAATTTTGTTGAAATGTCTGTATATTCTACTGAAAAATGGTATCACTGTGACATTTGTCGTCAAGATTTTAACATTCTTTTGTTCATGTACTTCATAATAAATAAAACTAATCTAGAAGCCG
>CALNVZ010003434.1:30744941-30854668 GCA_940671915.1 Paracentrotus lividus | reverse complement strand
TTAATCATTAACTTATAAAATTATATAATTATTATATATAATAATAGCATATTTTTTATATATTATTATATATATATTTATTAGTATTAGATATAGTTACTACTTTTTACTATTTATACTGTATATTAAATATTTATGTTATACATTTGTTATAGTACTTATATATTTATTACAGTTATTATATTTATTACTAATTTTACTTAATTTAATTATTATTTCTATTCTAGTTATTATCTTATTATATTATATTAATATAGTTTTATATTAATACTATCTTTATAGTAACTAACTATAAGTATATTCATTAGTTATATAAATTCTTATGTATTTTATATTGTAACATAATATATATCTTATATTAATTTACTACTAACTTAGATTATTATTATAATTATAATACACTATATATACTTATTATTAGTCATAATATATTAGTGTTCTTATATTTTATATCTTATTTTAACCTATAATACCGTTACCTTAATTACTTATATATTCTATAATAATATATAGATACTTATATGGTAATTATTATACACTAATATTAATACTTTATTATTAATATTTTTACTAACATTTTACTATTTTTTAAGTACATTTTTTTCTATTATACTTATATATATATAATCTATCTTTAATCTTAATTTATAATTACTATTTTATTATTAGCTTAATAGTTGAATCACCAAATATATTATAAATGATAATGTTATACGGTATATAAATCGGATTTATATATAATTTATATTAATTATAATATTCATAAGAAAAATAAAGCCAGTCCCTACTGAACTAAAGTCTTCTCATATGTTATATACGTAACCTTTATAGTCAGGCACCAGCTCGTTATGGTATCTGAACTGATGGTACCAGTATAAAGTATGGACTATATAGGAGGCATCCCACATTATAAACCAACGTCTGCAATCATCTCTGCTGCATAAGTCCACAGCCGGGCGTCCAAAAATGGAAGTGACCCATTTACAGAAATATTCTATTTGAATAAAAATAGCAGATTCATTTTCTAAACACATAACTTTGATATGTCAAAATAAAGAGTATTAAATTGTCTTAACGCGTGTTCATTCTGAAATCAGACGAAATCGAAAACGGTGAAGTTTTGATAAGAAATGTTTTTCTCATTTTTACAAAATATTTTTGTCCTTTTTCAATATTTTTTAATAAATAGGTTGTATAAAACATTGATGTTGTGACTTTCTAAAAACTAACCTACGTCATGTGATATGCTGTAGAAAAGGAAGGGAGTTATATCTTATTCCGATAAAGAATTAGATGAGCTAAGTCAGTGACCGCAATATAGATCAAAGAATCACTTTGCCCATTATCGAAGAAGAATCCCATACCCGACTGTTATTAGAAAGCCCTAACATAGCGATAGCTTTTAGCTATGTACAATAACAATATCGAAACTTTACGTAATGCTCCGCCATTTTTGGCACTTTGTTTGCCTAGACTCACACCATCGCAATACAACTCAGCTTTCTCAAATACACGTGCGTGATTTGTGTTATTATCTCATCCACGGTGCAAAAGTGTTGAACTTTGTCTATATTGGTTCCTGACTTATCTAAACATAATTCCATTATCGAAATAAGATATAACTCCCTTCTTTTCCATCGGCATCATCACATGCACTAGGTAGTTTTTAAAAAGTACAAACATTCATGTTTTATACAACTATTTATTGTAAAATTATTGAAAAAAGGGGAAAAAAATATTTTCGTAAAAAAGTGAGAAAAAACATTTCGTCATTAAAACTCTCACTGTTTTCGATTTCAGTCTATTTCAAAATAACACAAGCGTTAAGACAAGTAATACTCTTATTTGACATCAAGTTATGTGTTTAGAAAATTGAATTCTGCTATTTTATTCAAATAGAATATTTTGTAAAATGGGCACTCATTTTGACGCCCCGCTAGGACCTTATGCAGCAGAGATGCACTGCCAGACGTTGTTTAGTAAATGTGGGATTCCTCCCCATATATTCCAATACTTTACTACTACTACCTCGTTCAGTCTAACCCAAACCAGCTGGCCCTGACTTATAATAGTGTTGCATTCTTTGTCTTCCTTTTATGCGTCGGATAGTAACAATTTTGCAAACATTTCATCAATTATTTTTTACTGAGCTTCGAATGCTTGCAAACATTGCGATTGAGCACATTGCAATACACTGGAAGAGTCTAGCCAACTGCTTGAACATAGGTATTCAACATGGCGCATTTCGTTTGTACTACTTTGTTAGGCAAGCATTATACAAAAAAATACTCAATTTGATACCATGTAGTAGCATATTGTATAAGTATGGCCGTACTCTGCAACCCGCAACATTCAAAATAAGAAAATACTCATTGATACCAATTGTATAGGTTATATTGTATAAGTTATGGCCGTACTGTGCAAACCCGCAACATTCACAAAAGAAATATCTATATGATACCATTATAGGCTTTATATACCTCATTTTAAGAATCTAATAATCCTGTCTTCTGTAGTTGGTTGAAGTGCAGTCATAATCTGACCTATGGCCGCCTAGACATTTTCCCGTTTACCGGTCATAGAACATTTTTACAAGTACTTTTTGCCCATGGGCATAGTGCGATCCCCATTTGTTTACGTGGCAAAGGCTGCTCTGCGGCATGCGCTTTATTTCAGATACATAATTTGCGGCGGCATTTGGTCGATAATTTTAGACAACTCCGCTGCTATATGCGTCACGCGCGTGTGCGCGCAGCGTAGACAAATTCTTTCGTCGCGCTAGAACGGATCCAGATTTCTAGTTGAGCTTTAAGCCTGAATTCCGATGACGATGTTGATCTAACAACGAATTAAGGTTAATCTGGAGGGTGCTTCTCTGCATTTTGCAGTTAGTTGTAAGTAGAATGCTAATGTGTTGCTGTGCATGTGGTGAGCTCATTGCATTTGGCCTGCAGACCAGAGGCTCGAACTGACTTAACTTTCATGACTCTAACGTTTAGGCTGTCTAGATCTAACGTTAGGCCTATTTAATAATCTAGATCTAGACTTCACTTAGACTTAATAGTTAGTTCTAGGTCAAAATTAGACCATGTTTGTTGTTTTAATTCGCATATAAAATATATATGACTGCTTTATTTTCGGGACATGGTCGTTTCTAGACTGCTCGGGAATCTCCGCCAATCGGCCATTAACCCGCACCTCTGGTCTTGGGTTATAGCAGATGCGGAGATTCCCTTGAGCAGGATCTAGAAACGACCATGTCCCTCAAAGCAGTCAATATATCTATAATATTGGTATAAGTATGGCCGTACTGTGCAAACCCGCAACATTCACAAAAGAAAATACTCATATTGATACCATGTAGTAGGCTATATTCTTTTAAGTATGGCCGTACTGTGCAAACCCGCAACTTGCCTCTCAGTGAGATACTACCCTATTTATAGTAGGTATATTTATATTAGTTGTGATGTATTCCGTAATCAAATTTATAATGTTGTCAGGCCACGTCTGCCCCCACCACCTCTCTCTTTCTCTTTCTCCCTCTCTCTCTCTCCCTCTCACACACACACACACACACCCTGACTTATCCTCCCTCACACACACGCAAATGATCCTCACACACGCACCCTCAAATACAGTAAACAAGGCATAACAAAAATTATCCCTTTTCTGGTTGAGCATTGATGGTTTGTGTACCAAGAACATCACTGACTGTTTGGCCCGTAGCAATTTCCTAACAACTGTTTTTTTTAGTATGAGTGAGGTTGTGGGTGTGCAGGCGCGGATCCAATTGTCCGGGGACAAAAGCGGCTCTATTATGTTTACGCATGGGCCCGATAAATCCATTGTATGAAATCTGGCTGCGTCCGCTACTGGTGTGTGTGGGTGTTTAAGTGTGTTTGATAAGGGTTTGGGTGTTTATTTGTTCTTGAATAGGTGTAGATGAGATAGGGTGTGTATGTTTATGTGTGTGTGTGTGTGTGTGGGATGTATGTGTGTGTGAGGTGAGGTGAGGGTGTGTGTGTGTGTGTGTGTGTATGTGTGCATGTGGTTTGTGGGCATGTAAATGAGAATATGTGTGGGAGGGTGTATTTGTGCGAGTACATAAGTAACAAATTCTCAATTTGTTTATTCTTCACCCAGCCACTTGTATGTTATTCAGTGCAAAGAAAAAAGTACAATCAGATGCTAGGAGAATGTCTCTACTAACACATAATGGCCCGTATTCACAAATGTGGCCTAAAGTTAAGCCTAGCTTAAATCTGTGGTTTAACTATGGCTAGCAAAAGGGGATACAATGTTTTATCGTTGCAATGATATTCATAAGTTTATTAGATTCTGGAATCATGCTTTAGTGGTTAAGAAACTTTGGACTTATTATTCCCGTGCAGTTTTTGAGTACCACCAATTCTGATAAATCGAACATTTACTTTGAAGATTATATCGCATTTTGCTAGCCATAGTTAACCCATAGATTTAAGCAAGGCTTAACTTTAGGCCACCTTTGTGAATACGGGCCAAACATGTATCATGAAACCCATGATTAAATGTTTATACTTTTCACAAGAAAACTTCAAAACGATGGAACCCTTTTTCTAACCCACTTTGTATAGCCATATAGCCACGTCTCCGCGACAATTTTTTAAAACTTGTCGTGGAGACGTCTCCGCGACGGTTCATGAGTCGCGGAAACTACTTTGAGACGGTTCTTTGAAACTGGTTTGTCTCAGTTTTTGAAAATTGTCGCGGAGACGTCTCGGAGACGTCTCTAATACTTTTTATCCGTCGCGGAGACGTCTCCACGAAGTGAGATACCACCCTAAGTCTAAATTTCGTGGATATCCCATTGAAACGGATATAATACTGCAACACATATCCCTATGGGATGTCCAAGAACTTAGATTTATGACGGTTTCTAGAAACAGGCCCTTGAAGAAGAATGAGAGACACGCGAAGATTGTTGATAAAAAGAACAGGGGAAAAACCAAACGTCTTTTTATCCAATCAATGTTTTATTCTGCGCCATTATTAAGACAAGAGTACAGATGGACAACCAGACACAATGGTTAAGGTTTAAGCATTTATTCACAACATACTCACCAGGACCAATCGGAACTAGCACGGCCAGAAAGGGAGGAATACAGGTCGACAAACCCGATTAACTTTAGGCCTGTAATCATACGGGCCTCGCAAGGGAGCATACAACATAAACTATACGCCATGGTCGCTCATCACTATTTGTCTTCTTCCCTCTCTTTTTGTTCAAATTTGAAGCCTGGCTTTGGCAACAACTATATTCAAAACACTTGTGTCATTCCAAAAGAATACACATAAAGCAACAAGTTCAATATTCTAATCAAAGTAACAACATCCTTTCATGGAAATGGTTGGTATATATTGCTTTGTACATATTTCTAGAAGTCAACAAACTATTCCCTATAATATTAACACACTTCCCAAGTAATAAGGGGAACAAAAAACACATTGTTACAAAACCCTAGATACATGTATATGACCCTGGTCAAATGTATTATATATTTACGGACACACAATTATTTCGATAAAGCATAATACTATATATAAAAGAATGAATAGTCAAAAGAAGATCTAAAAACTTCATAACAAACAATTGATAATAAAACACCCGAACAGTAGTGCATCATATCACAGCTTGGGCTACAAGTCTTGCGGTTTCCGTGGTGTCCTTAGATTGAGAAAACTAAATGAACTTTTTTAAACAATCAGTAAGTGAAAGTGATATGTAATGCATCATATAATCAATCACAATGAATACGCATAGCAAGTACAGTGTTTGGTGCATATATACCAGACACATGATTCAGTTATTATCTACGCATTTTACGCATAAACATTTAACATCTTCTGATAATCATGAGGACACATTCATAAACCGCAATGTAATATAAATCACGTAAAAACCATATGAATCGTCTTCAATATAGAAAGGATAAGAGCCATGAACGCTAGTTAGATAATAATAACAGTCAAGTAGGCATGTATTAATGACATATCTTCGTGATAATTTTGAAACAACATCAGGCAGAACTATCATAACTTCATTCTATAGTTGAATATAAACATAACCGCATGGTCATAAACAAAGTATCATAATACTATATGCTATAATCACATAAATGACCCGGAACGCACCACAGTTCAATTAAAGATAATGAAATGACTGGTTTTTTCATTAGAGATTGTTTAAGGCCTAGGACAAATCACATGAATTTCGGGTGATGTTACACAGAGTGAAGTAAGAATAATAGGAGCATACATCATGTTCGTTTTATTAACAAAACATATATTGATCGCTATAATCAAAAGCTCATCACACCGGTAACTTTAATGATCCTATCCCATTTACTGCGTATGCCTGTACTCAAGACTATGTATGCGAAAACATTCAAAGGTATAAACAATCCATCAATAGCAGAATCCACTTCACATAAAGTATAGTAGCATAGTGATTAACACAAACATACAACATCAGTCAATTTGCAATGATAGTGGACTATCATGAATGATGTTAGTAATAATAAACAATTGTGAGCCATATTTTGATTTTCAAAATGAGCACTAGAACAAATTACGATATGACATAACACTATCACGATGTAATGGATAATTACCATGCTCACAGAAACTGAAAGATAAATAATAGCACATCAAAATACATGAAATAAATTATGATAAAAATATGGGAACCAGGGCTACTAACATGCCTAAGTAGCTGTGTCATGCATTATTTGGACGATCTTTTATAAAGAGTTTAAAAAAAACTTATGTAGATGTACAACATCTAACACAAAAAGCATATAAATTGAACAAAACTATGCAACTGGCAAAATATGTTTCTCCTACTCAATATCTTTCTCGAGGTTTTTGTACGTAAAATTACCGTATTTAAGAACAGGATGACGTTAAGTATTCAACTCCAACCACATATAACCGGCTCACTTTTCCACTACATAACAAATGGCAACCTCGTATAAATAAAAATAAGAACGAATAAACATGGAAAGTTATGCAACAGTAGTAATGTACGATAGACATATATAGAAGCATTAAAAAGGATATACAAATGGGTTAAATACAATTTCATAGAACATTGGAAATATGGAAAATAGGCAAAAAGTGGCAGTCTATGTCCATATCGAGTCCTATAGGTACGGTGCCTGATTAAGATCTTACAGCTCCAGAATACTTCTGTTCAATAGTCAAGTATTAATTGATATTTGTTTTATGGTTTACGTATGTACTGTTTGCAAACCAGCAATTCTACCGAACGTTTTAAGTGAGATGTCACGAATTTACTATGTCTATGATTCGTAAGTAAAAGCGAAACGGGTCGAGAGTTCGGAGAGGCAAGGGATCTGTGGTAAGTGACTATCACATAGTCAAGGTCTATATGTATCAATATCGTCCGGAGGGACTCGGACTAGTAAAAGGTAGTCCAGAGCAAGTAAGAGATAGTGGTGTCTGACGAAAAGCTCAGCTAATAGTTCCCGTAGTCCTTGATGCTAATGTGGCACAAAAGCGCGAGTATGAAGACTGAAGATCCCATGGAATTGTACAACGTGTACATGACTTGCTAGAAGGGTTACGCCAAGTGGATTAGCATTGGAACGGGAGCATGATGCACACTTTACATTCAAGGTCCATTGGCATCAGGAGCAGCTGGCAGGGGCGGCCAGAGAAATCGTTCGTTCATTCTGCAGACATTAGAGGGAAGCAGTGGGGGCGCTACGTGAGTCTAATGAAGTGCTACTCTGTGGCTCAGATCATTGGTCCTGTCGATTCAAATTCTCTAGTATAACGTCACTATGGAGGATAGATGGAGAAGAAGTTACTTACTAAAAGTATACAACAACAAACAACATCAGAATGAAGAAGGGGTGAAAGATTTAAGGAAAGAAAGGACACAAGACTACTTGTGAAGCATTCGTGGGGCGTAGGATAACCAGTACGGGGGGTTCCACCATGATATAAGGAGAAGGATGGGTGGAAGGTCCAATGTCACGGGAGGGGTGAAGGCATTGCTACGCGCGTCAGATGCGTAAGGAAGGCACGTAAACAAGATGATACAGTAAGAAGATGTGTCAACCAAAGATGACAATCAAGGCAATCAACCTACGACTTAGGGAGAGTTGTGGCTGCATACTCGTCGGAACTAGAATAGAGGGCCATCCAGGCTGGATTAGCGGACAGGGCAGCATCGGGGTCTTGATGTTGGAGATAAGCACACTTGGTTACGAGGACACAAGCTCTCTTCCTTGTTTACGGATGTATGTTCGAGAAGACTGAAGACGCGATGATCTTCTATCGTGGCGAGTAGGACGGGCCGACGTGCGATATCGCCGAGAGGCACCAGAGGTGCATCGTTTGATTTATGCGGAGTCGAGCGGAAGACGATTTTGTTTGTCTGCGCAGGGCTGAGCTCAGGACCATAGGTATATGAAGGTCCGTCACGGAAGTTGACACGGCGCTTCGCAGGAGAGGATAGTAATATCATACTAACGATGGAATGGAATGCTGCATTGACTAAACTTTCAGAGGAGTCTACAAAAATCCTTCATAGAGGAGACTTGATCATTGAAATCACTTCAGTGTGAAGTGTAAGAGACACGTTGTCCGGCCAAAATAGTATAGACAGGAAAGACGTTGAATTATCCTTGTACGACAGAAAAAATGAGATGTGTCTATAAGACACCTCCAAGACTTTGAACAACAACGAGGAGCTAATGAAGATTTGAGAGGAACCATAACAGGTTACCGGACACACGCAAGATCATGAAAGGATCAACATGAGGAGACAACAGAGGTTCTGGCACAACAGCAGATTGTGGCGAAAGATACAGTAAGCTGGTGTCGGGCATACACTCATGAACTCTGATGAGCCACTTAACAGACACGCAAGGAAGCATCTCGTGGATTTCTGGTGACTTGCCTAACTCTAGCAAGTCTGCGACACACAACGAGAGTACATGCTGGGGTTCAGAAGAAACCCGCAGCAGCAATGTTAACCATTTTTACCAAGAGTACTACCTAGATTGTAACGACATTCACAGCAGTATTGTCCTCCGATACTAAATCACGGTCAGACTTACACTACGATTCATTATGATTGTCTAAACTATCAAAATAGGTACTATGTGATCGATCTGAACAATAGCGAATCGACACTGCCTGGCGAGCGCGTGTAATAATTGTTTGTTCATGCTCAGGCAAAACCGGGCAATCGCTAACATGATGTTGGAAATCAGAACGACTAGACTTAAGGCATAACGGGCAACAACTGTGGCTAGATCTAGTATCATTGTACGACTAGGTTTATCAGAGTCCAAATTAATTGTACAGATTTGGATCTAGGCCTACTTGAACTAACAAGACTAGATATGGTAGCATGCATTACCCTTATTGTCTGGGGAGGAGGTTGGTATGAACCCAAACTGATCATCAAAATCATCATATTCATATAGTAATCATCATCATCAAGACTGAACACTTGAATCACCTCTCAGTCACATATTCATTTATCTCATTGTCATTGATTGACTCAGATTCTTGATCAAAAACATTACATCAACATAAGAACGCCGGTAATCAAAGTTTTAAAGTGATTAGTGCGGCCCATGTCTCGGGCCAAGTGGAGGCGAGGTTGCGAAACTCGGCCTCGAAAGGGAACAGGGAACAGCCATTGAAAGGCTTGAATGGACTACAGCAGTGCGAGCAAACCTTAAACCACTATCACGGCAACGGTTTTGCGACCGTCTGGCTGCCAAGTTACAGCATAAAGTCATCGCAAAATAATTCAATGGGGGGTAGTAATACGTCGCTGCACACGCAGCATTATTAAGACAAGATACAGATGGACAACCAGACACAATGGTTAAGGTTTAAGCATTTATTCACAACATACTCACGCAACGCAACAGCCGGCCAGAAGGGAGGAATACAGTCGACCCCGATTAACATTAGGCTGTAATTCATAGCCCGCAAGCTGGAGCATACAACATAACGCCATGGCGCTGGCATTCACATCTTTCCAACATGTATATGGTCGTGAGTTATGAACTCGCCACCACAATAGGGTGGTGCTGTTACGGCTTTTTGCTATTTTTCAGCATTAATTTGTCATATTTTCCAAAGTAACGTTTATGTAACAAATTTGATCTCATTTGGAAGCTATGTTACTGTGGCTAGCTCCTGTGAAGTTTCATTGTCTAGTAGCATTCTGGTGGGGTTACAATGGTTTAAGTTTGGGACAGTAGGGGTGGTGCTGGAAGCGGCGCCGCCTGTCAAAGTCAATGGGAAATTTTACATTTTGTGGTTGATTTGGGAAAACTTGAATTTCTTGCCAAATTTGGGCGTATGACTGTGAATGTTGTACCAAACTGAAGCTTATAAACTGCTTTATACCATGAAATTACTGAACAATAGGTTTGATGTTACAGTAGTACCCAGGAAGACTCAAGAATCATTATTTGACCTAAATGGCAATGCCTCCTGTACAAAGTCATTAGGAATTAGATATATTGTAGTACCATTGGGAAAACTGCGATATTCTCTGCCAAATTTTAGCCTATGATTGTGAATTTTGCATCAAATTGAAGCTTTTAAACTGCTTTATACTATCATATCTCACTTTAAAATATGTTTGATGGTGCAAACATATATGGCGGGACCGAAACCCCTCATGAATTTGAAAAAAGCTATATTTTCAGGGCTAAATTTCCAGATCATTATATTTTTCATTCTAAAATTGTAAACCATAATGAATTATACATTATTTGAAAGGTTTTATATATTCTCTACCAGAATATAATAATATTATTAATATTTGGGTGATCATAGATGACTTGACGATAAAAACAATGAAAATTTAAAAAAAAATCTAATTTTTTTGATTTTTTCCAAATAACTTTTTTTATCTTGCACCTGTTTTAATTTTTCAATGCAAAAGTAGATTCCTTGAGAAATTTCCTTTCAGAAAATGTATAGTTTTGATATATTAGGGTGTATACTTTTCGAGATACTGGTCTTTGAAGTGAAAAAGTGTCATTTGAGGTGAAATTGGCATGTAACGCAAAAGGCGGCGAACTTATAACACACGGCCATATCTATATCTCATATGCACTTCTTTATTTTCTATTTATCATGATTCTACTCTCTTGTGTATACCCTCATTTTCAATGTTATTTCATTTTAAAACTCTCCTCACTTAATCTTCGATTTTAATCGTTGGGTTCCACGTTTCTCAGTTTTCTTTCTCTTATTTAATATAAGGTATTTTTCTGTAACTCACTCTAATTCCTCCATCATTTTTCTGTCGTTCGGTCCATCTCTCCGTTTTATCAACTAGCTCTCTCTTCATCTCTTTCATTCCTTCCCCTTACTATTTCTTTCTTTAAATGTCACTCTTATATTTTTTGTTTGTTTGTTTTTATTTTTTACTTCATCTGCTTCTCTTTCCCCTTAATATCATCAGCTTTTCACTCTACATCTCGCATTGATACATGTACATCTGTCTCGTTCTTAATTTCTCCAATAATATTTATTTATCTCTCTATTTATCCCCAGTGAAATCTCTCCCCTGTAATATCTATTTTCTCTGTATCTCTCTCTATACGTGCCTCTGTCTGTCTGTCTCTCTCTCTCTCACTCTCTCTCTCGTACCATCCTAATTCCATCTCTAGCTCCATCTCCTTTCATACATCTCTCATGTCGCAAAATACATCAAAAACAGACAAAAGAACCTCATTTGAATCTCATATTCATTTGGCATGATTTAATGATGCACCATAGCACTATTCGTTTAACAATGTTGGCACAGTATAAGTCAAAATAAATTACATCTGTATGTATTTACAATGTACACTAAAACTACAAAATGCAAATTCAAAATATTTCAAATGTACATAGTACTATTAACAAATAGTCACAATATTATTGCTGTTATGACAACAATCTCTTTATTTACACACAAAAAAAAAATATCAGAATAAAAATGTAATATATTCAACTCACAGCAAAATTAATGGACAAGACATTTGTGCTTGGGAACCATTTCATTTAAATATAGGTCATGTATAAAAGCACCATTAGTCACGTTCAGATTGTGGGGAAAAAAAATGCTCAAACTGAATTATTTAATCTATTTTGTAATACATTCCATGACATAACAATATTCCGTAAATGAAGTTTCATACTATTTCAGTAGATTAACACCATAGATGAATTTCCTACTGAACCATATTATAATAACAATCAATATTTATTTATTTGTTTATATCTCACCTACATTCCTATTATATGGATTGCTATTCTTAAAGAATAGCTTCCTAATCAAGATGAAGATAAAACTTAGAAGCAGATTGGTAATAGTAAAATGGGGCATAGCTTTATTCTGTAAAGGTAATATTTTCATATTAAGAAGTTGAAGGGGATCAAACTCAGGAGCAGATACGTAATAGTATAGCGGGAGGGGGAAGAAACAAAGGTGTTCTAGGCATAACAGGGAATACCTGAATCTTGATTTTCCATTTTAAATTTTTATGATAAACGTATATAGTAAGCCTGTTTAAGTATGTATTTTTTTTTATGGTTGTGGGGTTAACAGTTCCTGCATATTCTTGTGGGATTCATAGTGGTGGAACGCATCCCCCCCCCCCCTAAGCACACAAAAAAGAGCCCTTGTAGACATGTTATGTTCTCTAAAAATACCCATTGCCGATATGACAGCACAATGTTTTGATAGGCAGCTAACATATCAAGTGACAGATGCAGAATGCAACACTTCATGTACATGAAGAAACCATGGCACAGATCTGGCACCATATACCCACTGTAGTAGCCATGCACTAAACTTGGTCATTGGCCACTCATGCGAAGATACAGAAGTGAATTAAAAGCATGTTTTTGACCAGAAGAAGGCTATTTGTCTTTATTTCAATGGATCCCACTACAGGCTGGGAGTTCCGGAATGAGTGAATAAAAGCTTCACATCTGGATTCGAGGAGAAGACATTATTGGAAGAGCCATTGTAGAGACACTATGTTCTCTATAAATACCCATTGTCAATACCATAGTACAATGTTTTGACAGTGCAGCTAACATGTCAAGTGACGGATGCGGAGCGCAAAGTTATGTAAGAAACCATAGCGTAGATCTGGCACCATATAGGGGAGAGTGGGGTTAGTTGGAACACGGGGTCAGTTGAAACATTGTAATTTTCTTGAACGTCTATAAATATATTTATGCAAATCTACCCTCAGGTTGTTGCTATTAGCAAGTGCCATCCACCACATTTTAGACAGCACACATGCTTCAAGCCTCGTGAAGTTAGAAAGCAATGTTTGTTTTTTCACCTTCTGAGTAAATTTTGTCATTTTTACAAATGTTTTATTATCTCAGAGAAGATCATAAATTAAGTTGGCCAGTTTTTGATTGTTACAAACAGTTCTACCAAGCTACAAAACAAGGTTAAATATATGGCATGTTGTTGTCCCTCTTTTGTGCTGTAAGCTTACAAATGTCAAATGGGCCTCTGGGGTTAGTTGGAACATTTTGGACGGGGTTAGTTGGAACATGTACTAAGTAAATAGGTTTCTGCTGAATAAAAAAATAAAAATCTCATAATTCAATGAAGTGTTCCGAAATATTCCTATACATGTATATTAGTGCACATTGGACAATTTTATTTTGGTTTTAACAAAATATATTGCAGAATGCTACTTCAGAGGACTTCAGAATATCTGTATGTGAGTGGATGATATCAAGTGTAATAAAACATGAATTAAAAAAAAAAAAATCGAACACCAATCTTTAATATTTTAATTGGAATCAATAAAGCAAGTTAGCTGAAGCCAAGCAATAATGTTGCAGGTATTTTAAATATGATTTTATATGATGTAATGCACAATGTTTCAACTTACCCCATACCTTGTTCCAACTAACCCCGTGTCTGGGGTTAGTTGGAACACTTGACATGGTCTTGTTGAAGATGGATTTTTTCCGGAACCATCACTAAGTTTAAGAATTTTATGGGGTACATTTGTAGCATACAGATATACACTCAAGCTGATTGTTTATTGTTTCTTGAAATAAATCCGCTTTTGTTTTACGGCCATTTTCGTGAAAAATGTTCCATATAACCCCGCTCTCCCCTACCCACTGTAGTAGCCATGGACTAAATTTGGTCATTTGCCACTCATGCAAAGACACAGAAATTATGCTTGTCAAGAAGTAACTTATACTCAATTTTGATTTTACTTTCTCTTGATTGAAATGCATAACTTTGAGGGAGTTGAAATGGGAAATGCGCAGCCTAAAAAGCCAAGAAGGAAATTGATGATGGAGATGCTCCCCAAACTCTAGGACGGTACGACCAGCAACCCCTGTTACCTGAAGGGGTGCACTCTGTTCCTCTTTGTGGCAAGTGTTTTGCAGTTGTTAAAACATTCAACAACGAGATATACGTAAACCTACAAGAATATTACAGCATCCCAGCTAACGGGGCGAGAATGATGGCAGGGCGTAAAGGGATAAATCTTACCCAAGAAAACTGGACTGAGCTCTTCTCGCAGCCACGAGACACATCAACGAGGCAGAGGGAGCAAAACTTATACGGTCTAGATCATTTATTTGAATTTCATTCATTTCATTTAGATCATGATGCTCAGGATTTTTTAATCAAGAGAAATATATACTAGTCTCTGCCACTCTGTATGTAATGTACACAGAAAATTTTATTACATCTATACTGGAGGATATCAAGGTAGCTTCCCTGCAAATACTGGGGAACATGTCACGGCTACAGCAATTGCCAAAGACTTGTGGGAATAAGTGGCACACTTAACATAGATAATTGGTTAGTGCTTATAAGTTACTTCAACTTTAACCTAAAATCTCAACAACAATAAAAAAAAAAAATCACACATCAAAACAGGTGGGAAAAGGTTACTTCATTTTCTCTCTTTCTCTCTTCAGGTGGCAACACTACTAGACTTTGGATGAGCAATGTTCAGCGTTTGCGGAAGAAATTTAGCCACAGGAGTTGCCACCTGACGAAGCACTGGTTGCGGTGGGAGATCTTGCTGCCCAAGTTGCACAGTTGGAGAAGGAGCCAACTTTCGAGCTGCCGCAACAGATGGCCCCAGACATCTTACTCCAACAAAATATCACGTTGATCGAGAAAAACAGGGAGCTGATGGAAGAGAAGGAGGCTCTTCAGGGGCAGCTTCAGGCTCTGGAAGCAAGAGTGACTTGCAATAGAGGCCAAGATTAACCAGGTAAAAGTTTGACTGTAAATCTTTTTAGGTCACACGATCATACTTTTTGTTCTCAATTTGGGGATCAAAAAGTGATCAATTAAAACCTTGAGAAACCTCGTACATCTGCAATGTATGGGTTAAAACAGGTGGGGAAATAAAATTTTTAATTGTTTTTCTCTCTTTCTCTCTTCAGGTGGCCACAGTCCTTGACTATGGACAGATGACGATGTTTGCTGAGGAACCCCCACCGCAGGAGATGCAATAGCTGCCACCCCATGAAGCCCTGGTAGCGGTTGGGGATCTTGCCGCACAAGTAGCAGACTTGGCTAAGGAACCTACGTCTACCTCCCACAGCAGATGGCCCCGGATGTCCTCCTGCAACAGAACATCACTCAAATTGAAAGAAACACGGAACTAACCAAAGAGAAGGAGAGCCTTAAAAACAGACTTAAAGATATAGAGACTACATGTAGAGTGGCTGTTGAAGATGGCATGGGGTAGAAGCACCTCGGGGAAATTTGTCTGGAAGTACTACTTCTCTGGTGACTTTAAGCCAGTATGGAAAAAAGTAGAGGGCAACTGAATGTAAAGCCGGACATGTACGGAGTGCTGGGGATACTAGGAAGAGAGTCTGCAGAGGGGGAGATAGTCTCCAGCAAGGAAGCAGGTCATCTCAGATGATTTTAAAATGTCATTTTTTGGTGGCAAGTGGAGGAATTGACGACCTACTGTCCAAAATAAAGCCCTCAGTGGAAGAAGTACTCATAAGAGAAAAACATTAGAACATCACGGTCTTAAAATATGAACTCCAGTACCCCACTCACTATGCGGCACTCGGGTAAGAGAGAAATAATACTTACTGCAAGTATACATCAAAGACTCGTAAGAAGAACCTCTGAAGGATTTGAGGACCCTTACTGCAGATGATACACAAAGGTAACACTAACAGATGCCAGATTTACATCCAAACATTATAAAGACAAATATTAGGAGTCTGTACTTTGCATTTTGTATAATTTTGTACATGTACATATGATTGATGGAGACGATGTTTGTTAAATGTATGATATTCCTTATATTAGCAAATGTTGTGAGTTCATGTGTAGCAGTTTTACAAATTTGTGGCATTCATGTTGTAAGTGTAATACATGTATTTTGTAATGCTTGATGTACAAGTACATTGTATGTATTTTGTAAAGAGCACGGCTTCATTTGGTGTAATGAAGGTGGTTATTTGTGAGGTATTTGACAAGAGGGAAAAAGACAGTGTATCTTACATGTACGTTCCATCGGTCTTCGAGCCAGGGACGGCCAAGCTGAAGCCAGAAGGGAGCGATGAAAGTTCAACAAGCAGTCCTGGTTCATTCTACTCGTTATACCTCAATCAGGACGTAATCTTGAAGAAACTTGGATTCGTAGATGAAGTAAAGAGACTTAGAGGCCACTGATAAGATCCACCTTTAAACTCTCATCATCTACCCAGAGGTATGCCAAATGGAGATCACGGAGGACCAAATCCTATTCTGCGCAGCTCAATTTGATGATTGTATGCTCTTCGCTTTTGAGAATATGACGGCAGCCCACCATATCTACCCTAAGGTAAATAAAGGTGGTTTGGTTCTTTAAAGATAAAGATTTGCACACTTGAAGGAATGCACAGTAAGAGGGCATGGATCTATTGGCGATTGGGGGCAGCTAAAGCCCTCCAAATCAGCGCCCTATTTCAACAAGAGCAAGGACTCTTCCTGGATGACCTACCGAACCTGGAGGCAAAGGTAGCGGTGTGCAGGAAGCTGCTCTATAGTATCCCCGGTCTGGACGAAGATGCAGACGTACCCCCATCGAGGGTCGATGACATATAGAGAAAGCAAGCTGCTGGCAGCTTAGGTTGTTTGTCCATAAACCCAAGGCTCTTTATGGTTAAAGGTTTGCACATTTTAAGGAATGTGCTGTGAGGGTGCATAAGTCTGCAGGTGCAGCTGAATTGAGCGATGGGGGGGGGGGGGGGGGGAGGGGGGGTGGGAGGATTCCGAACTGCCTCGGTCCGGACTGAAGAAGCCCTCATCAGAAGTGGCCGTCCTTGCACATAGATTGGCCACACTTCAAGCCGCTTCTCCTAGTATGTGTATGAGGTGCTCAAAGAACTGCCTCACGATATGTACAAGCAGCAGCTACATGTAGCAGAGATATCTGGGGGGGGGGTGGCTGCAACGTGCCAGAGACTCATCAGCATCCTAAGGCTCAAGTACAATAACCAACCACACAAACCAGTGGCAAGCCAACCGGCAGTTGCCAGTCCAGATTTCTAAGGACAGGGTACATGGGATCTCAAGTTTCCCATTGGCCAGCCCAGCAGTATGACCAGCCACGTTCCTACCCTCACTTCCGCAAATGAACATCGTCTGTGTTGCACCCACAAGCTACCTATCTGGACAAAACATTATACCACAGAGATGGAGTGCACTTGTTGACAAGGGTACATCCCTCTCTTTTTAAAGAACCTATGTCAATTTCTTTCTTCCATATAGTGTGCATTTGCATCGTTTTAGAACATTAATATGTGAATAGGAGGGGACAATTATAACTGGAAATTCAGGGGCACTTTAGGGAAGAGAGCAATTAAAATGGATGGATGGAAGAAGAATGATCAAGTTTCGTTACACAGATCTGTATCTTCTGCTGCTCCTGAAAGAAGTGGGGCTTGTATTTAATGCTCTATCTCCAATGCACCTTCCCATTGAAGCAATAGATTATAAGAACCAGGGCCACAGGAAGACATGTACATTTGTATGGTACGCTATGCAGCCAAAGGGTATCATAATGCTAATATATCCGAAATAAAAAGCAGTCTGTGATGTTCATCTGTGTTGTAATCAAAATTGTTTTTCGAGAGATGACAAGTCCATTCTCTTGTAACATTGAATGTGCCTTCTTCTTTCAGAATTATTTATTTTTTGGACTATAATGAAGAAGAAATTTTAAAGTTCTGCCATGAGGCTATTTGCTTCAAGCTATGCTAAAGAATATCCTAATGTTCTGTTATAAGATTATTTCCTTTGGACTATGCTGAAGAAAATCCTAAGTTCTGTTATGACAATATTTTCTTCTGAAGTTCAGTGAAGAAATGCCTCTGTTCTGCAATGAGGAAGCAATCAAGGGTGTGTGCATACAATTATAAATGAATTATTTCACTTTGATTACATGTATGTTCAAATTATTTGTATAGATGTTATATCTATGAATTATCATACCTGAATTGTCTATTTCATTTGTCTGTTCGTTTATGTTTTTCGTGTTAGTTTCCAATAGTTACCAATTTGTTATCTTTATATTATGTTATGGACAAACTCTCAATAGGCCTTGGGCCTTTGTTTGTCCCTCCACTTTTTTATACTTGTTTGATACTTAGCTAATGTATTGTACCTTGTTTATTCATTGTTATTGTTTGTACATGTATAATTATGTTTATTTTGTTTTATGATTGACTTGTGCTATTGTTATGTAATTTTTATTGAATTGTGGAAAATAAAATAATTGAATTGAATTGAATTATGCTGCTATACGTTTGATGTGTATCCAACTAATGTTTATAAGTGGTTTATACAATCATGTATCATTTTTCTTTCTTTGTAATGTTGACAAAATATCATGTACGTTTACTGACGATGTCGCATAAATTTCAATTTAATTAAATCATAGAATTCATTAAGCCAATCAGTTCAAGTATTTGGTCTTTGAAGACCATCTGTTGGAACTCTTTGCAACTTGCAGGAAATGCACGTCAGGTGCCGTGGAGGTGAACAAGAGAGTCAATAGTAAATTACTTGTTGTTAAGCAAGATTGCTTAAAATATAACACAAAGTCCAGCTTGGAGAGCCAACCATGGTTTGTGGCAACACAGACAGGAGACCTACTGTTGTCCGCTGCCATTCTGTTCTCTAGTGGGAGTGGACCAGAGACAATAAACATTATTGAGAGACTTAGAGTAGCTTCGATTAGCGAGAGGACATATTACAGACACCAAGAATATGTTGTTGTGCCTGCTGTTAACCACAGATGGGAAGTACACCAGAATATAGTGGTTGCTGAGCTCTTGTTGATGTTAATAAATTCAATTCAATTCAAATCAATAAAAATATTCGATCTTTGAAGGCCAACTGATAGAACTCTTTGCAACTTGCAGGTCAGGAGCTGTGGCAGTGACCAAGAGAGTCAATGGTGGTTTGGGCGGTGGGGAACCATCAGCTCAGGAAACCCAAGTTCACGCAAGGTTGGAATTGCGCTCAATAAATAAGGACTCGACAAGGTGCTTCTTTGATTACCAAGGCTATTGATTTTTTTTTTTTTACCATGGAGGTCTTGGGACAGCTGTGTGTGTTCACCAATGAATATGCACAAATGAACATCCACAAGAACCATTCCTACGTGACAGCTTCTGGTTACTGGAAACTGGTTATAGTAGAATTGATGAAACAGCTTTGAGGACTTCTCATTTACATGGAATTTGTCCGATACCCAGATTTAAGCGCTTGGAAACATTCAGTCGTAAGCGCTATATAAATGTACTTTATTATTTATTATTCAGAATCATATTTTTCCACTTCTTTTCCGTATCATGATTCCTGGGCTCAAGCATATCTATCAAAAGATAGGCTAAAAGCACAGCACAGTTCCAATACCTACAACAGTACGGAGGGCGAGCTCGTCAGGATGCAACCCCAAATGACAAGATACATTTCCTTTTTACATTGCCGTACAATCTGGACTACCTACATGTACCATAACAATTTATTTTTATTTCATGAATGCTACGGTTGCTTGTGTGATGAAGGACACACACCAATGCCAACACTCAGGGAGTCCTTCTGTCGTAAAGAGTCATAAAGAGTGAGGGAGAAGATGGACGTGTATGATGAAGAGTTTGGAGCGGTGTTGGGATGCATTTCACGACAGGCAGGCTTTGCGACAGTTTGTCTCGACAGGTGGTTCTTGGACACAGCCCAGTTCCAATACCTACAACAGTACGGAGGGCGAGCTCTTCAGAATGGAACCCCAAATGAGTGAGATACATTTCTTATTTACATTGCCGTACAATCTGGACTACCTACATGTACCATAACAATTTATTTTTATTTCATGAATGCTACGGTTGCTTGTGTGATGAAGGACACACACCAATGCCAACACTCAGGGAGTCCTTCTGTCGTAAAGAGTCTGACAGAGTGAAGGAGAAGATGGAGGCATACGATGAAGAGTTTGGAGCGGCGTTGGGATGCATTACATGACATCAAGGCATTGCGACTGTTTGTCTAGACAGGCAGTCCTCAGTTCCAATACCTACAACAGTACGGAATGCAGGCTCATTGGGATGCTCATTGGGATGCAACCCCAAATGAGTGAGATACATTTCTTATTTACATTGCTGTACAATCTGGACTACCTACAGGTACCATAACAATTTATTTTTATTTCATGAATGTTACGGTTGCTTGTGTGATGAAGGACACA
This sequence comes from Paracentrotus lividus, assembly GCA_940671915.1. Lineage (NCBI taxonomy): Eukaryota > Metazoa > Echinodermata > Echinoidea > Camarodonta > Echinidae > Paracentrotus > Paracentrotus lividus. Next base: position 30,833,867 of record CALNVZ010003434.1, on the reverse strand, counting down.
CACCAATGCCAACACTCAGGGAGTCCTTCTGTCGTAAAGAGTCTGACAGAGTGAAGGAGAAGATGGAGGCATACGATGAACAGTTTGGAGCGGCGTTGGGATGCATTACATGACATCAAGGCATTGCGACTGTTTGTCTAGACAGGCAGTCCTCAGTTCCAATACCTACAACAGTACGGAATGCAGGCTCATTGGGATGCTCATTTTGGGATGCAACCCCAAATGAGTGAGATACATTTCTTATTTACATTGCTGTACAATCTGGACTACCTACATGTACCATAACAATTTATTTTTATTTCATGAATGCTACGGTTGCTTGTGTGATGGAGGACACACATCAATGCCAACACTCAGGGAGTCCTTCTGTTGTAAAGAGTCTGACAGAGTGAAGGAAAAGATGGAGGCATACGATGAAGAGTTTGGAGGGGCGTTGGGATGCATTACAAGACATCAAGGCATTGCGACTGTTTGTCTAGACAGGCAGTCCTCAGTTCCAATACCTACAACAGTACGGAATGCAGGCTCATTGGGATGCTCATTGGGATGCAACCCCAAATGAGTGAGATACATTTCTCATTTACATTGCTGTACAATCTGGACTACATGTACCTACATGTACCATAACAATTTATTTTTATTTCATGAATGTTAAGGTTGTTTGTGTGATGAAGGACACACACCAATGCCAACACTCAGGGAGTCCTTCTGTCGTAAAGAGTCTGACAGAGTGAGGGAAAAGATGGAGGCATACGATGAAGAGTTTGGAGTGGCGTTAGGATGCATTACAGGACATCCAGGCTTTGCAACAGTTTGTCTCGACAGGTGGTTCTTGGACACAGCCCAGTTCCAATACCTACAACAGTACGGAGGGCGAGCTCTTCAGAATGGAACCCCAAATGAGTGAGATACATTTCTTATTTACATTGCCGTACAATCTGGACTACCTACATGTACCATAACAATTTATTTTTATTTCATGAATGCTACGGTTGCTTGTGTGATGAAGGACACACACCAATGCCAACACTCAGGGAGTCCTTCTGTCGTAAAGAGTCTGACAGAGTGAAGGAAAAGATGGAGGCATACGATGAAGAGTTTGGAGCGGCGTTGGGATGCATTACAAGACATCCAGGCATTGCGACAGTTTGTCTAGACAGGCAGTCCTTGGACACAGCTCAGTTCCAATACCTACAACAGTACGGAATGCAGGCTCGTTGGGATGCAACCCCAAATAAGCAAGATACATTTCCTTTTTACGTCGCCATACAATCTGGACTACCTACCATAACACATAATTTATTTTTATTTCATATAAAAAGTCAAGTCAAATGTGGTGCTTTATCTGAATACTAACATTTCTGATTGATCGGCAAAATCAACTATTGAGCCAAAGCGAGGGGGTCAAGAAAGTGGAGTCAAAACTGTTATTTTGATTAACTACATGATATTTCCCAGAAATAAACAATTACAACCTGGACATAATGCATGACATGGTACAAGGGGTCTGCCCATTTAAAATAACACTTTTACTGAATCGGTTGGTCCCTCATTAACAAGTACATCGCTATGACTGAGTTCAATAAAAGTCTGCATACATTCAATTACTCCAAACATGATAACAAAATTTAAACTTTCTCAGAAAGATTGAGAAATCTTGCGAATCATACACTAGGCAAAATTCTTTTTACTGAATTGGTTTGTCCCTCATGCCTTTATTTTTAAATGAAAGAGCTGCATCAGCAAACACGATGCGATGTTGCGTTTCGGATAACCTCTCCAAGCGGGAAGTGTTCCCAGTACCGCACATCCGGAAGACGGACAGTCTCCAACCAGATCCTCAACCAAACAGCCTTCCACAAAACAGCCCTCCCCAAGCAGCCCCCAACCAAGCCGCCCTACCACTTCATCCTCGCCCCTCCATGACAACACACTGCCCAACCCAGAAGGAACCCTTACTAAGACATACACACGCCCGGGACCAAGTCAGATGATTAATCTTCCCGGGAAGAAATCAAAGGCAACCGTAAAGAAATCTCTGAGAAGTAGATGCCGAAAGTGTTCTGTAGTGTACGCCACTCCCAAAGATGCAGCATTCCGCAAAAAGAATTTCCCTAGTGGAGAGTGGATCGGATGCGATGAGGGAGAGTGTGATGAATTACTGGGGGTGCACGCAATTGGGTGGTGATACCACTTCGTCCCGCCCCTCACGACAACTGACAACTGCCCAGCCCAGAGGGAACCCTACTAAGCAGTACCCATGCCCAGGACCCAGTCAGTTCTTCCGAAATTCTCCAAGCGGGAAGTGTTGCCAGTACCGCACATCCGGAAGACGGACAGTCTCCAACCAGATCCTCAACCATACAGCCTTCCACAAAACAGCCCTCCCCCAAGCAGCCCCCAACCAAGCCGCCCTACCACTTAATCCTCGCCCCTCCATGACAACACACTGCCCAACCCAGAAGGAACCCTTACTAAGACATACACACGCCCGGGACCAAGTCAGGTGATTAATCTTCCCGGGAAGAAACCAAAGGCAACCGTAAAGAAATCTCTGAGAAATAGATGTCGAAAGTGTTCTGTAGTGTACAGCACTCCCAAAGATACAGCATTCCGCAAAAAGAATTTCCCTAGTGGAGAGTGGATCGGATGCGATGAGGTAGAATGTGATGAATACTGGGTGCACGCAATTTGGGTGGCGATACCACCTCGTCCTCGCCCCTCCACGACAACACAACTGCCCAGCCCAGAGGGAACCCTACTAAGCAGTACGCATGCCCAGGACACAGTCAGTTCTTCAATCTTCTCAGGAAGAAAAAAACCAATGCTAACTGTTAAAAAATCCCTGAGAAATAGGTGCCGAAAGTGTACGATAGTTTATGGCACACCAAAGGATGCTGAATTCCGAAAAAAGAAATTTCCCTAGTGGAGAGTGGATCGGATGCGATGAGGGAGAGTGCGAGGAGTACTGGGTCCACACCATTTATGCGGGAACAAATGCACAAGGAAACTCATATACCTGGATAAAACAAAGACACAGGAGGATTGGTTAAACCTCAATGAGGCACAAGTGAGAGAAAACGTGTTCCCTTTTATCAAGAAACATACAAAGCTGGAGCACGTCATCTCCAAAGATATACAAGTGGAACACACTTCCATCATGAGGGGTATGTTTGTACTGATGCCTGGTGATACACATGAATGTGAAGCTATTAAAATTCAAAGACTGTGTAAAGCACCTGAACGTAGGATACAAGAATATCAAACATGTGAATGTGCTTGTGACAGAACTGGAAACCACTGGAGTACAGGGGTGCATATAAATGAAATTTGACGGAGAACAATTATACCCCCCCAAAAAAAAGTACATTGGGAATTATGACGTTATATCGGCTGAGATCGAGAGAGCCATTCACGCTCAGATTAGATATGAGAAGTGGCAAGACCGCATGAAGATAGACCACGATCTAAAGATCAATCTTCATTCTTTCCAAGAAGGCGATTCCATTCCTTTTTTTTTTTGCCTTAATTTATCTCCCTTTATTTTCTCATAATTACAATTACAGATGAAGGCATGGAAGATACCAAAGCAAGACCAGAGCCATAAGAACAGTAAGGTAACTAGAACTGCAATCGTTGACATGAACGATGTGCGAAGTAAAGTTGTAGAGTATGAAATTTTCCATTTTGGTGATGCCACACTCGTTGAATATTGTGAATTTTCATTTGTATAATAATCATAGATATATATTGTTTGATTTCTTATATTTATGACAACATTTTTCATCCATAGAAATGTCTTTTATACCAATGAATACATACTTTCAAGCCAAATGTATTAGAGAGCTGGACTTCTAAGCCTTCTTTTGGTATACCATACTCCCATACTTCCAATAAAATACTAAGGCTATAGCTTATTGGAGGAAAAAAATTCAAATAAAAGAAAGATCAAAGCGTCCGATCTCAGCCACTTTGAAAATGGGATAATCCCTCCCATTGAGCCCCTTCGCCTCCCGCGGCGGCTATTCCTGACAATGGGGGTAATATCCTCCATAGAAATCTTCTTCCCTGGTCATCTGTCATTGACAATGGGGGTGATGTCCCCATTGAAATTACCCCCTTCCTGGTCATTGTCAATATCCTGCTTAGCGGGAAGTGAAAGGAACATCAGAGGGATACATCTTCTTCTTCTTTTGTGCCTTTGTAATGAAGAACATGATTGATTTTTGTTCTTTCCGCACTGTATGTATACAAGTACAGTTTATTGTAATATGAGATGTACAAGTATATGAGAACTTGAAACTCATTATCCTCAATTTCATTATGCATGTTTTTGCTGCACTCATTTGAAGAAATATAAAGAACAAGAAAAAAAATGTATTCGATTTGATAATAAATTTTGAATTATAAACCAATCTCATGGTTTTCAGAAAAAAGAAAAGAAGTAAAAGGAAAAAAAAGTTGCATTGATAACATAATACAATAGGTCTACATAACGTTTGAATTTATATTTTTTCTGTTGCTCATAGCTTCTTCTTACTGTTTATTATACAACAATCTAGGCTAATGTTCTTTCAAATTTCATAGCCAATTTCAAAATATTTTGGATTTATTATCATCTAAATATTCCTAAAATCACAAATTATATATTTTCTTATGTTGAAGTGCTATCTAATGAAATTGTGCCAGTCGCTATTATAAAATATAATGAAATCAACTTTCTTTATTATTCCCTTACCATTTATTCTTTTCAATTACCCTAAATTAAAAATTGGCGTAAGTAGTGTCAAATTGAGTCTGCAGACTAGGCTTATACGTGGATTTAGCTGGGGGAACAACGAAAAGAAAACTTAAGTGTGTCGAGCACGAGTGCCAGTAGTATTGTGCATGCATGCATTGTACAACATTGGGTGCGTTTTCCACGAACTATTAGTGATTAGGTTATTCTTGTTCATGCTTCAGTTTCTGCTTTGTTATTGATTGATCCCCTGCCGGCCGCGCGCGCCGCGCCGGTGAACACCACCACTGCACTGGTCACAGGCCAGCGGCGCGGCACGTGTTGTGTAGGATTTTCTTTGTCTATGCCGCATGTTCGGTATACGAGCGCGCGCTAGGAAAGCACGCACGCGTACGTACGCACACGCATGGTTGGCTATAGCGCCTATAACGTATGTATATAGCAGCTAGCCTGACGCGGTCGACTGAAGTTACGTAATTAGGCGCGCGCTATTCAACTTAATCAGATCATTTAGCGTTTCGTTCTCGAGTATTTCACAACTTCTTGTCTCCCTCATCACCATGCCTAATATCATTAAAGTGTTTCTCGTGGAGGAATTCGAATTGAGAACATCATCGAAGTCGGATTATTCGTGTTACCGAGGAGCCGCTTTCTCAGATCAGACCCGTGAGGTAGTTGAAATTCAAGTGCCTCACAGCTCCAAGGCCGTGGATACTTTGACAAAATTAAAGAAGGAAGACTTTTTTATGGTTCTCGATGGACAAGTTGTCCATACCAACACGTCGAGTGCAATCACTCAAGTCCGGATCACCACCAAGAGCAAGGTAACTATAATTATGGAATTAGTGGTTTTACTAGGTATTAATTTATAGATAATTAGGCTAAATTTAACTGAGTGTTAGGTCTGACAGTTGCACTTTAGAGTTTAGACCGGAGTGTGCATTATTTAGGCATAGGCATAGCGTCCACAATACAATTCGCGACGGGGTCTTGTCGGTTTAGTCTAACACGTTAGGTAGGCCTACCCCCGGCTCTGTATTAATTTTTTAAAGTTCAATCTTCGCTTGTGTGTGTGTCCTGGCGATTTTTTAAAAAAAATTCTGCAATTATTTAATGTAGAATATGCTTTTAATATTTGCCGAGAATGAAATATTATTTAGTTTACATTTTCAAACGAAAGCTGCAAAAAGCTTAAGCAGTCGAATTTCGGGCAGGTTATTATATAATATAGACTTGGTTAAAAAAAACAAGGCTTCAATTTTGTTAATGTTCCAACACCCAACCCTTCATCCTACTTTGTAACGTTAATTAGGTCTAAATCTATATGTTAGGGATCCATTAGTGATAATTTGATGTGAGAACTTTATGTTGATAAGTGATCAAAATGTAAATGTCAATTATGCTATTATTAAAGTAGTTTATATTGTAATTTAATTGTGCCATTGTAAGAAAGGAGTTTGGAATTGGTGAATAAATTATAAGATTGAGTTTTCATTATTTGGCCAAGGGTATTACCCTCTGTAGCTAATGCATTGTTAGCTGCACTGAAATAAGTGTGCTTCAGGTCATTGGACAGTCTGACAAACTGATTCCTTGCAGAGTACACTTAGAAGAATGTCTAGCTAATTCCAACTGATTTCGTGACAAGTATTTTAAGCAGTGGAAAATACTATTGTGGATTATGTCACAATTTTTGTTTATCCGTGAGTTTAAAGACAAAAATAATAATTAGATTTAAACTTTTGCCAAAAGCAAATGAGATTTTAGATTTGCTGAAGGTTTTATTCCATGTTAATAAAATGTTCAAAATCATATTTCAAAAAATCTAAAATGCACTTTTCTAAAATATTAGTGGTTGGTAAAAACCTTTGGATTTTTTAAAAAGTTCAAATACCTCTTTAAAACATATTGACTGTCCATGGATGTTTGTTTACGCGGAAAAAAAAAGTGTTTGGAATGTTCTATTGATATTTTGTGGTGGTCCAGAAAACTTTTGGAAATCAATTTTGTTTTAAAATGTTTAACATAATCAAAGAACCTTTAGGCTGTTTGGAGAACATTTCATATATGGAAGACAGCCATTCCATTATGACTTGGTGATATTTACACAAAATTTCATCTTTTTAGTTCTAATTACTCCAAAATTTCATAATGCAGACCTGATTTTGTTACTTATTTCTATCAAGGTAATGACAATACACAATAGCAAAAAGAAGTTTTGTTGGAGATATTAGTTTGTTTTTTATGTGACTCGCGTGACGCGAATTAATTGGTGTCCTACCCTACTGTACTTGATTGAAATTTCCTCTGAAGTTACTTATTCATTTTACATGAAATTTTCTGGAGGTAATTTTGAAACATTAAGCAATTACACTGTAAAATTTATTATCCTCTGGCCAGTTGTTTTATTTTAATCACCATATCAAAATGTGACCTGCGTGACATAGGAGTGTGACTTGCATGACTAGTGTAATTTTGGACTAAAAGTTGAAACAAATATCATGATTACATAAAGTAGAATGGGCCACAATTCAACCAAATGCAACATTTATAGTCGGTTTTATCACATACAACTTAAATCAAAAGAGTTATTTCATTCAAGATAGATTTGGGGCTCTTAGAATATACAATGCAAAGCGTTGATTTTCCTGTTGACTTGTATTGTAGCAACATAATGTAAAAAAAGTAAATATGAAAACTATGAATATAAATTTGTTTAACTAAAAAATTATTTAAGATAAAGATATGAAACTTTAAGGGATTATATTTCACAATATGTCCTAACAAGATGCCTAGTTTCAGAAGTTTTAATAACTTTAGGCAGAGATCTTAGGGGGTTGAAATCTATCTTATTCTTATGAATCTTATCTTATGATTGAGGACCCTAAGCTCCTTATTTTTTATTAATTTCAAATCATACATTACTACTATTTATTGTGAACTAAAAAATGGATGTATTTTTGTGACTCGCGTGACACATTTTGGAGGAATTCTCAATATTAAATATTGTCTAGGTTATTTTACATAAATGCAAAAGTCAATGTGATATAACAAGATGGGTTTAAAATGAAACATAATACTAAAATTTATGACTCTAATCACTATGGAACATGCTTTAAATAGAATTATTAAAGTCATTACCAAAAAAACATACTTTTTGGAGCAAATATGTTGTATCTTTGAGGTGGTGTAACTCGGTCATTTGAAGATGAAAGGTGTTGAAAATTCAAATGTATACATTTTAAATATGTATCCGCCCAAAAGTATTATATATTTCTGGTTGGTTATATTTGAAATTTTAAGCATTGGGTGTCGAGTTACAGGAATGGCTGAAGAACGTTTTTAAATATTTCTGGAATATTAAATTAACGTTTTGGAAAAGTTTGGTGAACTTTGAAAAACTATTGGCGATGAATGTTTTTTATATTTTTCATATCAATTTCACCTGAAACTCTTGGTCAATTGTGGAATGGTTTTCAATTTGAAGTGTTTCCAATCAAAATCATTTTTAAAGTATCACACCAGGGTGTAGTTTGTAGTTGAGAATAAGTTGAGTAAAGTATAAAAAGTTGGACATTCATTTCTCAACACAGTTATATATGAAATAGCTAAATTATGAAATTCTTAGTTTTTGAAATTTGTGAGGAAACAGTTTTTGGCATTCAAAAGTGCAAACTGATTAAATACCCATAATCCATATTGCTGTCACAAGTCACAAGGATGTAAAAACAGGGATTAATGCCTTTGCAATACAAAGTTATAGAGCTATGACATCAGGCCAGTCAATCAAATTGCAGTTATTCAACCATTTTTGAATTAACTGAATTTAGCGAAATTAAACTGGTATGAAGCTTGGAATGTTTGTTTGGTAGATTTTTGGAAAGTTAAAGATTTGGGCAATTCTATATTAAAACAGACATACTGGGTATCCCTATACCTTTAGCGTCAGAAAAGATTTTGTCGCAGAAAGTTTGTTCTATTAATTATATAGTCATTTGAACCTGCATGTTTCAAAATGTATTTAATTTGTTTTTAATCTACAAAATAATGGATATCGTTAATTCTTCATCTATATTTATCATTCAAAGTGCCACAGAATATTTATAGAAGGCATTGCATAAGAGAAACATGCTCCAGATAAATTAAAAAAAAAAAAAAATAAAAAATATATATATATATATATCATCATGGAAGCCCAAATTACTGTGCGATAAAATGAAATATTCAAATCACCCTTTTTTTTATTTTACTTGTTTTGTTAACATAATTATAAACTTATAGTTGAGTCTGGTATCTTTCAAAATTGCAAGGTAATTGCTTGCTTCACTTATGAGATATCATTAATTTCATATTAAAATTAAGGAAACCATCTCTAGTGGAAAAAAGAGGCACATGCTTTCAATGCAGGTGGCAGACATCTCACTTCCTGTCGTGTTGTCCTCGTCCCTAGTGGGCTGGAGATTTATAGGTACAGAGGGGTGGCCAATTCTCATGTGTTTGGTTATAGGCTTAGCTGTTTGTTTACTTTTATGGTGGTAAATAACTTCATTTTGATCTGAAACAGTAGTCTGTTTTTACTGTTAGAGCAATATAATTTCATTAATTTTGATCTAATTGCTCTTGTTTTCGAAAACTACTATATCCCTTTAAAACAACAATGAAAATAATTGATCGATTTTCATCAGACTGCATATTTACCGCAAAACAATCATTGTATAATAATGTTTAAACAATTCTTTAATCAGGAAAATAGAAATAAGCTATTGAGCGTTGTGGATGTACATGAAATGTTACAGACGTTACAATACAGATTTTACAGCTTTTCTTCCAATGTTATACAACTTTATTTTCAGATACCAATTGTAAAATAACCCTGTTGTTTTACCAAATCCCATAGTTAATTTAAGAATTAATTGAATCATATATCAATTATGCAAATTTTTGCATTAATCAGACCATTTTTTTTGGTTTAGTAAATTAAGTTTCCAAGGCGCATATTGGGTTTGGAAATTATCTGCAGTAGTCTTCACAGATCATTTTTAAAAATTCAAATTTTAAATCAAAACCAATATCTTATGTTTTTTATTGCTTTAAAATTTTGTATGAATTTGATTGTCTTCTTTCTTTTGTCTTCTGTTTTGCACCAAAATAAATTATGCTGTAGGGTAAAGTAATGTTCCATTGAGTACCTTTATGGGTTCTTCATTTTGCCAAAATTCATGGACATAAGGTACTAAGGAGCACAAAAATAGACCTGTGCCAAACAAATGTCGCAAAATAAAGTCGCTCATTTAAAAACCTTTTTGCTTAGAATGTATTCATGAAATCAAATGCTAAGTATGTATCTTAACATTATTTAAAGAAAAAGTTAGTCATCTATACTTCTCTTATATAGCACTTGGTATTTTCAAGATTCCTAAGATACATGTAGGCACAAACCAGACAAACTAGAGACTCCATGGAGAGGGCCCGCTCAAATTGTGAAGTGTTAATCTCCTTATCTGTTTAGGGTTACATTTAAGAAGGCTCAGTTTTAAATCATGACTGTATAAAACTGTGTCAGGATTGGGAGCTGCCTGCAGCCAAGGGCTCGTCGCTCACCAGAGATGCCTACTGTCTATGTAGGAAGCCAGACAATGGTCGGCTGATGATAGAATGTGACTGCTGCCGTGAACGGTACCACGGGGCCTGTGTCAAAACTACTGGAAGAGGCAATGGCCATGAGCACGTACATATATCCGGTGTGCCGAGTGGCACGGAGAAAATGAAGAACATATTTATTTCATCTCATAATTAATACTTTGTTTTCATTTTCACCAATATTGAGATTTTTGGGATTGAGATATAAGAGATTCATATAAGATTTTTGCAATTAGCACAATTAAATGTGTATATGGCTCCTCCTAAGAGGCCGGGAGGCTTCCAAACACCCCACTCCCCGATGAAAAAAAGAGGCACACCAAAGTCCCACCATCAACAGGTATGCCCATATCCAACTTGTGCAGAACTGACGGCGCATTTGAAATGTCACCTGTACAGCCATTTGCCGCAAGCAGCGTGCATAAAGGCTGGCGACGGCCGACAGACTCGGCGGTGGGGAGGGGGGGATGCTTAGATGGATTGGCGCTCAGTTCGTGGGAGAAGATGGGGGTGGTGTCAGAAGCCTGATGGCCCTGGTAAACCAGGATTTTTGAATCGAGCGGGATTCCATGTCACCAGAGATTGAGAGAGCCATTAGGGCTCGAATCAAGTTTGAGAAGTGGCGCATGCCGACCAGACTATGTTTTTCCCCTCTTAACTTTCCTGCCTGTCTTCCTCATTTTCCAAGTGCTTGTTTACCAGCATCTCAAGCTCTCTCCTTCTTTGCGGCCTGCTTTCCCTTCTAAGGAAGGATGTGGCCAACTTGTTGACTCAAATAAAAGTAGGAACAAAATCCGTGGCACACAGAAGCACACTACCAAACCGGTGAAAAAACGAGTGTGGTCTGAAGAGAAAAAAGCAGCTGTATAATGTCATTTGGCACGGTATTTCAAGGAAGGAATACTCCCAGGGGACTTTGTACCCCTCATGTATTGGTCGTGTCTGCCATTTTGCAAGCCCCAGGTCCTTTCGCTAGCCTTAAGTCCCGCCGACCCAGCTGGTAGAACCTCCAAAACTCGCATTTGTCCTTGTTCAGACGCGGCTTTTCCTGCCTAGCCAATACTTGCCTGCGTGTGTGACGAGTTGGGAGGGGAGGTTCCCATATGTTTAAAGGAGAAGATTTGGAGGGGGAAGTTTGTAGAGTAAGGTCCCTTTAACGGAGGGACAGTCTAGTCTCCAATCTTTTAGCCGTTATCCCTTTGGGTCAGCCATGCTTCGGCCTCAAGCTACATGTAAGGTTCCTGTGATTGGCAATATTGAGCAATGGACATCTGCCTTCCTCGTTTTTGCTTCCATTTAACTCGAGATGCACTCCTTGCGAACACGCAAATTACTTCAATACAGGGATATCGTTCGCTCTGTGGTTCATTTTGGGACTTATAATTTGCACACCTATGACATTCAGTTTCGGTTAAGACAAGCGAGTCACCCGGTGAGGTCATGGGCGATCAAAGACACAAAGTGGTTGAAAGTAGCCACACCCCCAGGCCAACCAAGTTTTCATGCCTACGATTGAAGTCAGCCAATTTGAGTGTACAGCACGGAAACTCATCGGTCTCGGGTCAACTCGGGCGCCAGCGGGCCCTCCGGAACTTTTCGCACTGCTGCCAATAGCCCACGCCCTCTCCCCATCAGATTTTGGCCAATGTAGACAAACCAGTAATCAACATAAACAATAAAACTTTGGACCTGTAAATTCTTTCAAAATAGTTCAGGGGTTTTCCTAGACAAATATTTGAATTTAAAAATCCATATGGAATACACGTGTATTGGCCAACCCCCCCCCCCAAAAAAAAATGAAATCTCCCGACTCTGATGATGTACACCATTCCTTACAAATTATCTAGTTTAAAACTTTTTATTTATTTATTCTAACTGCTCCATAAATAGTTGATGAAATTTGTTCACGAATTTGATTTTCTATTTTAAATATTGTGCTGTATATGAGCACACTCCAGACTATACTCTCCATTCACAGTGTGTGCTTAGTTTAGTTTTTTGTTTTTTTCATTAAAACAGGAAGCATTCTATGATCAGAGGACCAACACAGGCTTCATCGCAGCTAGGATAAAGAATGTAAACAGGACGTGTCCAACTGGAACATCCAAATGCACTGTGAAGCAAGAAGTGATAGTACAAGGAGTACCAAGTTGTAGACGACCACATAGTCCACCTGATGGAGAGGTTGACTTTGACCAAGCTGACGTAAACTGGCTGAAGCACACAGCGAAATATCCAGGAGATGACGCCGAAGTATTCCAACGAATGAGGAAAACCCTGCCAGAAAGACGAGCGATGGTTATGAATGATGAAAAAAAAGACCGGAGATATCATCGACTTTCCTCGATATTTGAATACCCCAGGATTTTCAACACCGGGTCATGTAGATGACCAGCCTGCCGTAATCCCCACCGATGAGGTCGTTGCAACTCCACAGCGCATGGATCAAATGCTTGCACAGGCTCCTCTATTAACAACAAAAACAAACAAAAGCCTAGCCCCAACTCCAATTAAACTTAAGAACATGCTCCCTTTTCTAGACTGCTACCCATGTCGCAAGGAGGCTCAGCTAATTATTTTGGGATTTTCGCATGGTTCGCTCAGTGGTTCGTTTCAATGTCAGGGTTTATAATTGGTGTACCTATGACATTCAGTTTTGGCTAAGACAAACGCTTTGCCTGGCAATCGTAGACATAGAGTTGTGTTTGACAGTAACCACACCCTCAGGCCAAGCGAGTTTTCATGCCTACGATCGAAGTCAGCCCTTTCGAGCATACGGTAAGGAAACTCATCATTCGGGTCAATTTAGAACTTTAGCATCGCTGCCATTAGTCCACGCCCTCTACTCATCTGCTATGCTTTCAATGCCGGGTCATGTAGACGACCAGCCTGTCGTTATGCCCACCGATGCAGTCGTTTATGGCAAGCCGTTTGTACCATAATCCTGATAAACTTAGTTTATCGCCGATAAACTCAGTTTATCGACCGATAAACTAAGTTTATCGCTTGAAAAACTCTGTTTATCGACGATAAACTCAGTTTTTCGCTGATAAACTAAGTTAATCACTTGAAAAACAAGGTTTCTCTCGAAAAACTCTGTTTATCATCGAAAAACTAAGTTTATCGCCGATAAACAGAGTTTTTCTTGATAAACTTAGTTTTTCACTTGAAAAGCAGAGTTTCTAGCGATAAACCTAGTTTTTCAGCGAAAAACTCTGTTTATCGGCGATAAACTCAGTTTATCGAGTGATAAACTTAGTTTTTCAAAAGACAATGTCGATAAACTTAGTTTTTCAACCGATAAACTGAGTTTATCGGTGATAAACTAAGTTTATCTAATTTATGGTACGTTTGGCATGCCATAGGTCGCCGTTTGTACCATAAATTTGATAAACTTAGTTTATCGACCGAAAAACTAAGTTTATCGCTCGAAAAACTCTGTTTATCGGCGATAAACTTAGTTTTTCAAAAGACAAGGTTTAGGGTTAGGGTTAGGATTTGGGTGAGAAAACGTGATACTTTGTCTCAATGTGCGTGTAAACCAAATAAACAGCACAGAGCCCAAATTCCTTGGCCAGAGTCTACATGTAGTAGCTCTCTGATTTTTGAATTATTTATTAGACAACAATTAATGAGGTAAAACAAGATAAAATACAGTGATTCAGATGCATTTTTTGTCATTGGTTGTATGGGAGAAATGCAGGGAAAAAGTAGATAGGGTGCAAGAAGAAGGGATGTCATCTTCTGCGGGAGAAATTCAAACTCGAGTGGGAGAGTGGGAGATTTCGAATCCCAGCCGCATCTTACCAAAGTCGTTATGGCAGTATTATTTATGAGCTTTTGATATCAATTTTGTGTTATTTCAATACATATCCTAAATAAATAAAAGCCTTTATAATATCATAATTTATACTCAATGGGGATTAAATACTGAAATCTATGTTATAAATGCAACCAATTGGAACAATTAATTAATAAAATCCTTTTAATTTTTCATGAATAATATGATCACTTGTAAATGCATGTTGGGACAACTTTAATATTACCCTTTCATGAACATCACATTTAACTGTGTTTTTCTGTGTTAATACTATTTTAGGATGATGATTTTCAAACAACAACGCACCAATTCAGATCGAATCTGAACAATGCGATTGGAGGGCTTCGTGCCCTAGCCCATTTTAACACCACAGGGGCCAGAGCATCCCGAAAGAGGAAAAGAGGGCCGGCAGCAAGTGTTGTGACTAATTGTTGGTACTGCCTTCCTGAAGGATCATGCACCCCAAACCTTAACAAGACCGACTGATGCCCCTTGTACAGGGCACACAAAGATGCAGGATATGGTAAAGTCCATTATCAAGTGATAAACTGTGTTTATCGGTTGATAAACAGAGTTTTTCGAAAAACTGTGTTTATCGAATTGAAAAACTAAGTTTATCGAATTGAAAAAACTCAGTTTATCGAGTGATAAACTTAGTTTTTCGGTCGATAAACAAAGTTTTTCGATAAAGAATTGATAAACAGAGTTTATCAAGAAACTCTGTTTTTCAAGTGAAAAGCAGAGTTATTCGAAAAACTCTGTTTATCAGCGATAAACTGAGTTTTTCAATTTGATAAACAGAGTTTATCAAGAAACTCTGCTTTTCAAGTGAAAAACTAAGTTTATCAAGAAAAACTCTGTTTATCGGCGATAAACTTAGTTTTTCGGTGATAAATAGAGTTTTTCGAGAGAAACCTTGTTTTTCAAGTGACAAACTTAGTTTATCGGCGAAAAACTGAGTTTATCATCGATAAACGGAGTTTTTCGAGCGATAAACTGAGTTTATCAGGATTATGGTACAAACGGCTTGCCATAGTCGTTGCAACTCCACAGCGCATCGATCGAACACTAGCACAGGCTCCTCTACTAACAACAAACAAAAGCCTGGCCCCAACTCCAATTAAACTTAAGAACATGCTCCCTCTTCTAGACTGCCACCCATGTCGCAAGGAGGCTCAGCTAATTATCGGGATTTAGGCATGGTTTCTCTTTGGGTTTTAATGGTGTTCGTGCCCCACTAAATCTGCTATCTGTCAGGGAACGTAAAGATATCCTCATGGACAAAATTCAGAAAGAAATTAGCTTGGGTAGGATAGTTGGTCCATTTCAATTGTCAACTTTGGCACATTTTCGCTGCTCCCCCGTTGGCCTTGTTCCCAAGCATGTACCAGGGGAATATCGCCTTATTCAACATCTTTCCGCGCTTGCTGCCTTGTCTTCAAAAGCCCTTCAATGTACAACAGACAACTAACCAGAGAAAAGAGAATCTTCAACTACCGTCTTTGACGTGCTACATGTAGGAGAGTGGTGGAGAATGCATTTGGCAGCCTCAAAGGACGTTAGCAACTCCTACTGAAATGGCAGGATACAAAATTTAAGTTCTAGGAGACGCTGATGTTGAGGATTACTTGGTAAGGAAGGGAAGTACATTTTCTGATCAGACATGCTAATTTCAATAAGGCTTGCATATAAATAGAGTGATCTCAAAGATCACAATGCTGTATGTGTTTATTATAACATAAATATGGGATTATTATCTTTTTTTTTGCTCACTGTTCACTGCATTGATCATGAGAGCAGATAATGGAAATGACTTCATTGAAAGATTGATTCTAGATTTTCCTTTTTGCACGAGACCTTCAACAGTAGAAACAAGAAGTGCCAAAGCAGCTCTGGTTGGCAAAACTTCTCAATCAATTATAAACAAGATGAATCCTCGACCGCGTGCGGTCGAAATATATGCCTCCGCCATTGCCAGATCAGAAAAATATCGCACATTCATCTATTCATTTTGCTTTATAGAATGACATTTTTGACCCTGACCTTTGACCTTGTGACCCCAAACCTAATCAGACCATATTCCTCTGGTGATAGATACTACCCTTAAATTTGAAGTTTATATCTTAATTGGTTCCCGGGATATCGTGATGACAAACTCAATACATGAATTTTCACATCTTGACCTCGGTGACCCTTGACCTTTGACCTATATAATCCATAATCTAATCAGATCATCTTCCTATGGCGGTACATACTACACCTAAGCTTGAAGCTCATATCTCAAATGGTTCTTAAGATATCGCGATAACAAACTCAATACATAGAATTTCACTATTTGACCTCCGTGACCTTGACCTACATACTCCAAAATCTAATCAGATCATCTTCCTATAGTGGTACATACTATCCCCAAGTTTGAAGCTCATATCTCAAATGGTTCTTGAGATATCACGATAACAAACTCAAAACATAGAATTTCACTCAAGACAGCCACCCAAGAAAGGACAGCCACTCCTGCAAGGACAGCCATCCGAGAAAGGACAGTCACTCCCGCAAGGACAGCCACCCCAGAAAGGACAGTCACTCCCGCAAGGACAGCCACCACAGCATGGACGGCAACTTCGGCCGAGTCAGATGATGACGTTTCAATCTGCAAACCACATCCCGGTCCGAACATGGACTTTCCAACACCGTATGTAAACCTTTCACTGACCCCATTGTTCTTCCACGATTTTACACAAATTGCTTTAAACGTGAAAGTTCATGTAGGCCAATTAAATGACAGTTCCACATGTTGGATTGTTATACACAGTATAAGAAGGTAGCAAACGTCATGCTTAATATAAAAGAGATTTAACTAAAAATTATTTTAACTAAGAAAAGTTCAATAATGTTTTACTATAACAGTGAAAGCTCCATCTTGCCACATTGTTGGACGATATGAACTCCAAATACTAAATTATCCATCGGGCAGATCTATTTCACATCGGCTTGCGGCCTCGGAGAAACATATCTGCTCTCGGGATAACTTAGTATTTGTCGTACTTATGAAGTTGATATCTCAAGTGGTTCTTGAGATATCGCGATAACGAGCAAGCGGGACGTACGTACGGACGGACGGACAACCCGAAAACATGATGCCTCCGGCACCACCTTCGGTGGTGGAGGCATAAAAATATTAAAGGCAAAACTGAATTTCTTATTTAAGAATTTAAATCAAGAGGAAGTTTAATGAGAAGAAGATTGCAAGGCTGCTTGCTAGCCAATTGATTACTGGTCAAGAAAGAGTAGACTGTAACGTGATGGGAAGGAGTGGAAGAGAAGGGTTGAACCCTGAAAGAGTGACACAAATGAAGACTTTTTTTTTTACATTTACACATTCAACCAAAGAGAACCACGAAAGAGACTGGGCATATGCGGTTAAAAAATAAAAATTGAGGAGGCCATCAGGGCACTGAGACGCAATCCTTCCTTCCAACACTCTCCTCCTAGCCTCCATTCTCCCCCACCCAATTACATTGGAAGACTCAAACAACTGTCCCTGGAGGTGAGAGATTGCATGTCGACAGTGCAGTTGAAGCTAGAGATGGACAGCATCTTGAGTAATGCAGATCCTCATTTTTTGTCATTGCAGGAAGAAAAAAATCAACTCAAAGCCTATTAATGGCAAGAAGAAGAACACAGAATATGGTAGACCTATATGTCTTAAAGAGCGTTGTATACCCAGAACCAGAATGAGGCATTCAACCATACAATAAGGTGAAACCCTACAATAACATTTCAGGGTGAACTTTCCTTTAAATATACTTGCATTATATTTTCCTAAATAATCTCTATTTAACTTTTATAGAAGAGTAAACCCAAGGGCACAGTGACGTCAACACCAGTTCCTCCATGTACACCAAAAGGAACAGCATGGACAAGACCAGTTTCGACACATTCTAAGGTGAGGACATTGTAATTGTACATGTGTACAGGTTAGATACATTATCCTAAAGGGATGCAATACTATTGAGATTTAAACTTGCAATTGATTCACCTGATTTTCCCAACATGAGGTGTCCTTCTGTTTGACAATTAATTGTTGATCGATTTTTGTTTTCAGGTGTAATTTCTACCAAGAAACTTGACAGCCCAAGAATTTGAGGATACCCTAATGAGGATTTTAAGTATAGCCTCACCAGGAACGCCGGGGACCATCTTGGCATGCTCCTGGATGAAGTGCCGGACCAGGGCTATCCTAACCTATTGGCCCTGCTAGGGCAGCACTTAGATCATGGAGGAATTCCCCAGTCCGCACAGCAAGAGTTTAGCTCCGCCAAGCAGCGCGAACATGAATCGTTAGTTGACTGGGTGGATAGGTTGCGCATCCTATCAACCCGGGCATTTTACGGCCTGCCACGGGACTATGTCCAGCAGCAGGTAGTTCTTCGTCTGTGCCAGGGCTGTAACAATAAGGAGGCGGGAATACATGATCTTTCCCACCAAGTGAACTCGGTGCCAGCTGCCATGGATGTGATCACGTGGTATAATCACACTCACCAAGCTATTTATGGCCGGGCGCGCCAGGTCAAAACCGTTGCAGTCGATAAGGTCAATGAAGACGAGGAATAATGCTTTGGGGTACGCGAGGTAGAGGCGGCGGGACGTAGTCCACGCGAGTCCTCGCGGATCCAGTCCCATGAGGTGCAAGACTGCCACCTAGATCGGCACCCAGACTGGCGGATAACTCAAAGGTGATGGCTATACCATCCACTTTTTTTTTCTTTTAATTTAATACTTTCAGATGAAGAGATACCATGGTTTGACGTTGGACCACTGTCATTTATTCCACTGCCCCACTCCAGATGTAATTCAGCAATGGGGAAGAAATTGTGCTTCCTTTCCTCAAAAATATGCTGGCCATTACGAAAGTTTATTAGCTAACCAACTGATAGATTTCCGCCTAAAATCCTAATGGAAAGAGCGTTAAAACCATGGAAGAGAGACGATTGTGGTAAAATATCTTATGTTGAATGTGAGAACACTTCAAGATTCTGTTTAATCTTGATAGAAGAAAGAAACATGTGGACACAGCATGTGGAACCTGTGACAAATGATAAACTAATAATAATAATAGCACAATTTATATTGCATACATATCCACTCCAAGGACTTCTGAAGGCGGTTGAGGTGCTTCATTAAGCAGCATACACAGATGGCAAAATTTACATAATTAAAAAAAGAAAAATTTATCAAGATTAAATTATGGACAATTTGGTCTCGGTCAATGTGCCTCCTAACGGGAGTTCATAATCTCGAGCTCCAGTTACAACACAAAAAACAAAACAAAAACAAATACAAAAAAATAAATCAAAAATCGATCTCTGATTGAGGTGTTAAGATGAAGTGGAGTAAAAAAAAAAAAAGGTGGAGAACAAGGATTTTGGCAACTGAAAGAGATTGTTTGCATTAACAAGTTTTGTGCTGTATCAAATATGTTATCTGAAGCATTCTCCCCCATTTCATGCAGTGAATTGCTTCTTGGCTACATGAAATAATAACTTTCTTTTTTTAAACAGAGATATACTCGCCATCTGTTATGCTTTACAATTGATAAAGCAAAGTGCACGTTTTGGGGCAAGTTGACATTAGTGTGTTAAAATCCAGATCTAATTAATGTCTAGATCAAGACCTAGTTTTTAATGAAGGATATAAAAATCTACAAAATCTCAGCTAATAAATACACCCTTATTTCCTTCAGGGCAATACCCTTTGAGAAATAAGACTATTCAGTAGCCCCGCTCTTAGTTTCACCTCAACAATTTTTTTTTTTTGAAGGCACTTTATATTTGTACGATACATTCTGCTTCCAAGTTTTATCATTCGATCAAATAAACATCTTTCCCCCATAATCTCGATGCTTATTGAATACTGTCCAGAATTAATTTCTGAAACAAAATATAATTCATTTCTGAAAGAAAAATATGCTGTATTTTTTATTTAAATACAAATATAAAACACAAGGTGTATTGTTTATCAATAATTAGTCTTTTTAGCACTGTACTGTAATGATGGTTGTGCATTTGTTTAGAATATGAACACCATGTTGTAAAATTAATTCCTTTCCCCTTTTACTTCAGTACTGAATTTTCAAAAGTACAATATCTATGTTAAATAAGTTCAATGAAGTCAAAGGGAGCCTGAGCTTTTGATCCTAGCAGAATCTTAGTCAGAGACAAAATGACACAGATAAGTAGTGAACAAACAAGTATGTTTGTTCACTACATAATAAATAAGTTTAAGTATGAAGTGACTGAAAATCATAACAAACCACAGAAAAGAACTTACATTTCAGCAAACTGACAAACACACACACACACACACACACAAATAATGATTGACAAAGGTCCACATGACAGCATTATCATAATTGACGAGTGACCTGTGCCTGGTAACACAAAGAGTTATGATCAATTGCAACTTAAAAAACCATTCTGATTGGTTCACAGGGAGACTTCTATGCACGAAGTCTATGTTACAGGAATCCTGGTTGGTTACTTTTGATTTGCACTGATAGTGACTCTGTATGTTACAGGACACTGTTCTTTTAAACATTCACAGCATGCACTGATCCCTGTAAATTTGTTAAAAAATGCTAACACAGTAGATACAAAATAACTAATACCTGACCTTCTAACAAATACAAAATACTGGCTTGGGATACTTCGGAAAAGACATTGGCTTAGCTGGATGAGCAGAAAGATGGAAGAGAGAGGGAAGAGATATCACTGGGTGGGAAGTGCCTGGCCTAAAACGACATGTTGAGGGCGTTGTATTTCCTGAGCAGCATGCGGACCGACCCCAACTCCCGAGTCACCTGGTCTAGCCTGTCTTCAAGTTTTTCCTAGAGTAGAGAGCAATGGAAATACAATAAGTAAAATTATCTACAAATTATACAGGATCATATGAGGTATGAGGTATGCCACAATAACACAATATTTAACAAACCTAACAGGTACCCTCTAGTGGATGTATGAAGACAACTCCTCCTGGACAATTACCCCCCCCCCCTTAGAAATAGTGTTAGATGTTATTAATTTAGTGTCATTTTTTTTGTTTAGTGTTATTTTTCATCATGTATGGAATGAGAAAGGTCTCTATTTCTGTGGCAGGGTTAACAAATGTGATGGTAGAGTAGGGTTTAAAAAAGTCAGATGAAATTCCCTGACATTTCAAAGTAAAAAAATCCACACTGCAAAATTGTCATATGTTAAAATTGGTTAATATAATAATTAATATAAGGCAAATTGTCATATGTTAAAATTGGTTAATATAATAATTAATACTCGGAACTATTAAAAGAATGTTCTGATATATGAAGCAATTATCACCCCCCCCCCCCCAAAAAAAAAAAAAAAAAAAAAAAAAAAAATTTTAAGAGAAATCGATTCATTCTCTGACTTGTTTTTTCTTAAAAATTCCTTGGCTTTCCAATGAAATTCAATGACCCATATGTGGACCAATTATTTGATACTAACCTGTTGGTCAATTCTCTTGGCGTTGGCCGGTCCCGAGTTTGGCAAGTGAGACAAAGCACTCTCCAACTAAAAAAAAAAACAACAACAAATATCAAAATGATTCAATTAAGAAAAACATAACAGAATGCAGACTTATTGTTACAAACATAATTAAAAGAGTGATTATGAACAAATAAATAATTCATTATCAATATCATTGTATATTGACAACCCAGTCCCTAAATTGCCACTTCATGTACACCACCTTTGACTAACCAAAATGCCTGTTTGCTCTTTTTCTGTCAATATATTTGAAATAGTAGTTTTTATATTTTGTCCACAAAAATGGACAAGCAAAAATGATATCAGGAAAACAAATTAATGAAGTCAATCTATTAACATACCTTTCTCTTTTCTATCATTAGGTCGTCCAGTTTCTTACTCTCTTTGGACAGTCTCTTCAAGATGGCTTCAGGTGTCTCGGCAGTCTTTGACGTCATCTAGAAATTGAGAGGACACAATTAAAAGAAGGATTATCTTTGTGAATGAAAGATAAATAAACATCACTTGATAACATGCATGTACATGTAGATGCAAATAATAATTGAAAAAAAAAAAAAAAAAAAATCCTGCATTTAATTAAGACTGTCACACGATATTTGCGCAAAGCCTAATACTAGATTTATAACCACTCGGTACACAAAGACAACAAAGACAACAAACACTTCCAAAATTAATGCCACAAATATAGTTTTAAGGTCATAATAAGCTTGAGTGAGATAGTAGGTGTGTACACTAAGATCTTAATATTATAGTTACCGGTATGTGTTTATGTATACTACATTTGCTTCTCTTCACCCAGGTGTACATGGGTACCTGATATGCTAAAGCGCTACATATTTGCTCACTAAGCTATAGGACCAGGCTAATAATGTTAAAGCAGCTTGAGCGTCATGTAACACACCTGAGCATCATATAAGAAGCCATCATCATCATAATCATCATTATCACTTCACAATATAACAACAAATTTCTGCCCTTTCATATCCTACAGATTTCTATGGGTGCCATAATATAGCGTGCTAGGCACCATAGATAGTATTCTCTTATATCTCTGTTATCATTTATTACTGATTGCGGAAAATAAATGAAATGAAATAAAAAGGGAAAGTATTCTTTATTATAACTGATGACCATTACCCTTTTGGAATTCTTGTCTGCTGCCCTCTTGCTCTCCGCAAAGCCATTCTCCCAGTCTGCCCTTGTGATCACGTGACCCTCTCGGACATTCTGCAGAGCAGCCTCAACCGAGTCATCACCACCTGATATACATAATAAATCATTTAGTTAGGCATTACAGCAAATTTAGTGTTGTGGTCATGAGATTGAAATGTGGAAGAAACTCTCTCAAAGTGATTGGGAAATGTGGATAACAATTCACCTAAAATTTGTTGTGTGCTGTGGGGGTTTGGAATCAACAAAATGATAAAACAATTCACTCAATTCTGCTCAGTGTAAAAAGCACTGCATCCAAACATGCATGTAGGGGACTACACACAAATCTTCAGGGAACTTCAACCATTTTTTGGTCATATCATGACTATGATGTCATTTGAAGAGCAATCCTTTGCAATGAGCCTTTCTACTATAATATTATGCCTAAATACCATGCAAATAATTTGAAAGCTTGCAATAGTTTTGTTCATCTTTCCCACATCACTAGATTATCTTTAAGCCCTAAACTAAATATTATCATAGATGTTGAGATATTTCTGAAAGAGGTGTCCTGAGCGAGCAAAAAAAAAAAAAAAAATAAAAAAAATGCAACTGTAATGGTTAATATTTACAGTTGAAAGGATATATCACACATAGCTGGAAAAACTAGCGAAGTATTTTTATAGTCCGAGGCATTCACAACAATAACATGGTACTGAGGGGAGATTACAGAAAGCATTTGCTACATTTAAACGTTAAAAAGTGAAATGGGAAGGATTTCTTATTGAAGAATTTATACTGTAAAATAAAGTCAGATAAAATCCTGGACCCAGGAGGGATTTGGGCACACATCACCATTTATCCAAGAACTTAAACTATGGTGCTGTCTCTGGTCTGTGAACAAGACATGATTCAAGTAGGAATGCATAATTCTTTGAAAAATGATATAAATTTCACTATAGGTACATATTGGAAGACATAGACATGCCTGTGCTCTATGTAGTAAAGCATGGGGTCTTAACAGTAAATTGCCAATTGGTCTAAAGCAACTTTAATTCAAGCCTGTTTGGTCTCATCCCACATGGTATAATTCCATTTCATCTAGATCCAGTTTGTCTCATTATCTTTTGGTCTAATTGCAACTTCGCCTATTTAACATTTTGTCTATAAAGTTTCATTTCATCTAATGTCCTCTTGGTCTAATACCACATGGTCACTTCCAGTAACAGACTGATAATAGACCACATATTCATTTGGGAATTAGACCAAAGTGCAATTAGAAAATTTGGCTATTTGAAAAATTTGTAATTAGACCAAGTGAGAATTAGACCAAGTACGTATTAGACTAAAGAGAACTTAGACAAAAGTGTTCATAGACCAAATGGTTTTAGCCCATGTGGTATAAGACGAACAGAAAATTGGACCAATAGACCAAGTGGATATAAACCGTCCTAACTTACCAGTCGGTGTCTGAACTGCTTTGCTGCTCATCTCGCCACCCTTTCTTAAATTCATTCCATCTGTATGCTTCTTATCTGACGCTTGGAAACTAGCGGACAGGTTCCTCCGAGGGCTTGTCCTCTTCTTCCTCTCGCTACCTCCTGCGCCATCCTTGACCGAATACTTTGCCAGGTTCTTACGGGCAGCCTGACTGGGCGAGACCGATACAGCTTGTTGTCTTGGACTAGCTTTAGAGTTCTTGGTCTTACTTGATGGGGTAGTGTCTGGACTCCGATGCAAGGCCCAGACGTGAAGGCTGGAGTCACTGTTCCTTCCAGGCTGGATGATGTCTGCAATGGTTGAGGCTTTCTTGTAGGATGCACTCTTGGTGGGTTTGCTTTTCTCTTTGTCGAGCTTGTCCAGAGCAGATGATCCTGTAACTCTTAGTCCTGCATTGTCAACATGACTGTTGCTTTGTTTACTTTTATCCTTTCTACCACCAATCTTACTATCCTTTGTTCTCTTCTTATACAGAACTATTTGGTCACCATTCTCTTCCGTGTGTCTTGCGGACACATCTCTCACTGGAATTTCTTGACTGTTCTGACTGGGACCTAATCTCTGATCTCGACCGGACAGGGGACTTGTTTTAAGCTGGCCACGTGGCGACTTGCCACTGCTCTGCCATCTGTCAAACTGTGCCGCTGCTTTCATCATGGGTGATAGGGGGCGCTCTCCAATTTCATAGTCAAAGGGGGCTTGGAGCGTGTCACGTGGAGAGGTGGTGGTTTGGATCGGAGATATGACATCGGGCTGCTCAATAGTACTGTGAATAACGATAAACAAGGAAATACAGTATTAAAGACAATTTGAAAAACGGTACAAAAGAACTACATAAAAACATGTTTTTGAAGGTATGTAAACCACAATTTGAAAAGAAAAGGATTACAATCCCAAACTTATTGATTGAACTTGATATACTTTGTTCAACCTTGGATATTAACATAAAAATGAAACTGGAATGCTAATATGAAAAAGAAAAAAAAAAAAACAGCAATTGACAAGCTCATATTCTATCTAGTCTTTGTCAAGAAAAAAAAATTCAATATAAAGTTACTAAAAACAAAATAGTCAATGAATCTGTAATTATACTTTTATAACATAAATAATTTAAGCAGAAGATTTAGTCTAACTCTTCAGTGGTTACCTGTTTGTATTGATGCCATGAGATAAATCAATGATGGGTGTCCTCTGTTCTAGGTTCTGTTCTGGGATCTGCCCTGAGTTCTGCCTTGGGTTCTGTCCTGTCAGGATGTTGTAGTCTGCTCCAGACCGAAGGAATTTTCTGTCTTCAACGCTCAGACGCAAGCTGTCTCCTACGACACTTGATGGGCTACAGGTTGAATGAACAGCGAATCAATGTTAACGTGCGATGGAACACTCAATTTTTAAGTTACGTATGAGGAACTTGAGACCATTTCATAATTAGTCATTGTACGAAGTACCGTCATGTTGGTTTGGTATGGTAGCTTCAAGTTTATTTAGAGAGAGAAAAATCCTATTTACACTTTCTTTTTATCTATAAAATGTTGTATGCTATAAAAATGTACATGTAGGGGATGTAGATGGAAATCAGTTTACAATAATTCCATTATATTGGCTACTGAAAGAAATGCCATTAATATTGCTCTGATTTATGAAAGTATTTGAAATGTACAATCATTGTGATAGAGAAACACAGAGCTCTTCCTAGAAATCTTCAGAATTGCATATTATCCTGAATTTCTGGAAGATAGAAAAGGAGACGTTCAAATCATAGCTAAAATTTTGGGTGCGGCTGACAATGCTCTCTATTACCTTTTTTGGGTGGTTGCTTCATGATGTGAACTCCCCACAGACAGTTTGGGCCTGGCCTCACTGGGGCTCATCAAGGAGCTGTTTACATTAGAATGCTCCTTCACAGAGTTGCCAATCTCATCTAACCTGTCCTGTAGGCGGGGACTGGATAGGGGACTGGGTGAAAGACGAGGGCTCGAGGGGAGGGGCTTGGACAGGAGGGGGCTAGCCATGAGACGGATATCGCTATGGTGATCCAGAAGCTTCTTTTTTTCCCCTTCCAGCTGTTTTATTTCCAACTCTTGTCTGACAGCTGTCCTGAAATAAGAAGAAAAAAGTAGATAGGTAAATGGTTTATAGATAAAAAGCAGACAATAAGCCGAATTGCAATGAATGTACGAAGTCAAAATGGTAACATATGTATTTGAAGCTCATTTTTCGTACCTCAAGTGGTTCTCGAGATAAAGCGATAACGAAGCCAATACTTGGAATTTCAAATATTGATTTCTGTGACCCTTGAACTTTGGCCTACATTCTCCAAAATCTAATCAGACTACCTTCCTGTGGTGATACATTCTATCACCAAGTTTTCAATTCATATCTCAAGTGGTTCTTCAGTGGTTCTTCAGTGGTTCTTCAAGTGGTTCAGATATCATGATAATGGGAAAGTGGGAGGTAAAGAAAACCCCAAACCATGATGCCTCCAGTACCACGTCTGGGGGCGGAGGCTTAAAGGGAATCTAGTGTAGTGGGAATGTGCTGGAAAGATGAAGAAAATTATTGTGAGCATGCTATTTAGGAAGAATATCAAGTTAAAAAGCTCCACAAGAAAAGATTGCTCTTCAGTTGCCCTAAATAGTCATAATATGACACAAAATATACCCAAACGGCTGAATGTTTGGGTCCCGAACATTTTGTCTTGCCCCATACATGCATTTCTGTGTAAGTGCATGTGACTCAAAGATGAATTGGGTTAATTTCTCATCAATTTGGCGATTCCAAAACCTCACAGCACAAAATAAAGTTTAGGTGTACTGTTATCAACCTTTCCAAATCACTTTTAGACAGTGTCTTCCACATTTCAATGTCATGACCAGAACACTAGTTTCACTTTAAAAATATGCATCATTTATTCTCTGTCACAAAATGGTATTATTACTCTCAACTTACCTTTTCAAATCTGAAATTGACAAGTTTGCATCATCCAGCTTCATTTGTACTTTCAGGAGTTCAGCCTGGTACAAGACAAATCATATAAAAGTTAAAATGTCTGGAAAAAAAACTAGTAAATAAAGTTCTAGAATGAGTAGTCAAAATCCATGATCAATGAAAACAAAATGAATTTCAAGGAAAGGTTTTCTGTAAAGAAAATTCTTCAAAGAAGTGCTAAATTAAAACTCAAAACTCAGGAAATCAAGGTTGATCGAAATTTAGATTTTAACAAAAATAATTTTATACTGATACAATAGCTTTTTTCCAAAGATTGAAGAGAGGAGATTCTGGGGGATTGGAATAGCAGAATACAAAGTCAAAGATTTGCTAAAAAACAGAAACATTGTAATTTTGCAGAGTATGAAAGAAACGGACATATGTGACTCGTCATATCAAAATCAGACACAAGTCGCCAGAAAAGAGTCAAAGATTCCAACAAAACAATACATTTTTAAAGGCTTTCCCCTAATCATTTCTACTCATCTTTGTTACAGAGCATACAAGAAAAATTGAAAATTCAGAAAATCAAAAAAATATTTCCCCCCAAATAAGACAATTTTTATCATTGCCGATTTTCTCGACATTGTGCTGAATTTCTTTGACGACTTGTGTCTGATTTTGATGTGATGTATGACATATTACCTGTGTATTATCATGTTGCTCAGTCAGTTGTGTGTACTGTGCTATCAACTATAGGAGAAAGTGAGACAGAGAAAGTTAAGGATTAATTATTTTTTCCAGTCAAAAGAGAAATGGATAGTCATCAGAAACATTACATGCGATAACATTGAAGATAAAAGTATCAACAGAAGTGGCAAGACCATAACACAAGCCTTTGCAATCAATAGCAACTTTGAAAGAACAATTCAAATTGGTTAATGGACAAACTTAAGAATAAAAAACGAATGCAACAATGAACTGGATTGGGCATTGTCATTTACAAATAGCTACTGATATATTACAAACCTTTGTGGTACGGAGCCAAGATCAAATAAAACGAGCCTTTTGGAACAGAAACTCCAGTTCAAGATACAGAGTTTAATAATCAATTGAGGAATCTTCCATTTACCATGAGTAAAGGTGGTTTTATTCTAAGTTGAACTCTGAGTTTCACTGGTTAACATCAGATATAGCCGGACTTACCTTGCTCAGCATTGCTTGTTCTCTTTTGCCTTCAGTCATTTGAGATTGTTGATGCTGCAGGAAGTAAAAGAAATAAGTTGGTTGTGTAAATATCATTTCTTGAAATAAAGTAATTCCTTGTTACTGTACCATTTAGAATCTTTCAATTATATCAATGAACTTCATATTAAATATATTTTTGGTTGTTTATTCCAGAAAAATAATTTTACAAAGCTTCTGAAAACTTTTTTGAAGTCACATTTATTGATAATCAATTCCTGTCATTTAACGAAAACATTTTTCAGTTTGTTGTTTTCATATATACCATTCAATACCATTCAAAAACCCTGAAAAGCATGCTTATTTGGGAGAAAAAGGACAGAAAATTCATTTTAAAAAAAGCACACAAATTTCCGTAATACTGGCATTTCTGTGTTTTAAACATTAAGTGAGATTTCTGTTTGAAGTTTGGAATAAAGACATTTATTATAACACAACTCAAGATTATCTTTTAAAATCCTGGAAAAACCCTCGGCAGTTCTAACCTCTTGTGCTTCAAGCAGTGTGTGCTGCAGCTTCCGGTTGTCTCTGTCCAGGTTCATGAAATCTTCCTCTCTTTTCTTGACCAAGTGCAGGAGGTCATCGGCTCTTCTCTGCAGGATCTCAATGGTGTTATTAGCTAGGGTGTATCTGTCAGGCCACTCCAACTGAATTGACAAGAACAAAATAGGTTCAGCATATTTTAGAACATGCCCTTGCTGAGCTGTTAATATATATCCAGGCTAATATCATTTGGCTGCTCAAATAGGAAAAGCAACAATGAAGAAATCCTGTCTATGAACTCACTTTTAAATGTTTGTGAACTACATTTTGTAGAACAATTTTCTGTATCTATTCTGAATGTTCATAATTCCAGTTCAAGCCTGTATACATTCAGGGTGGGTCTATTACATTCGCACCTGCGATGATTGCTTTCCTAACACTAAAATAAATCAAATAGCGACCTTCAGCCCTCGGGGGGGGGGGGGGGTGTTTCATCAACATTTCCTGGACAAGTTGTCAGATCTGACATCTTTACTTAATTTTGATTGGCTGAGAAGCATTGTTACTATGGTAACTGTCAGAAAAAACTGGACTTGTCGGATAAAATGCCTGACAAGTCCTTTCATGAAACGTCCCCAGAACTAAACATAGTACCTAACCCTAAATCTAACATGGAACCCTAACACAACCCTAAACCTGATTCATACATTACAGACAAAGTAAAGCATCGAGCAATCATCTTCAGATTACTGTATTCGCTGTTATTTTCGTGCGTTTAATTTTCCGCGCTAAGCGGCCTCAATGAATGTTCACAGGCTCTTGAATTTGCGCTGCATTCTAATAGCACGCAATTGAATGCACCCAATACATGCATTAAAAAAGCATGCTCATATATTCCCACGTTTTTAAATTCGCCCCTGCCGATCTTCGCGCGAAATCCGCGAAAATTAATGTACCGCAAATATTTCCACAATTACAGTATCTGTCGGTTCCCCCCTCAGGATAACCTACATCAAGGAAGATGAATATACAGTGGTGGCCAAAATTACTAGAACACCAAGTAAATTTAAATGATTTTAGTTGTTTTCATTCAGTTGACCATTTAAATATCTTTAAAATGCCTGGAATGTCTACAAAAGTCATTATTAAACTTTGAAAGCCAAATGATATATAGTCATGCGTTTGGAACTCGCCCCAACTCGCCCCCAAATCGCCTTTTTTGTATTACGCTACCAATTGTAAAATCTAAAAAATTTTGCCCATATCAGGATCAAAGTGTCATAACGTTAAAAATATCAAGTCTCTCCCTACAAAAGTATACATTTTCTAAAACGATATTTCACGAGAATGTCTAAAATGTCATTCACAATACGATAGGGTGAAGTACTAACATGTTCTCTGGGAATTTTGAATTATTTGTGAGGGCCCCCAAATTTTAATTTAGAGCCTCCATTTAAGTCGCTCTTTCCCCTGACCCTTAATATTTCAACATATTTGAATTGCTCATGACATTTCCTTCTAAAAAGTATTCATATACAAGGAGTGTCTTCATTTAATGAAAAAATAGTCTGAACCTTCAATGGGCATGGTTATTTTGGTCATCTCACCACTAAGGGAGGGGGCAAATCCACCCCTCCCCATTTGACCAAATTTTCTGAAACTTACCAAGCATTTGAGATATATTAGAATAAATAAGTCTGCTAAGTTTCATACTTCTCTCTTTAATACTTTTTGAGCAATCGGCATATGTAATTGGCATTTTACTTTTTTTGCATTTCAACTACATGTTTAATACACAAGTCTATCACTGTCTATGGGGAAACCAAAAGCGCATAGCGCAACCGTTTTTAATGCTGCGCCTTACCAGATGGTCGAAACTATATAACTTTGGTATCAAAATATACGTAAGACCCTATGCTACAAAGTCATGAAAGCTCGTGGCACACAAACGATATCTTTAACCATATTTTGGCAAATGAACTAGGGCATTGATAATCCCATAGACTTTGTGTAGGTTGAGGTGTTCTACTAATTTTGGCCACCACTGTATTATGAGCGGATCAAACATTGATTGTAAAAAATTGATTCAATTTGATTAAATTATATTCTAGAAGTGCTATAAATGGACAAGCAAACAAAAAGGGAATACAAGTGCATGAGAAAGAAGAAAGACTTACAAGTCTCGTTTCCAGGGCTTTCACTGTGTTTTCTAGATCCTGTATCCGACTGAAGAAAAATGGATAGAGAAGCGAGGAAATGAACATCAAAAATAAGAAAATACCATAAATAGTCATATTGATCTTTTTAACTCTTGGAAACTGAAAGATTATTGTTGATAGAATAAACAAACCCACCCTACTCCTGTAGGATAATAATGATATTGTTGTCGTCATTGTTGTAGATGATGATGATGATGGTAATGTTGATAATGATGATGATAATGATGATGATAATGATGATGATAATGATGATGATAATGAGGATGATAATGATGACGATCATGATGTTAATGACGATGATCATGACTTTGATGATGTTGATGATAATGATGATGATGATGGTGTTAATCATAATGCAGGCATGAGACAGAGAAATTTCAAAAAAAGAGGAAACTTGCTACCAGTGAGGGAGCGTAGCGACCAAACTTCCTGGGGGTGGGTTCGGAAAATTTTGCAATTTTAGGTATAGAATATTCACAATTTCTTTGGCTGCAACTTCGTCAAATCAATCTTGTGTTCCAAGTTTTCACACAGTGAGAGCAGAAAACATTTCCAGAATACATAATGAAAACACCGCCGAAAACACCTCTGCTATGTACATGCAAAAAAAATAAAATATTTAGATCTTTTTCTTTTTTTTTAGAATTTCAAAACCGGCAGAAATCAGCGGATCCGCGGAGAAAAATCATGCCTGTAACGGTGGTGATGAAGACGATGGTAATGATGATAATGATGGTAATCGAGATGATGATAATGAAGATGATTAAAAATTGATAAAGTGCTGAATACTTTAATTCCTACAGTAGCCGAACTCCCTCAAAAGAGTATTAATTTCAGTAGACTCTACCCTACCCCCTGATGTTATTAGTCTCTGCTCTCAGACCTACCTATTTGCAGCAGTAAGGTTGGCCTGAAGCTGCTGACAATGTCGATAGAGCTCACTAGCGTCCGCTCCCACAATCTCATCCCCTATGTCTGGCCTGGTGACGGATGAAGCTAGCTTGGCCTGAGCAAGCTGCCTGCGTAGGTCTTCGAGCTCTCCCTCATAGTATGCTTCCATGTCGGCAATGTGACGGGAATACTTCTCTTGGAGATCGATGCGACTGGATGAGAGACAGATTACGACTTTATTTGCGACCCTCTGACTCAAAACCACCAATAAATCCTCAAAATTTATAATTGAGTTCTATGTGTTTTCTGAAACTGGATAATTCACGCCTTCCATTGATAGCAAGCACTTGAAGTTTACTAAATTCAAACTAAATTACATATCAAATTAGAAGAAGAGTTATCAATAATTTTATATGCAGAAAACCTGCCCCTCCGTCCATTTTCTGTTGTTCTATTCGAGACTTATTGGGTTTTGAGGCAGCTGGTCACATTTATGCTTGAGATGATTTTATTGGTTTGAACATACAAACAGAAGTGAAATCAAATCCTAAATAAGCCTTCAATTTTTAAAAACAAATATGAATTTGTTCAATGCTACTGCTAACCATAAAGATCTGACGAAGAATTACAGATGATTTAATATACATTATTTACTTTTATCTGGATGATATCAATGAATGCTCATTATCAACAAAAATGTGTTTTCATATACCTCATTATGTAATCCAACAGTACTGAATTCTAACACTGAAATTCTTTTTGTTCTTTATCTATATACATGTGAAGTTTAGAAAAATTGAAATAAACATGACACAATTATCATAACATAGTCCATCAGCACTGGATCCAATCTCTGAAATGCTTTTTGTTCTTTGTTTATATGTACATTTTTGAGGATATCAACAACATAAACATGACAAGAGATTGTTACACCCTTACTTTGATGATGTACGAGGGCTTTCAACAAGCTTAGCTCCCTTTGGGGACTTTCCATGGAGTTTGGGTGATATCATTTCATCCCGAGGGGTGATCTGTGCTGAATGGACCTCATCTGACAGTAGAGAGTCCCTCTCTAGAGATGGCTGCCCTCCCCTGGTCTTAGAATGGGGCAGGTCCTTGTAGGTCTCGCCTTCCTCCAACCTCCAGTAGGTGAAGTCGGAGTAGACGGAACTTGTTTCATCTGCATCTTTTGAAGAAAAGACGTTCAAAGAGCAAAGTTACTAAGAAATATTTTGATCTGTATGCTTGAGTTTTTAAGCTAACAAACTATATTCAGCACAAAAGCTTAAAATATTACTTCTGGAAGGAGACTGCATATTTAGAATCTTAATCAAACTCCTCTTTTAATATGAGGTTTGAGGGACAGACTGGTCATATTTTTTGAAAAACCTTCTTTTAAACAAAGACAGAATTTAGAAAATCTAGGTAACAAAAGAAGGCTATACTTCCTGGTTTGCCACAAAATTCTTCAACCTGCATGTAACTTTCTGACATGGTGTCATCTGTTGCAGTCTATCCTTTCGTTGCTGCAACAATTACAATAATCATTCCACCTAACTTTTTAAGATGGTGTAATCTGTTGTAGCCAATACTCTTGTTGCTGCAACTATTACAATTCTTCCAACTAACTTACTGATATGGTGTCATCTGTTGTGACCTTTCCTTTTGTTGCTGCAACAATTACAACAATTCTTTCACCTACCTTTCTGAGTTGGTGTCATCTGTTGTAGCCTATCCTCTTGTTGCTGCAACATATCCTCCACCAGGTGTCTCTGTTGTGTCTGCCTCTGTTGCTGGCTCATCCATTCTTGCTGCAACCTGTTGACCTGTGTCTGGTACTCTTGTTGAAGGGCAGCCTGCTGCAACTCAAAGTTCTTTTGCATCTGCTGCAGTATGGCTGTCTCGGTCGCTGTAGCTGCTGAAATTCGGTCATAAAAAAAGAAGCAATTTGTAATTAAGTTTACACCTCTCTCTTATATACTATTTGGCCATGTGTTTTAAACTGGGCCCCCATATAGGTGGTGCCGTTACATTTGCGCGACAAGCACAAACATGAAAAATGATATAAAATTGTTAAATACATGTGCCATATGGGTATATTTGGTACCATTGTGAAGGAAATATATCTGCCAATAACTTAATATTAGAAGAAATACCAATGGTGCACTCATTTACAAGTAATTAACAATTAATTAACTTGCACGGTGGTGAGGAGGAGGAGCATGAGGAGGAGGAGCATAAATTTCTGTTGCAATTAATAACAGGTTAACATCATAAAATCTAACATAAGACAGTTAAATTGGAATATTATATCTATCTATTAGTAACAGTGTGTAAAATATGAAATTAAGAATACCTAATTAGGCTAATTAAGTAATCAATTTAATTAATTAATGTAAAATCAGTAAAATAATGTGATTTAACTTGTCTAGATTGTGGTCGTCAGGTATTTCTACGATTCACAAAGTGAAGTAAAATATTAGTTGATGCTAGGACATGGGTTTATTATTCAGCCTACATGTTTAATATTCTCACTACCATTACCTATGCTCTGTTTACACAAAACAAAAGGAACTGTAATAATTGGATTGAGTTATATTGATGATGCACAGCAAATCCAACCACCCAAACACTACTTTGCAGAGACATAATGTTAAGCATTTAGAATATTTCAACCCATGGACCTACATTTAAATGCATGAATATCACTTCAAGGAGGTACATGTACTGCTTATTTTGTACGGTATAATCCTAAATTTCAATTAATTGTATTGTCTTCTACATTTACAATTGAACATCACTGCATTGGCTTGATATGCTTTATCCTCACCAGGTAGATCATCTCAGAGATACTTGCATGTGTCGTTGATATGCCTCAACATGAACCAGATCAAATTAATTGTTTGATAAGCACTGTAGAATATTTTTATTGTAGTAAGTATTTGCAAGTAATTCATGTAACCTAGTATAACTTCAAATAGGTTTAAGACAAAAGTGTCAATTTGGAAGTAAATCATGCATTACTCATTGTAACACATATTTACCCAAATTTTCCTATCAGAAATTTTCGCTGAAAAGATGATCGCACAAAATTATTTTAAAAAAGCTTACCCGTAACAAGTTATACATTGTTGGAAAGGTCTGACTCTGAGGAGTTCAAATATGCATGTCTTTTTGTTGTAGGGTGAAATTTTGTTTCCATGGTAACCTTTTTCTGGAAGTACTTTTTTCCAACCGTTTTCGACATATTTGGCTCTGTAACTCCATATGACTTCCCCATATCCCTGTTCTGATAGTATTTTTGGATTCCTCAGACAATTCTCTTTCAGAATATGTATACTTTTATAGGTATAAGATGTCAAATGTAAGAAGAATATTCGATTGAATAAAAACGGTACAATTCCTTGGAAAACTTGGGTTGTAACAGAAAAGGGCCCACCTCATAACGCATGGCCATTTATGAAGAAAAAAAAGATAATCTGAGAACAATATCATCTATATGCTAAATGCAGATGTGAGTTGGTGGTTTGGTACACCAGGAACATCAAAGTCAAGTCTTACCTGGTTGATGTGGATTTCTCTGCCCCTCCCCTTGCTTCTGATCATGGACATCTGACCATGTGGTCATCTGGGTGTTGTCCAGTGAGCCTGACACGTAGGTGGATGTCTCAGAAGTGTCTTCAGCCTGGTCCAGGAGAGGCACTTCTTCAATGTTCACCTGGCCTGGAAGGAAAATGATGATATCGATAGCATTTGCATAGCTAAATGAACAATAAAATGAAACAATAATTATTTTCATTCAAAATGATAAAACATGACAAAAGTACTCCCCACAACTTTCTTTAAATCCAGAAGATTTACAGAATTGGATCATGATTATTTTGAAGACAGATAATTCGTTTGTACATACCTGTTGCACACATTGTTTTTTTATAAAATGAAGTTGGTTTCTCACACTTTGGAAGACAGATCATATGGGCTATACTGAATGGTTTGGAATATCCCTTGATCAAATAAACTCACACACATAAGAAACCAATGCGTGTGACTGAATAAAGGACTGCTGTACAAAGTGAATGGTGGTTTCCTAAACCATGATAATGCCATATGACTGTACATACCTGCAGCATGCATTGTGTCTATTTCATGAGATTGTGTATCACCGCTATCCCCTTCCTCTGTGCTAGCCCCCTGGACATGTGGTCGGACACCCGAGGCAGCAGGTTCTTGGTTCAAAGCACCATCCTGGAAGCTACCTGTATGAGGATGGTTGGATAGTTATTGTGATTAATGCCTCAATCGCCATTATTCTGGAATAAGTCACTATTCCATTCACTGCCGTTCATTTTGTCAGTGCTTGTGACATCCTTCCACTCCTATTGACATTGTATACAGTGAGCATACACAGGAGAAGAGAGGTGACTTACTCCAGGATATGGCTTTGAAAACCTGCTTTTATTCAATGAAATTTAAAAAAAAACAGCTACACCTATAGAACTGTTTTTATTACTGGATTCAAATTTAGATGTTTCTTTCCTGGTGACCTTGTAACAGGTACATGCACTGGCATCAATCCGTAAAGAATGCTATTCATCTGGGGGGGGGGGTATTACATAATAATACAAAGCTTCGTCCTCCTTGATGCTTGACTAATAGAAAGCGTGAGCGGATTTACACCAGTGGGTACATGTATTCAACGGACCTGTTTTCAAATGAATTGAATGAACATTTCACAAAGATATTATAATTGTATGCATGCTTTTTAAACAAAGGTTGTTCTTGACAATAAGAAAACTTGCTAGAGGCTTGCCAGACATGGCAACAACTGATGAATGCAAACTGGACTCCAAATAATGAAGTTGTAGTACAATTTGAATCACTGAGTAAACAAGTCTATTGCCTATGTAATGGCAATGTCACAAATGCATTCACATTTCAAGCTGGCTTCCTGCTTCCATTTAATGCAAACAACAATCTATCTATTCCAAATACCAAGCCAAATTCCAAATCCAACAATTATTCAATAGTCTCTTATTTCGGATAAGAAACATCCATGAAAGGAATTCTTTGTGAAACCTTAATAAACCAAAAATGTACTTTGATCAAGGTTGCAGAGATGCCAACCGTTACGGAATAATTATAACATTAGAAATTAGAACGAAAATAACCCAAATAGTTCAAACAGCTGAAACTAATGTCTTGTTAACAAGAGAAAGAAAACTATTGATATGAATGCATTCCCAAAATTGAATGACGGAGCAAATGTTATTATTTATGCTTTCTCTAGTGAGAAGTCAATGATTTTAGCTGTTCTAACTGTTTGGGTTATTTGCGTTCTAATTTCTAATGTTATAATTATTCCGCAGTGTTGGCATCTCTGAGTGTCTACTGGCTACTGCAATCATCAGTTAAACTTAAAGTAATTATATTTCAAGTACACACCTTTCAAAATGCTTCCAAATAATTTTATTCCGTAACGGTTGGCATATCTGAGGTTGGTTCATGAGTGCCCACAGATGCCAACACTATGGAATAATTATAACATTAGAACATAAATAACATAATTTATAGTTAAAACTGCTGAAACAAAATGTCTTGCTTACTAGAGAAAGAAATCTATTGATTTGAATGCATTCCCAAAATTGAATGACAGAGCAAAATGTTATTATTCATGCTTTCTCTTGTGAGAAGGCATTTTTTTCACGTGTTTGAACTATATGCGTTATTTGCATTCTAATTTCTAATGTTATAATTATTCCGCAGTGTTGGCATCTCTGAGTGTCTACTGGCTACTGCAATCATCAGTTAAACTTAAAGTAATTATATTTCAAGTACACACCTTTCAAAATGCTTCCAAATAAGCAAGGGAAGTAAATCACACCATCATCTATCAATTTATTAACATTTTTAAATATTAATAAATTAATTAGGCATTAATATGTCTATATTAAAGCGATTCATGGTTTCAGAGTACAAGTTAAATGTAATCAACATGTAAGTCACAACTGCAACGTCAAACAGAGCAAAAATGGAAGTTGAAGGTCAGTTTTGAGTCAGTCTAGAGTTAGTCTAGAGAGTTAGTTTAGAGTTTGTCTGCTCAATGGAATCAAAACCAAATTTTCAACAACTCCCTCCAAAAAAAACATTATGAATATGAAATACCAGCATCTTCTTTTTAGGGGAATTATTAATATTTTCATATTAATTGAATAGAAATGTATTTATGTTGTTATGAAAATGTAAATAACGCAATCTGCTTCCAAATAATACAATTTTTTTGTCATGAAAAATTTGGGCTCCCATTAAGCACTTTTTCCCCCATTGACCTGACAACTTAGTCAGGCGGTGTGACTGCGATATAATAAATTCATGCAAAGGATTGGTTGTTCTCACCATTCTTTCCTCCACTAAGGAGCTGATTCTTGAGCCATTGTAGCTGTTTCCTATGATGTTCCTGCTGTGCTTTCATCTGATCTTCATGCTGTTGCTTCAGGGTTGTAAATAACTCTACAAGGTTCTCATCTTCTAATGTTGGTTTCGCTAATCAGAAAATAAAATATATAGAGACTTGAATAAAAAATACCAACAGAAAGGATAGATAGCCTATAGCCACATATTCTGGTATGAAGACTGAAGATGGATGCATCGCAAGTTTGTACAAAGCTATTGTGTGATCCGCATCAGACAAAAGGATCGCACAACCGGGCACAATAGCTTTGTACACACTTGCGATGCATACAAACTTAGTCCTCGTAGTAGAATATGAGATTGAATATTAACCACTTGACTGCCTCATGGTGCTAATTGTACAGTACGGGTATGACCTGTGAGGTGCTGGTGCGTCCGAACAGACAAAGCTCAGACAATAGCATGATCACGTAATATTACGTGGTCCGTGCACAGCGTACAAACGCAGAGCACGTAATATTACGTGGTCCGCAGCCAAGTGCTTAAAAAAACATTATGAGATGCTTGAAGTAAGTGGAAAAGGGGAAGGGGTATAATTGCTTTTTAAAATTAATGCTCTGTTCAAAACTGATCCCCACAAAACAACATAATCGAGATCTTCACTTCTAACAAGTGAGAATTTGGTCAAGAGGGAATCATGGCCCTTTCACTTGCAATCACAGTGAAAGAAGTTTAGACCAATTTAGCTACATGTAATAATAACTGTAAAAGAGCCGTGAGGGGTGTTTCAACACGACGTGCAGAATTTAGAACAACTTTACACACATCGTGCTCAGTTCTTGTGCTAAATGATTGAGAATGTGATTTTTATAGCACCAAATAACAAACAAAAAGGTCATTATTTTGTAACTTTACGAACGGATTGGTGAAATATCACCCTGGTACAAATTATCAATACAGCAAGGGTCACCAACAAGGAATATCGAACTTTACAGTGCCAAATCCCAAAAGGGCTCTTGTTAAAAAAAAAAGAAAAGAAGAGAACTTTTCAGACAATAAATTACCTACCTTCTCGACTTGCTCGACTATCATCGTCACCATTCTCAGTGTCGTGCAGACTCTCCTTCCCTGCCCAGTCGCTGCCTGAATCACCCCCATGGATGTCCAGGCTAGGTGCTCCACCAAACAGGTCCCCCATCACTGCACTCAATGAGGTGGGACCAAGGGAACCAAAGGAAGGCAGGTACATCACCCTCGATTGCTGGAATTGGCTGGAAGAAGAAAACATTGTTGGAGTTAACATTCGTGCTTGAGAATAGTCCATATCCCCCCCCCCCCCAATCACAATTGAAAAATAGATCCCCCTTTTGATAGGGATGGATGGGCCTCTGAAGAAAATGTATCTGATATTTTCTCTTTTAAAGAGAATAGATCAGTACCGGCAGAATAGAAACATTATTACATGTAGCCTAACAGAGCACTATTTAAACAGCAGGCCCAGTCACATTTTTCGCTTGGTGATGTCAAATGTTGATTCCATATGTAAATAATGCGTGGTGTGACTTTATGCATTAATGCAAAATTACCGGTTGTAACAGGCCTAAAATTAGTGCTCGTTTAAGCTAACAATGTTTCTGTGCAGCCGGAACAGTTCCATAATATAGAAAGAACTCCTAGGGAGTACTGAGTATACTTTTTGAGACAAATCTCTTTATTTGAAACTCCTACGTATGTACCATGAAATAACTGTATCTTAGGCATTCCAAAAGAATGTCATGACACAAAGGTTGTGTTTAAATGTTGCAGCTTGTGAAACAGGTGTTCTTTGTATGATTCCACCTCTGTAAATGGGGTGTATCACTAGTATCCACATGTAACAATGAAAGTTCGGTTAGTGAATGAAAGACGCCATAGTTTGTCTGCATAACAAAAAGACTATGTAGAGAGTATGTTTGTCTGTTTTATCTTTTATGCATCAAGTGGATAGGGGGAATGTTATCCAGTTTCTAAATAGGAAAATTCCTGACTATGAATACACATATGTTCATTGGTAAGTGTGATACTGGTATTTGTTACAGAAAAGTGACTTTTCAAATATCAGAAGGAAAGAGATTTTATTTACATTCAAACAAAAGTTCCTTTGAATTGATGGATGATTAGCTCAAATCCTGCTTTGCTTTTCTCTACGGTTATCAAATGATATGAAGAAAGTTAAAACCAAGATTTTGCCTCTTAATACGTTCCAGGGAGACAAGTAAACCTCAAATGAACAAATAAGATCAAACTAATAAACAAAAATGCTTTACCTTGCTCCATTATCCATTCCAAAATAGTTTGGCTTGAGATTATCTCTGGTCAAATCTATCTCTTCAATGTCCTCTTCTTCTCCATCCATTTGTTTTTCATTACCATTGAAACCATTGGAAGATGCTTTCCCTGAATATTTCTCCTGCTGCCCCTTTTCATCGGTTCCAGAGCTGACATCCTTATCATCATCATCCTCCTCTCTGAGATCAGTATATTTGTTCAGTTTATATCGATTGCCATTTAACTGAGCTTGAACACTCCCTCCACTCATTACAATTCTTCCCTCTGGTCTCCTTTCATCTTCCTCTGCCAAACGGCCTCCGAGCATCTCATTGTTTGGGGCTCCCCCTTCTTGTTGTTCCCCCTCACTCTCTTCAGACTGATTGGCACCTCCGGGTTGACCTCTGACCGGATAGTACTGTCTCTTTGACCTTTGTGTCACTGGATCACTGTCCC
Organism: Paracentrotus lividus; assembly: GCA_940671915.1. NCBI lineage: Eukaryota > Metazoa > Echinodermata > Echinoidea > Camarodonta > Echinidae > Paracentrotus > Paracentrotus lividus. The sequence continues at coordinate 30,792,521 of CALNVZ010003434.1, read as the reverse complement.
ATGCACTTGTATCATCTGATTCTTCTTCGGATGTGGTGTGTAAGATATTGTCATCATCTTGAGAAGTGTTTTTCTCCATGTAAAGTTCTGCCATCATGAGCACTGTTATACTTCACAGTTTTTGAAATCCATTATTCCATATGACTATACTGCAAAAAAAATCAATAGAAATATTGGAATGACATAAAATAACTAAGTATTGATATATTCATGTAGTTTCAGACTTTGAAAATAAATGAAATATGAAATATGAGAGAAATATAATATACACACAAAAACAAAATAAAAAAACAAACAAAAAAATCAGAAAAGATAGAAAAATAATAACGTAAATTATAAGGTATACATGTGTAAAAAAGAAAAGCAATTGGAAAAGAGAGAGAGAAAAATATTTTTTAAAAAGATACACGTGTGTATGATGTACACAAAAAAACAAAAGGATATAAGGCCAATTAAAAATGATTCCTAGTTTCTCGTCCGGATTTTTCGAAAATGAGGAGGAGGGGGTGGCTTATTATTTGATATTTGATATTTTTTTCCAAGATGGCCGCCGCGCGTACAAATCTATATAGCGACTTCTTGATTCATGAAATTTGATTCGTTAATGTCCCAAATGGGTACATTTCACAATATTCAATTTCAATTATGCTATACAGATTTCTACATTGTTATTAATTAATGAGAAACTTGTAATTTTTTTTATTATTATTAAATAAATGAATAGGGCCTACATATTTTATAACAAAAAAATAAATAAAAATACCAGTTTATTTGAATTAAGTTTACTCGGAGTTACTTGTGTTTCATTTATTGCGTGTGAATATATTGTCAGTACAAAAGCCAAACTACCCAGTAATTCACGGTGTATAAGCCGCACCCGTGTAATAAACCGCACCTAAAAATATGGACCCTTGCCAAAAAAAAAAAAAAAAAAAAAAAAAAAAAAAAAAAAAAAAAATTAATTATTAATTAAAAAGATAATTAAGAAATTAATCGACAAATTAATAAAGTATTTCAATTCTAATGCAGCTGTCATATTTTGTAAGACCCACGTCTTGACCCCCGGGAGTAGTCCGTCAAAGTTGCGTCAAAGTCCCCTGATCTTGTGACGTATTAGGTTACCTCAAGTCATCGTATGAAATAGTCAAACGACAAGCCAAAGGTCGTCAAAAAAAACTGACCCCTATGTGTGGTCATGGTAAGTCACATTACGCAATTTGTGTCATGTGGTGTGTGACAATGTAACCGTATCAGGTTTTGATTGAATCATTTTATGCACGCAGGGGAACAAGCCCGTAAATAAATTATTGGTAGAAACATGAAGGATTTCTTTTGAAACATTATCGACTATAAGTTCTGCCGATAAATAATAATTTTCGCTACTAAAAACGGGACGTTTTCATTCCAAAAACTAAATAATTAATTACGTAATTGTACCGCCTCTCCGACCTTCATTTAATGAAGGATTATTTCGAAAACATTATCGACGTCAAGTTCTGTCGAATAAATAATAATTTTTCGCTACTAAAACTGGAGAAATTTCAATTCCATAACTATAAATTAAGAATTATTGGAAAGACCTGCTCCGACTTTATTCCATGAAGGATTAATTTCGAGAACATTATCGACGTCAAATTCTGGCCGATAAATAATAATTTTCGCTACTTAAAAACGGGACGTTTCCATCCCATAACTTATAATTAATTACGTAATTGTACCCAGCTGCTCCGACTTTATTCCATGAAGGATTTGATTTCGAAACATTATCGACGTCAAGTTCTGCCGATAAATAATATTTTCGCTACTTAAAACGGGACGTTTCCATTCCATAACTTAATAATTAATTACGTAATTGTACCCGCTCCTCCGATTTTATTTCATGAAGAATTATTTCGAAACATTATCGGCGTCAAGTTCTGCCGATAAATATATAATTTTCGCTGCTTAAAACGGGTAAAATTTCATTCCATAACTAAATAGAAGATAATAGGAATCGTACCCGCTCCGACTTTATTCTCCATGAAGGATTTGTATTCGAAAACAATGTATCAGCGTACGTCAAGTTCGTGCGATATAATAATAATTATCGTTGCTTAAAACGGGACGTTTCCATTCCATAACTTAATAATTAATTACGTAATTGTACCCGGTCCGATCATTATTTTCATGGAGGATTTATTTCCAAACATTATACAGACGGTCAAAATTCTATACGAGATAAATAATAATTTTCGCTACTTAAAACGGGACAGTTTTCATTCCATAACTTATAATTAATTACGTAAATTGTACCGGCTCTCCGACTTTATTCCATGAAGGAATTAATTTTCGAAACAATTATCGGACGTCAAGATTCGCCGGATAAATAATAATTTTCGCTACTGTTAAAACGGGCACGTTTCATTCATACTTAATAATAATGTACGTATATGTTGTACCTGTCCCGACTTTAATTTCGTAGGGGAGCGCAAGGGGATTTATTTCCAAACATTCATCGAGTCGTCAAATTCTGGCCGATTAAATATATATTTATCCATCCTTAAAACGGGACGTTTTCATTCCATAACTAAATATTTATTACGTAATTGTACCCGCACTCACGATTTTATTTCATGAAGGAAATATTTCGAAACATTATCGACGTCAAGTTCTCGCCGATAAATAATAATTTTCGCTACTAAATCATTTCAATTACTCATTCCATAAATAAATAATTGCTTTCCAATTGCATCCCGCCAGCCCGTCTTAATCTCATGAAGGATATATTTCGGTACATTATGGGATGCGAGTTCTTCAGATAAATGATAATTTTTCACCCCAACTTTTGACTTTTTGCCGACTACGGCAAAAAGGTGGGTGCGTGCTTATAAGTAAACCGTTAATTATACGGTATTTTTTTGTAGCAAAAAGGCTTCAAGGAAATACACAAACATGAAAATGCAGTTTTTTCCCTTTTTTTAATTGCATCTTTTCTTCTTTAAAAAAAAAAAATATCAAATATTCAAAAAAAAGGAGGCGCCTGTAAAAAGGAAGCGGGCGGGGACGAGAAACTAGGAATCTATTTTAATTGCCTAAAGTTCTATTTGAGACAAAAAAAAAAAAACAACGAAACATGGAGAAAGAGAGAGAAAAAAAGAGCAGTTATAGGCCCAACAAAAACAAAGAAATAACGAAGGAAGAGAAAAATAACAGAGGAAGAAGAGAAAAGCAAAAAAAATAAAAATAAAACAAATGAAGAGACAAAGTTACACGTAGAGTCATGAAACCCAAAAGAACATATCATATAAACAAAAAAAAAAAGAGAGAGAAAAAACAATAAGTAACAAAGAGAAAAAATTTAAAACATAGGTCAATGTATAGGAGATTGACTGAAAGACACAGTCAGGCACACAAAAATGGAATAAACAAAGAGAGAAAAGCAGTATTTACTACGGTAGGCACTTTTAAAGCGCCCTCGTAGTGAGGCCGTAACCCTAACCATATCTAACCCTAACCCTAACCCTAACCCTAACCGTAACCCTAATCCTAACCCTAACCCTAACCCCGCCCCTAATGAATATTAAAATATTCGGCCTCACTACGAGGGCGCTTTAAAAGTGCCTACCATTTACTACATTGTAAATAGCATTAACTAATTGAACATGAGAAAACAATAACACAAAGAAAATGAGAATAACAATCAAATGAACAGACTGGAAGAAAAAAAAGACAAAATAAATAAGGAAAGAGAGTAAAAACAATTGAGAATAAGAAAAGAAAAAGAAAAACGAATAGCATATCAAGACAAGGTGGTTGGCAAACCATGAGTCTCGCCTGATTTCACTATCAATAAAACACGTAATATGACCTTTTGACCCCTAGATGATCTCTGACCTCATCAACACACAAGTGGTATTAACGAAGGATAATTCATACCAGGGGTGAACAATATTGATGCAATAAAAAATGAGTGAAAGTTAAACAAAGAGTTTAAGAAAAGTTTAACGTTAGACCTACATTCCTAAACACAATATATTTAAAACCTCTAACTTGTTAGATCTAACGTTAGACTCTAACTTTAGATCTAACTGTTAGATCCTAAATTGGGGGTTTAATTTTAATTTTTTTTTAAATGCATGAGATCATATCTCTATTTTTTTTCTCACTTTAGTGGCTATTCCAAAAGGAAGACTTGCGGAAATTTGTGACAAATTCAGGATTGCACAATAAAATACCGATAGAGAGACCCTATTCATTGCCAAAACTTTTTGGGCAAAACTCAAACTGCCACTGCACTCACGGGGGACTCACGGACTCAGTCTCACTCTCACTGTCTCGGTCTCAGTGACGGTGACACAACGCCATCACATTCACATAGGCTACCACTACATCTACATTGGAATGATATTGACAAGGAAAACAAAAATGTCAAATTGATTTTTGATACAACACAGTTGAACAAGTCTTCTTTTTTTTGTTTTGTTTTTTGTGCAAAAAAAACACAGCCAACTGCTCAATCAAGTGACACTGACTGAGTGACTCAGTCGAGAACATGTTATTAAATTTTAAAATAAAACAACACACCGAAATTAGGTTTTATTTTCGTCATTGAGATAATTCTAAATGAATCCTCACCTAGTGCAGCAAATATAGTGTTGTTGAGATGTGAACAGTTATACTAGAAGGAAATAATATTGCACATATAGACAAAATAATGTCAATTTTGTAATGAAGATCGGGTACGGGTCCAACTTCAAGATCAAACTTTCAAGAATCTTGTGCATATGTGCGCGCGAATATACAGACTGTGTCAATTTGATTACCTTGACTTGTACTACATCAAAGTGATGGAAAATTATTCTCTTTTTGAAAGTAATTGGATTTTTAATTTTAAAAATAAAATTTCAAGAATTGCTACAAAATATATTTTTCTCTAAATTTTATTAAAATTTTTTGAATATGCCGTTTTGATTTCTTCGATCAGTATGGTAAATGTTGAACGCTAAGATCTGCCTATTGAAATAATTCCAAATTTTCTTTTTCACAATCCGCAATTTTAGTTTTGTAGTCTATTTTCAGCAATATTTATTACAATATTTTTAAAGATTTTTTTGTATGTCTTGAAACTTATGAAAGAAAATTATTAAAAAAAAAAAAAATTATTGAATGAATTGAAAAACGTTTGTAACTACTGTATATTGAATGTCTATTCATATGTTTAAATTAATTATGAAATTGGTTCAGAACATATGAATAAATTTATTTTTGTACTTGAAAAAGACTGTGAACAATATTCGGAAAACGTGACTTCAATCACAGATGTTTCTCAGAAATTTGACGAATTTATCATCAACTTTGATTTCTCGAAGGCTGCCAAGGTTCTATACTATTCATCGAAAATACCACCTCACAATGGCTTCGAATCGAAGACCAGAACATACAGCTCCTCCGGAATTGGTAATACTCAAAAAAATTTAAAAAAATTGGGAAAAAAAAATAAAAAAATTTCAGTCCCATTTGCTTAAAATGATGTTTGTCGAAATTCACTACCATGACTATACTCACTAGATCTAACGTTAATTTTACTTATCTTTCTTAAAAAAAAATCACATGAAAATTGGACGAAGATTAAAATAAAGAAATTCCTCGTACAATGTCATAAATTGGTCTAGATCTAACGTTAGGCCTATTCCCTAAGTCGATAAGAAAGAAGGCACTGAGTCTGAGTCGAGCGCACGTTCGTATAGAGCCAGAGGCAGAGGACAATGCATTGTGATTATTGGGCGCTCTGATTAGCTATCGCGTGGAGCTCCGCCTCCTGGTTGCGATGACTGAAGTGCATTGACCGTAACTGAACAACGCGATTCAGCTGTCCCCGATAAAGACCGCTTTTGTTGTGCGCGCTGTCAATCATAACCAAAGTGGACCCATTTTGCAAGAAAAACTGCAAAACTGGACTTCACAAAACTTGCGCCGCAAAGCCACTCTTTCAATACTTTTTAGAATAAAGAAGAGAAATATAAAAAGGAACTTCAACGAATCCACTGTCGGACTCCGCCCGATAGTTGAAAACGTATAAAGAAATGAGGACCTAACAAAAAAATAAATGACGTATCTAAATTTTATCGTGACTATCGTTCATTGGAAGGCACAATGGTAGTGTATTTCATATGCTAACGTGATCATTCGAGCGTCGTGCATAAATTATGGAGTAAAAATTTCTACGTGGAGCGCTTACGTTAGATCTAGATCTCTAACTGTTAGTATTTTAGATCTAACGTTTAACGTTAGATCTAACTGTTAGATCTAGATCTACACAGCCAGGGTTTAGACTCTAGTTATAATTTTGAATTGACCATGCATAATAAGTGTAAGTGAATTATACCTTGATTGCTAGAAAAGTCTACACTATAGTAGTCTACAGTAAAAGCGCTGAAATTCGACCACTTAAGCTTTTCATAGCTCTAGTTTGAAAATGAAAAATATATCATCTTTCATTAATTTCGACAGATATTAGAAGCATATAAATTAAATAATTTGTATAATTTTTAAGAACAATCACAAACTATTTGATAGTAAAATTGGAAGTTTTGTAACACATACCTTCATGCCGAGATTCGATGTGCCATTGCATAAATTCGACATGACGTGAAAAGTCAGCATGCACCATGCGCCGCAGAAATCTTGGCACTGGTAGTACATCATGCTTAGCTCTTCCGAGAGAAAGCTAGGCTAGGGAAAAAATTTCAGCCAGTACTCCAGGACTGCCTAGACTGCATGTAGAACTGAGAAATACAATGTAGATCTAGTTCTAGTTAAGAAGCTTGCAAGATAGCGCTAGAGCAGCTTTTATATATTCTGGAGATACGTGTAGCTCAGGCACACTTTTAAGAGTTTAAAATTTATGGCAGTGGGGAGTCTAGAGTCATATGGTACAGCCTGGGTGAATAAGAATATGATGTAGTCATCAGTGTTGGAGAGACAATCAAGGATCCAATGGTGATCTTCCAGTATCTCACTGACCATAAAGCTTAAAAACATTGACACTTTTCACTAAATTATTATCTAAAAAGCTGGGACAATTTTAAGCCCACTTTTTATAATACTTTTGTATTAGTAGTCGTGAGTCATAGATGTAACAGTAAAGGTAAACCAGACAAACACTTCCCTTATATTTAGTGAAAATAGTAATATATGCCATACACCTTCATGGTATTATTGTTATCATGGAATAGTCACGATGCTGAAGAAGAGAGAGGGAATCTGGTTAAATTGTGCTTTCATAAAGTTTCCTTATACATGTAGGATGATCTATTGCAAGTCACTGAATAATATCTTTTCAGATCAAATGATGCATAAAAAACTTTTGATATTGTTTTGTTTTGTTTTTTTTTTTCTTTCAGTTTTACAATGATGATGAAGCAAGGAAATACACATCAAAGTAAGTAGACACATTACAGTAGTATTCATAAGATAGGATCTGGCTTTGATCAAGAAGGATGCAATGCTTACTGGCCGTAATAAGGGCACAGCCTGTAATGGGATGGAAAATGCTGTAATTCCATGCACCATATTTGTAATAAAGATCATTTTGGCACCTTCAATTAATTGATTATTTTTGTTCAATACTGCAATCGATATGGGGAACCAATGAATTGTGACTGATTTTAAGAGGGTGGGATTACAATCAATCCCAGAAATTTGGCTTGGGGAACAATAGCCATCCCTGTCTCGTTGTTGTTGTTGTTGTTGTTTTTTTTTTTCTTTTTTTTTTTTGCCTTTTAGTTTTGCCTGTCTCAATTTGAGTTGCAACCAATTCTATAGCAATATTTTGTTTAAATTTAGTTCCAGAATGATTGAGATTCAGATGACCATGTCAGAGAGGGCAATAGAACTCCTGGCCCTTCCAGAGGACACGCCTTCTTTCATTTTAGATATTGGGTAAGTTCCATTGGTTTAATTAGAAAAGTTAACGTTATCCCAAAAGGGATTCATCACCCTGAAATCAATGTTATAATGTGACAATTTCTTAGATGATTACAGTCCTGTAATAATATGCGATGCATCACATCAAAATCAGACACAAGTCGCCGAGAAAAATCAGAAAAGGGTCGTGGAAGTCTGCAAGATAATAAAAAAATATGTCTAATTTTGGGGAAAATATTTCTTCATTTTCTGAATCTTCAATGATTCATGTGTGCTCTGTAAAAAAAATGAATAAAAACAAGAAAGGGAAAGTATTTAAAAATCGATTATGTTGCTGATATCTTTGACTCTTTTCTAGCGACTTGTGTCTCATTTTGATATGATGAGTCACATATCTTAATACTGAGGCTTATTTTCCAGCCCTAATTTTAGGTACTTTGAAGCCTATATGTAGTAGGTATAACAAGATTTTGTTACATGGAGGTAATTGGCTTGGTCCTGAGCACCTGGGGGGCATTTCATCAAAGGACTTGTCGGACATTTTATCCAACAAAGTTGCTCTCAGCCAATCAGATGCAAGCATTTCAGTAGCTTATAACAGTTTGTCGGATAAAACGTCCGACAAGTCCTTTGATGAAATGCCCCACTGGTTATAATGAGAGTGGACTGGAAAATGTTGTTTATTGTAACTCATGATTCATGAAAGAAAGATTCGGTGACATGATATTTGCTCCATCGACATGTTGTTTGGGTTTTACTGTATTCGCTGTTATTTTCGCGCGATTAATTTTTCGCGCTTAGATGCCTCCAAACATATTTGCTGGTTCTTAAATTCGCGCTGCATTTATGTACGAACGCAATTGATCCCATTCACAGCATGCTCATATATTCGCGTGTTTTTAAATTCGCGTCTTGCGATCTTTGCGCGAAATCCGCGAAAATTAATGTACCGCGAATATTTCCACGATTACAGTACTTCATCTAAGGGTTAGGGTTAGGATTTTATATTAGGTTTAGGTTTAGGGTAGGTCATACTGCTAAGTCCAGGGTTGAAGTTAGTCACCTGATAAGTGTTTGGAATTTTACAGCAATGAATTTGTCAGCAAAGCAACTGTCAATAAGTGGTAAATTTGGAGGGAACACAATGTGGTAGTCCTGAAAAAGGACTATTATTAATTCTTTCGTTAGATTTGGAGCTGTAAAATAGAAATGTTAAAGGCGCTCGCAACTCGCAGATCATGGGGAATGCGCGTTTTTCCAGAGCTCCATTGATTCGTACACAATCGACAGTGGCTTACACATAGGTCGGTCTACTGGGGATTAACTTTCGGACAGCACGAACATAACGAAGTTGACCGAATTCAGTCAGTAAATAGGGTCAATAGCTTCGGATTCTAGAGTCCTCAACAATTTTTAGTTTACAGACTTTCAACGGGTCTCTTCGTATGAATTCAAAGTGAGGACTTGTATAATGCTCCATTTCAAAAACTGAAACATAGGCTAGATTTACTTCGGAATTCTGGTTAGTTAGTCTAGCCATGAAGGATTAACCGGATTAACTCCAGATGCGTTGTCGCTGAAGATTACGCAACACGCCTCAGGCTCTGATTGGAATGTTATCTTTTCATTCGAGATAAGGTGCTTTCCCCATGTTTTATCAATTATACGTCCCTTTAAAGTTTTGACTGTATTGATACTGTTGTAAGAATAATGTAAATGCCATGGAACCAATGATTTCTGTACTATGATTTATCCAAGAATGTTTCAGCACATTGTTGTTTTTTTCCTGCTCAGGTGTGGCTCTGGTTTAAGTGGAGAGGCCTTGACAGAACAGGGTCATCACTGGGTTGGAATGGACATCAGCTCAAGCATGTTAGGTAATAAATGAAATAATGATAATGAAAATACATGTAGATGCCTTGACAACAGAGGCGGAAAGCTTTGCGGAGACAAAATATTAGGGGGACAACCGATTGTGTGTTAACAATGGCTTGCCCCTCCAATCCTTTGTCTCCTGAGAGCCCTCCAACTCCTCTGCTTGACAAGTCTCCATGTGCTTATTTACATATTGATCAGGATATATTTAAGCAAATGTATTTTAAGAAAGTACATGTAATGTAAGAGTTATGAATGACTGCGCTAAAAAGAAACCTAAAAACAGCCATCTAGAGGACTAATTAATGCATGAAGGACATATTATTAATCATATCTGTACAATGTAGGCTTGTAACCATTTTGAATGCAATATTAGGTACCATGTATAATATTCTTGGATGTTAGATAACAGTGTTAAACAGTCAACTACCATTACAATGAGCGTGGATAAAACAAAATTTGTAATAAAAGTATATGCTTTTCTCATGGTCCCAATTTGATGTGCCAGCCTACATGTTCAGGATTTCAGGGTTACTATACTGAGGTAATTATTTTGTCCTGAACACCTCGTTAATAACAAGAGTGGACTGTGTATTTATTATGTTTTCGTAGTTATATTTTTAGAATGAAAATAATGTAATATCTTGCTTTCAGACATAGCCATAGAGAGGGAGGTCGATGGTGATGTATGTCAGGCTGATATGGGTCAAGGAATCTTCTTTAAACCTGGAACATTTGATGGGGCAATCAGGTACGTAGCTCCAGTGGTGGATAATTGCAATAAACGTACAATACTCATCATTTTTATAGCCAATGTTAGCCCCAAAACCTATAATTTAGATAGTAAAACCTATTGAATGAGGAAATAGACATAAAACTAATGCAACAGATGTTATAAAGCCTGGATAATATGTCACTCCAGGGCCCTTAGAGCTTGTACAGAACAGCTGTTTTTTCTCAAGTTTGTATGAAACGCACTGCACAAAAACAGGATTTTTTTTTTTTTTTTTTTTAAGTATTATTATTTGCCGCATGAGCTGTGGAGTGATATAATTCAGGCCTTACTGAGATTAATACAATGCATCTGTGATATGTGATATTTTTCTAATCTTTATCTCATTTTAGGTTTTTAAAAAGAATATTTGTGTACTGTAATAACTAGTGATATTCTATTTATTCTCAAGAATAGAAACCTCAGTATTATCCCTGATGAATGATCTAAATATCTATCTCCAAATTTCCTATCTTCTGTCTCTCTTGTCAGTATATCTGCTCTTCAGTGGTTGTGTAATGCTGACAAGAAGTCTCATCACCCTCCAAAGAGGTTGTACAAGTTCTTCTGCACACTCTACGGAGCTTTGGTAAGCAAAAATGTGCTTCATCTTTATTATTATCACCATTATCCTCCTCCTCCTCCTCCTCCTCCTCCTCATCATCATCATCATCATCATCATCACCACCATAATCATCATCACAATCACCATCATCATCACCATCATCACCATCATCACCATCACCATCACCATCACCATCACCATCATCATCATCATCATCATCATCATCATCATCATCATCATCATCATCATCATAACCATCACCATCATCATCATCTCTCTCTCTATCATCGTCATTGTTATCTTGATCATCATCATCACCTCCATCATCATCATCCTCCTCCTCCTCCACCTTATCATCTGTATCATCTAAAAGCTTTGTGTCTTTCAGCATAACAGTCTTTGAACTAACTGCTTCATTCTATGATTTACAATGTACCAGTTGTAATTACGTCATTCAAGAAATTTTTTAGAAAATAAAATTGTTATTTCTTTTGATATTGCACCTGCTGCTTCACAATAAACACGATTCTGAATTCTACCATTTCAAGAGACACTAGCTAAAAATGATTTTCCATGATCATAAATGCAATTCTTACATTTTTCTGGTCTGTGCCCAATAATCACAGATAAAGCAGCAAATAATTGCAGGAAATTTCATTATTTTTGAAAGGCTGGTTTGAACATGTGTTGGGACAGCTAGGTTAACTTAAATCTCATTAGTCAATTGAAATAAAATCCAAAATTAATTCCTGTAAATTCCTCGAAGTACTTGAAAAAGTCTCTAACATTTTAACTTTTTTTTTTTGCTTGTAAAGTTTCATGGTTATTTAATACGAAGGAGTGAATTAAATAGAGTTTGAATTGAAATATATTTTTTCTAAAAAAATGTTTAGGTAGGTTTTGTTGAAGTTCTAGTTTTGAACATTTGATGTATTGTCTTTGATTTGATGACAATGCATTTTTTTGGGGGGGTCAATTTGAAATGTCTTATATATTTATCTAAATACAGAGGAGAGGTAGTAAGGCAGTCTTCCAGTTTTACCCAGAGAACCCCAGTCAGTTAGAACTTATCACATCGCAGGCAATGAGGGCAGGCTTCACAGGAGGATTGGTCGTAGATTTTCCCAACAGCACAAGAGCAAAAAAGTAAGAACATCCCTCACTGAAATCTGCATATAAATGTTGATTGTGTTTAATTATTGTGCTTATTCATTACACATGTATTATATGAGAACAAGAGGAAGTAGATTGTAGAAGTAGATGGAAAATTTAAGTTCAACTTGATACCATATTTCCCAAAGTGCTAACTGCTAACATTTCCAATAGTCCATATTTTATATAATTGTATTAATCAACTTGGTGAGTGAACAAATATTAGGGGATGGATAGAATAGAACATGTATTTCATAGTAATTTTCTTTAATGATTAATCATGTATTGTTCCTTCATTTTTTTTTCTTTCTTCCCCAAACTTTTTTTTTTATTGTATGTTATTATTTTTCTTGTTTTTCTTTCAGAATGTTTCTATGCTTATTTGCTGGAGTTTCAAATCCTCAATTACCCAAGGTAAATGTATATGAAATTATGGTAGGCCTACAATTCCACCAAAAAAAAAGAAAGTGGCTTTCTTTCATTTTGTATTGGTTGCTCTCATTGTAACATGTAATTTAATTGCACCATGTTTGAGATAGCTCAAAGGCTTATATAAGCTTTGGAATTCTGCATTCAACCAAGAAATGAATTCCAGCAATTTAATGGTTGCTTTGAGGCGACATGTCGCAGTTCATACGAATGATAAAACAGTCCATTCTAGTTATGTTTTGGTGTTTGGAACCAAGCAAATTACCCTGTTACAAAAATCTTATTCAGATTTTTTACACTTTTTGCACTTATTTGGATTATGGACTAGAAAAATTCAGCCCTACTTTGACATTAGGAGCCAAGTGATACCAACAAAATTTGAATTATTGATCTTTCATATTGCACCACGTGTTCATTTCTTCCCAAACAAACATGAACTGCTAAAAGATATTCTGCATTCACTTCAGTATAAAAGACCAACATGTGTTGCTCTTTCACCGGAAATGTCCTATTTGCCACATATTTCCTTCAGTCAAAGAAGGGTTATCAAATTCTTGTATCCATCCTCATTATAAATTCTGTAAATTTCTATTTGTATCTGATGTGATAAGAAGGCTATTGTGTTCATCCTTCTTATAACAGGAATAGACTGTAAATTCCTATTTTTTTTTCTCTCATGATATGAAGGCTCCTATATCCATCCTCATTTTCATGTGTGCTTCAAGTGTGCTCTTCTTCCCAGTCATACAATTCGAATACCCATCCCGCTAAGAGATACATGTATAATATTCACCCCTCACTTCAGTGTAAATTATCGATACGTTTTTACAGGAAATATTATTTTTGCTTCTTGCTTCCTTCAGTCAAAGTACCATAGGGCAGAATTGCCATGTTATATCAAAATTTTGTATCCATCCTGATAATGAGAGTGGACTGTAAATTCTTTCTCTTGTGATAAGAAGGAATTTGTACCCATCCTTGCTATAATGAGAGGAAATTCTTTTATAATGAGAGTGTACTGTACATTCCTATTTCATTCTCTTATGAGAGGCTCTTGTATCTATTCTCAATATAATTGATTTAGACTGTACCTTCGTAATTATTTCTTTTATATAAAGGCTCTTGGGACTGGTAATGAGAGAGGTGTTGCTACGCAAGCTTCCTTCACAGACTCCAGAATGAGATTCAGAAACATGAAGGGAAAGAGCACAAAGAAGAGCAGAGAATGGATTAAAGAGAAGAAAGAAAGAAGGAGAAGACAAGGGAAGGGGTAAGTTTGATGGTGATGATTTCTTTAACTGGACTGTAAGCAAAGTATGTATGTGGGACAAGAGAACCAATGACTTAAAGTGTCAACATCTACACGTATATAAAAAAAAAAAAAAAGAAGGGTCTGGAGGACAGTCTGTAGTGGAACCTTTGATTTTGGAAAGATCAGTGTTTGAAATGAGAGGATGTTTATTGAAAAAAATGTCTACAATCTATTCAAGTGTTTATTGAAAAAAATGTCTACAATCTATTCAAGTGATTTTTACTTCCATAGCCATTGTGAGATCTACTTTCATTGAATAAGATGCCTTATTGATAATTGGATAGTTCTAAAGTCTCTCTTCTTGTTCTAGCTTTGCCATTGTCACATTTCTCATTAGTTTTCTCTTTTCTTGATGTTATATTTCCAGGGAGGTGAGGCCAGACTCCAAGTATACAGGCAGAAAACGATCTGGGAAGGCCTTCTGAGGTTGCCAATTTGAGGATTTAACCGATCTCTACGATAGACAGATACCAGTATATCATACATGTATGAACTCTTTCGCTACTGCAACCACTGGCAGAAACAGCATGCATATAAAGACACCTATTATTTGTGTCTTGTGATGAGAAAAACGGTCAAGGTAGAGAACTTGATTTCAATATAGAGGAGTTGGCCCGCAGGCCCAGTAGTTACTGATGCAGGAACAGTACGGATAGAGGCTATAATTTTTGTTGCCTGTGAGAGACATTTAAAGTGGAGAAAGGATATTTATGCACACTCTTTTCTTGAGCTTGTTGTGTACTGCAAGGGAAATTCCTGTTGTGGTCCTGAGTTTGAATCGTGGAAGAAACTTTCTGAGAGTGACTGGGAAAGGCTGATTACACTTTACAAAGTACCTAAGAACTGTTGTATGCTGTAAGGTTTTGCAATCCGCACCAAAATGAACAGAAGATAATGAAATTCTGCCGTGAATCACATGCTCTACACACACAAATGCTTAGGAGTACATACAACTGTTCGGACTGAGCAATTTAGCTGTTTGTTGTCATATTTTTACTATTAGATCAAATGCAGAGCAATCCTGGGATACAGTGGACCTTTTTGCTATAATATTCTTCCTAAACGCATGAAAAGAATTTGAAAGCTCACAATAAATATTGTCCCCTTCCCATTATAATCATTAATGGCCAAACTACTAGGATTTTTTTTTTTTTACACGCTGTGCATAATTGAGAGTGATATGAGACTCTGGCTGCCTCTTGTATTACATGTTACTGTATTACTTACCGGTATCTTTTGCTTTCGAATTTCAAAATTTGTGCATTTGAAGAATAATTTCACTTCAAATTATTTTTTTTCTGAATATGGAAATCTGTGGACTGAATCTCTTTGTATGAGATTTTTTCTTTTACTCTTTTTAAAAATACATGCATTATCTCAAGTTCTTGTTGAAAGGACAAATTGGTCATGGATGTAAATGTACATCGTGTGGAATTGATACCATTAATCATTATGTTGCTGTTTTTACAGACTCCAAAAAATATAAGTGTATTATATTACTCTATATTAATCATGTTCTATAAAATATTTTAAAATACACTTGCATTTATCATTTGTGCATTTTTTGTTGTTGTAATTTTGATAGAAATTTGTTTTATGGTCACTATCTCTAAAGGCTACAAAGGCCTACTGTAAATCCAGAATTTTGGGCTAAATGAGGACCTGAATTGAAACTGCAGAAATGAAAGGTTGTGATGTGATTATGTTGAAACTTGTTGCAGAGCTTGAAAATAGCATGGCAAAAATAATTTGGTCCCCCCAAATCTCTCAGGAGCTCTACGTGAAAAGTAAGATTTGGAGTCTGTATGATGAAGTTTATGTAGAACTCTGCCAAATTGAAAGACCAAAAACATGACGAATTTCGTCAATATAATAAGTCCCCAAATTGAATCTCAACTGTTCTCAATATTGGCCAAAATATCTGGTCATGCAATATTCATTTTGTGTGGGAATTTGGGGAGACAAAGAGTTGATGATTACTATAGTCCAAGCCAATTACATTAGTGCAACTACACTGAATGTGTAGGCACATATAGGATCATCGTGTGGACTGTAGTTGTCTAATCTTAAATTAAGAAAAACAGAATACTAAAAATGACAAGAAACTTTCAATAATTTTACAGTATGGTAGCAATCAAAAACCAGAGAGAAAGCTAGACATGCAAAAGAATTTCTTGTGAGATGTAAAACTCAGATAAATGGGCATTATTATACGGAAAGCTGACAAAGAAAAAAAAGGATAGTGGGAGGCAATAACTGGAAATAGAGATTCAAATGAAATTAATGTTCTGGTCATGGCACTGAAATATGGATATGGAAGTCGCTATAAAAAATTTAAAAAGCAATCTAATTGAGCATTATTGTGCGCTGTGAGATTTTGGAGTCGCAAAAATGATAAGAAATTAACCCAATTCTGCTTATAAAGAGTCACATGTATTAGACACAGAAATGGGTTTATGAGATGAGGCAGAATGTTCGGCCCAAACATTTCAGCTGTTTCGGGTATTTATTGGGTCACATGACTATGAAGGCAATTGAAGAGCAATCATTTACAGTAGACTTCTTCACTACGATATTCTTCCTTCTTAAAATAATAGGAAAGGTCACACTAATTTTGTCCATCTTTCCCACTACCCTAAATTCTCTTTGAATGAGAAAAGGGAGAATAAACAGTACAGGCTTATTCCCATAAGAGGAGGCCTGCCTCTAGTTATTGTAGAGATGTCTTTAAATGCTATAGTCTACTTCCATTTTAACAAGCACACATAGAGGGAGAATTGGTTACAGGGCAAGTCCAAGCTATTTTGCGCGGTAACAAACGGGACATTCAGAGCCCAAAATAGGGCTTGTTTAAAAAATCTTAAATGAAATCTCTCAAGCCTTAGGTAAAGTGGCAATAACTCGATTCATAATTAATTTATGATCATTTGTTTGTCGTTAATAAACAGGACCAGAAAAAAAAATGGTGTTTTCAAATTTTGACTTTGTTCACATATAACTCCAAGTAGATCTAAACTTGCATAGTCTTATCCTCTTAAACATGTAATAAACATTGTAAGGACATATTTTAACGTTAATACAACTTCGAGTTTTCTGGCACGGTCAAGTTTTTAAAAATATGTCAGGTAACATGGGTCAGGTAACACACGGGATAATTATTTCCATATTTTTCATTAAACAATTGGTGTAGCCAAGGCGTAGCAACATCTTTCGTTTAAAAATCTCTCTGATAAAACAAGAAACATAATACAAAACACAAATGTAAAAAACACTGATTTTGTCTTATTTCTAAAGCTTGAAGGGCATGATTTTACAGCAGTTCAGTAACTTCTTGAGAATTCTGAGACCTGAATATTTTCAGTCTAAAAATATGGAAAGCTATGTGCTAGCTTCGTGATATTTTAACCAGAGTTAACCAAGTAAATATAGAAACAGAAAATACGTACTCTTTGGTCGTACTTCTATGACAAACCTCTTTTTTTTTCTTTTTTTTTTAAAGAGGTTTAATGCATTTTTTTGCCATGAATATTAATGAGCCTTGTGACGTCATATGACCTTGAAATAACTTTTTGACTTCAATTGCCTTAAGTTCATTTCATACCCTTTATGGGGATATATGACACATTATGTATACCTTTAGAAACCCACTGACACACTTGACACAAAAATGTTTAAAGGAAACCAATACCCAAGGAAATAATCATTTTTATATGAAAGAGCACAATGAGAGGAGCAATTTAAAAAAAGCTTCATCAAAATCGGTTATAAAATAAGAGAGTTATGGAAGTTTAAAAAGTCTCGTTTTACCTTCTATGGGGATCCTCAAATTGGCAACATCAGCTTCAAAATGGCCGATTTTATGGACAACTCTCCATTGGTTTTGTACACAAATTTTCAGATTTTCCCCATTTTCTTTCAAAATATGTCTTACCTCCTTCTGAGCTCAACATATGTTGTGTGAATATATTTTTCCATGATATCTTTTGAGCTCAGAAGTAAATAAGACATATTTTGAAAGAAAATGGGGAAAATCTGAAAATTTGTGTACGAAACAAATGGAGAGTTGTCCATAAAATCGGCCATTTTGAAGCCGATGTTGCCAGTTTGAGGATCCCCATAGAAGGTAAAACGAGACTTTTCAAACTTCTATAACTTTCTTATTTTATAACCGATTTTGATGAAACTTTTTTTAAATTGCTCCTCTGATTGTGCTCTTTCATATAAACATGATTATTTCCTTGGGTATTGGTCCCCTTTAAGAAGTCGAAAAATCACCACCTTGGGAACAAATAGCGTGGACTTGCCCTACAACAAGATTCTCCCAGGAGTCCTAATGTCAAGTGGGCACGTCTGTGAGCGCATGTGTCCAGCATATTTGGCTTGGTCCCGAGCACCATTTTATAGCGGGAGTAGGCCTAGGCTATATTTCTCTGGGTATGTATCACATTCGACTGGTCTACAAAGGTTCACTATGCAAACCTATAACCTCGTATGGAAAAGGCCTTCAAAGACAGGGCAAGGAAAAATAGATATTTGATTACAAGACAGAACTAGAGAATACAAGAGTAAAAGAGACTGAATTAAGCAAATATTTCGAGAACGAGTAAACAGTCCACTTCAGTTTTTATGCATGCTGAGGATGTAGACGAATTCGGTTTGGGTGATGTTTTGTCATGGTGGCAGCCATTGCTGGGGGGGGGGCTTCCAATGCACTACGCATGCTCCTTGTGTGCGCATGTATGCGTAACAAAGAAAAATGTACAAACGCGCAGACATACGCGCACATGGCGCATGCGTAGTACACTGGGTAAACCCCAGCTATATGGCGGACACGGTAGAGGGCTCACTTCCATGAAATGCTGCCCGAATTCGTCTATAGGCGTTGATTTTTTTTTTTTGTTGTTGTTGATTTTTTGCCTTTCAAGTCATTCAATGGGGTCAGACATCCAAAATATCTGATTTTAGGCACCTTTCCCCCCTAAATTTTGGGGTGGGGGTGGGCCTGTAAGACCCTAGATCTGCGGCTTCACACACACACACACACACACACACACATGACCCATGAGAGATTGTTGAGATACGAATATAGAGCATCTCACATTTTTTGTATTTGTTATATATGACCTATGGCATATGCCCACAAGTTGTTTAATTTTTCAACGTGTGGTACAATTAAGCTTTCTTTTATTATAGATCGGCAATGCCTTGAGAGATGAAATGTCACAACGATTGATAAATAATACAAACAATAATATTTTTACTGGAAATTGTGGATCTGAAAAGATGATCTTACATTTGATTGGCCCGAAAAAGCTCGAACTGAACTAATTAAACATTGTGACTCAAGTGAAATGTAAATTCATCTTTACAAATTTACAACTTCCCGTAAACTATTGGAAATAGTTTGAGATATTCACATTTCACTGGATTATCCATAATTTTCGTATGATTGAGTGAAAGTGTCATTGTCAAAAAGACGAAAAATGTATACAAAAACGATGATTAAATAAATAAAATGCCATAGTTAAATTTTCAATATCAAGAGTAGGTTTTATTATCTTACCCCTAAAAATACTATACTCAAGCCTGTAAACAGTGGGTTGCAAAGTCTGCGTACAACACCTAAAATTAGCCAACCGAAGAAGAACTTACCATCACCTTCATTCAAAAGCGAACTTAATTCCCAAGCAACACAAACAAAAAGCATAAATAAATGTAAATCATTACAAAATTATAAACATTATTACAATATGTACAGTAACATTTAAAAAAATGATATGGTAAAAACTTGGAAAATTTAGATTCATTGGTAGCAGGTTGTCGTTAGGAAGGAGTAATACATGACGACATGGATCGGAGTTTATTTTAAAAGCACCAGTTTAACAAATTACAAACAGAAAACAATTCACAACATAATGCCCAGCTATTAAGTCAGGTAAGCAACATCAATTAATAGCTTCAAATGAAAACTTAACACATATCTATTTAATAAATTATAAACATATCAGAAGCCCCTAAATAGCACGATAGAACATATACTTTATGTTCAATAGTTTGTGCGCTCTATAAATTTACTATTACTATTATTATTATTATTATTATAGATAGAAGAAACAAAAATTTCGAGTTATTTCATACTTATTAAAGTATACACACGGAGAAAATACACAATATTTGCTAATAATGGCCAAGTTGCACGTTGCTGAATAGATTTTCCTTCGTTTATACGATTGACATGCTGAAAATGACTTGAATCTCTCAGAAATAGCTGTAAATGGTTTTTAGTGTTTTGGTTTAATCCGCCCCCAAATGGGCCGTTCGGCGTGCGGAGGAGCTCCTGGCTTGTGACGTCACACCTTGGACAGCTCGAACAACAGCTAGCCAGCTGATCTGAGCTTGCGCGCGCAGCTTGATGCATGTGCATATGCATGCAATTAATGCATGCATGTGCATAATATTATACGTAAACACATAGTACACATGTACTAGCTTGCTATAGCTGCTGTGTCTCAGATTAATAATATGGCTCTTTTATCACAACTGATTACACCATTGGACAAATCATAAATGGGTTGTATATCCTTAGAATATCGTGTTTTGAGATATTATTAACGATTGTGATTATTTTGTAGATTTGAACTTGCCGCGATAGATTTTTGAAGAATTTGAAAGCATGGTAAAAGCACAAATTGCCTTGCTCATCTCTCACCGGCCGTGAACGGTGCGGCCCGTTGGTTGTTGGTGAAGCGTTTAATTTGCTCATTGACATTCGGAGATACCACGTAAATTTATAGTGACTTCATTCTTAAGAAGACTTACTGTGTGTTGAACCTATATTGATTTTTATTATGATTGTTTCTTTTTAATCTGAATCCTCCAAATAAGGTTTTAGAGCAAAATATAATCATGCCACCGTGATGATTTTCCCAACTAACTTACACTATTACACTAATTACACTAATTAACACTACCATCATTAGTTTGACAAGGTGGTCATGTCACATTTCCTCCAAAATTCCTTATTTATCGGAATTTAATGGCTAAAAGACCAGAAACGTCCTTAAAATAAAATCAATACATATTGAAGAGACAGAATATTTACGAATCAATTATGTAAGCATTGATTTGTTTGCAATATTAGTCTACTAATTTAGTTTGGCTTAATTCTTACACACGCAACGGGTATACCAGTCCGCCAGGAGCGGATGGAATATACAGTCGTCTCTCGTAAGACTGCTGCTTTTATCATGAATGCAAAATCTGTCAAATCCATTGCAACAAGGTCGAATCTACAAAATAATGTTTTTTTATTCTGAACAATATCTAAAACCATGAAAAAAGGTTCACATGTACTGTAACTGAAGAATTAAGGAGCTTTTCCATCCGAAAGTTTGGACGAATTATTGTTATAGCTAACGGATGAAGTATCTCGGGATCTGCACAATAATATAAAGACTTACAAAACCAAATGAACAATTTCAAGATTATGATAACCTTACAATTATATAGATATAATAATAGGATTACTGGTTATAATAATTTGTCATGACAACAAAACTAAAAGTGTGATTTGAACAGTCCATAATGAAAACAATGTCACTTTGTTTTATTTTTTTTTCCAGTCACTATCGTGCTGAGGATAGGGCTATTTTAATTATATTTTAATATAATGAAAAAGATACATTATTGGAACGAAATAACTTAAATATATAGGGGAACGATAAATGATAGAGGAACAGTCTGCAAGATATATCATTTGACCAATTAGTCATGGCCTGGGGTGAAGCATGAGATGAGAAGAAAGAAAGAAAGTTTTGAAGAATCACAATGTGCAATGTACGCAATATAGCAGAGTACAGGATACGTGCATACAGTGGACACAGTACGGGTGCCCACGCTGTGACGTCATAATCTCGACGCCATTGCGGGGTACCGCTGAAGCCTGAAAATGGGGGCCCTTCTTTGAAAGGTGATAACTCCCGATCTAAAACAGATATTGACAAGGGGTTTAGATATTCTGAATCAGTAAAGATTTTTCGTTGCAGTGGTATGAGTTTGGTTGCAATTAAAAGCAGTTTTGACTCTCCAGTTGTCTACTTTAAAACAAAAATTTATATTTAATTTTAAAAATGTTCATTGATAACGATTCTTTAATTACAAGTCAAATCCCAAATGAACAATCCTTGGAAAAGAAGATTTATGGGAAAGTGAAGTATGTGCTGGAGTTATTTGAACCTTAAAATCGTTTCTGTTCTCGATGATTCTGAATTTTAGAATTTAGATCAAAATAAGTTAGGAGCAGTTTAGGGATAAATGTGTATTCAGGCTCATGAAACTTACATTGTCAGCTCACAATCCTCTTGGCATACCGAAAGAATAATTCCAAATATAAAATGAAGTTTGCAGATTTAGAGTTACCAGAATGTATGCATGAAATGAGATCCTGAGATCCATTTTAGGCCTAATGCAATTCACATGGAATCTTATCTGCAGTTTTTGAAAAGATAAAGTCCATTAAGGTACATCATTGTGCATGTTCGATTACTGACATCTGACCGACATTTTCTGCTTCAATCTTCGGCATTTTCCATAGTGGTGGAGCCCACGATAGATTATCTTTGAGCTACATGTCCTTACAAAATGTACCAAGTACTATATATTTAACAAACCTTTATTTTGCTTATTTATAAAGGATAAAACTAAGGACCTCTATTACGTCCACTATTATTCATTGTACTACAATTATATGTACATGTACATACAAAATGATATAAGCTGTAATCTTTTCTAATCTATGTGGTATGCTGATGAAGCTCCTTACGCCAGAGTAAATTATTTATACATGAATAGTATGCTCTTTAATAGTATGTATGTTTTTGTTTAAATGTATTTTAATATGCATTGTTTTCTTAAAAATTCGTTATTTAGGTGATCATTTACTTTCAGGACAAATTTACCTTGAACTTTACAATTTCACCTGGATAAACTTGACAAACTAAATGGAAATATGATATATTATACTTGTTTATATACGGATATTGTTTGTATATAAAATTATGACGTCATAATTACGAGGAAGGTATCTGTATACATAGCTGACAGAGATGAAATTCTTTCAAGAGGAAACGACATTACTGTACACTCTGGGTGTCGGGAGTGGGATCTAGGTAAGTATGAGTGTCAGGAGTGGGATCTAGGTGAGTATGGGTGGCACGAGTGGGATCTAGGTAAGTATGGGTGTCAGGAGTGGGATCTAGGTAAGAATGAGTGTCAGAAGTTGGATCTAGGTAACTATTAGTGTCAGCTAGGAGTGGGATCTTGGTAAGTGGGCCTATGGGTGGCACGAGTGAGATTTAAATAAGAATGGGTATCAGGAGTGAGATCTAGGTAAGTATAGGTGTTTAGAGTGGGATCTGGGTAAGTATGGGTATCAGGAGTAGGATATAGGTAAGAATGGGTGTCAGGAGACGGATCTAGGTAAGAATGGGTGTCAGGAGTGGGATCTAGGTATGGGTGCCAGGAGTGGGATATAGGTAAGTATAGAATGAGTGTCAGTAGTGGGATCTAGGTGAGTATGGGTGCCACGAGTGGGATCTAGGTGAGTATGGGTGCCACGAGTGGGATCTAGGTAAGTATGGGTGTCAGGAGTGGGATCTAGGTAAGTATGAGTGTCAGGAGTGGGATCTAGGTGAGTATGAGTGTCAGGAGTAGGATCTAGGTGAGTATGGGTGTCAGGAGTGGAATCTAGGTAAGTATGTGTAGCAGGAGTTGGATCTAGTTAAGAATGGGTGTCAGGAGTGGGATCTAGGTAAGAATGGGTGTCAGGAGTGGGATCTGGGTAAGAATGGGTGTCAGGAGTGGGATCTAGGTAAGTATGAGTAGCAGGAGTGGGATCTTGGTACTAATTGCGAGTGTCAGGAGAGGAATCTAGGTAGGTACGAGTGTCCTCAGTGGGATCTAGGTAAGTATGAGTGTCAGGAGAGGAATCTTGGTAACTATGGGTATCGGGAGTGGTATCAAAGTAAGTATGGGTATTAGCAGTGGGATCTAGGTAAGTATGGATGTCAGGAGTGGGATCTAGGTAAGTATGAGTATCAGGAGTGGGATCTAGGTAAGTATGGGTGTTCTCAGAATGGTCTCCTTTGATGTTTTGGTCAACAACATCTATTGCTTGATATATATGGGCGTCATCAGCGTTGAGAGATTGATAGTCGTAGGGTTGGGATTTGGAACCCTCCAATATCGGGATCTCATACTGCGGAGAGGCACCTACTAATGCTATTGGTGATGAAGTTGGTGGTTCAGCCTCCATACGTGATTGTTTCCTGGGAACAATGAATTATGACAAAAAGTCACGATAAACAATATAATCATTTTACATGTGGGGATGTGAAATCGTATCTAAATTAAATGTTAGTAACATTATTGTTTAGAGCTAATTCAATACAAAAGAAATAACTAAATCGTAGTCCTCTTCCACTTTTATGTATTCAAGTTCAATGAATGGGCGTGCATGTGCATGATAATTTTAACATACCCCGGCCCCAAACCAAAAACAATTATTTCCCCTGAATAACCAATGATTGTTTATTAAATAAGAAGATAATTGACTATCTATCTTCTTATGATCCATGAACCGATGCACCCTAAGGCGGTTGTTAAATTTAGTGATTTCGAATCCAAAGAAAGATTAAATAAGGGTTTATAAAAGTAACGTTGTCATTTACTTGTTATTAATCTTATTCCCACATTACTGCTGTCTTATCACGTACCTCCTATAGAATACCACAGCAAAAAGTAAGAGTAAGATCACGAGCAGAGCTCCTATCAAGCCACCTGCAACGGCCTTCACTGGTATCCTGGTACCAACACCTGTCGCACACAGATCGAGAGGCAGATGATATATCATGATTCAAAACTGACATACAATAAAAGACGAATGCTGCCACTGTGTCAAGATGAAGTATGTGTTTTTAATGGTGATTCATTCCTTTTTCTTTAAGCAAGATATTATATTTTTCAGCGGCGTGTAGATCAAAATAAATTATATAAAGTGGCACACCCCATGCTTTTAAAATATATAGTGACCCCAAATTAAAATGAGACAGTGAAAACATAACTATAGGAGGAGTATAAGCCCTGTTTTTACCCGTTTTTTTTTATTTTTTATATTTTTATTTTTATTTTTATTATATTTTATTTATTTTATTTATTTATTTATTTTATTTTATTTTTGGAGGGGGGGGGGGTTACCACTGGTCGAATCGTAATAATAACGTATGAGGAAGTCAATTGTATATCAGGCCTACTGACATTGATATCTTGACTTTCAGTAAGTGAAAGAACTAAATCATCCAAAAAGTTTAACATTTAGACTCAACCTGTTGGCCGTGTACCCTCGTCATTGAAATCGAACTTCACTTTTACAAAACGGAGAAAAAATATAAAAAAGAAGAGTATTTCTAATCGCAATTCATAATGGATCATAATGGACCATTTTCCACAATTACGTGTTTCCTATTGAAAAACAACATTTTCCACAGCAAATATGTTTTCTGACAATTATATATTTGTTCAATTTTTACCTGATATTATAGTTGTGGCATTCATTGCTTTCGACCAAGAACTTGACCCAATTCCATTAACAGTTTGTACCTAATACAAATGAAAAAGAGAATTGCAGATACTGTGACGTTACAAGATGGATTAGAGAAACATAACGAGATGAGATTAATAATACGTATTCCAAGGACTTCCGTTATCTTATATACATATATATATATATATAATGAAATCGGGCCCCTTAAAGAACGTGTTATGCAGTGATTCATCTTTTTAAAAGGGGAATCCAACCCAAGGAGAGAATCAACCTTACAGGAAAGAGGAAAATGAGAGGAGCAATCTAAAAAAAAGTTTCATCAAAATCGGTTATAAAATAAGAGAGTTATAGAAGTTTGGAAAGTATAGTTGTTCCTTCTATGGGGATCCTCAAATTGGCATCATCGGCTTCAAAATGGCCGATCTCATAGACAACTCTCCATTCATTTTGTACACAAATTTTCAGATTTTCCCCATTTTCTTTCGAAATATATCTTGCCTCCTTCTGAGCTGAACATATGTTCTGTGAAATATATTTTCCCATGATATATTTTGAGCTCAGAAGTAAAGAAGACAAATTTTGAAGTAAAAAAATTGGGAAAATCTGAAAAATTGTGTACAAAATGAATGGAGAGTTGTCCATAAGATCGGCCATTTTGAAGCCGATGATGGACATTACTCCTAGATGACCTTTGACCCCATCATCCTTATCAACACATTTGGTATTACCCAAGTATCATTTGTACCAGGTGTGGACACAAATGATGCATAAATAAAGAAAAGAGAGCAAGTTACAAAAAAAAAACAACTAAAAACGTAACAGACCAACAGGAAAAGTGATCACCTGCATGGTCTCTGCCGAACTTCGTTCAGGCGAGACAAAATATGAATTTGAACGTTTGATCCGTCGCGTTCTTACATGGGGGGGGGGGGTGGTCTTTTACCACATTGTGTGCTATGCATGTGTTTCCAAAAAATCACGAAAGGGTCTGTTTTCAGCCTTCCGGTGTCGTCGATGATTTCCTTAAAAACAAGGCTGCTTTTCAGCTTCAACCGCAAATTTTATAATTAAAATAGGATTGTTTTCAAATTGAATTTAAAATTTCTGAAATAATGTATTGATTTACCCAAACTACGTAATTTTTCTCTGGTGGCAAGTGCAATATGGTATATTCTTCTGCGAATGCATGAGATAGTACTTCTATCGAAGTGTAGCCCTCAACATCAGTATTAATCTCTTGGTAGCTGATGATGTACTTCTGGATGTTGCCATTGATGTTTGGTGGTAGAGGAGTAGACCAAGAAACAGTGATTGTGCTTGAGGTGGTCCTTGGTATGTTCACATTGATGGGCGGAGGTGGAACTACAAAAATTGAAGAAAAAAAATAAAATACATCTAAAATATCTCACATTAATTTAGTCACGAAAGTAAGCCATTAACAACTCGAGAATCAAATAGCTGTTGTTAAAAGCAAGGATAGGGCTTTACATCCACAGGACTATATTAAGGGCGTATTTTTGCACGAAATTTAGATGATTTTTTAAAATCAGATTTCAATCTTCAACACATGATGCAGAAATGAGTATATAAGCCTAAGCTAAACAAGATGTTCTCCCTCTTCAAGATTCAAGATTACTTTATTGATTTTCTTTCATGTTTTCAAAAGTTAACAAAATAAATAATCAAATTAACAACATCAGTATGTAACCTAAGAACATTTTGTTCAAAAGTAACAGAGAAAACAATTATAAAGAAAATTCAGGAACAGCAGAAGCAAAGCTTTTAAGGCGCTGTTCCTTTAATATAAAATAGAATACAAAGTAAGCAATTTTTTTTTTTTTTTTTAACTGAAACATATTCATGAAATAATTCATATTGAATAAATCTTAATTGAATAATTCATTGAATAATTCTTGCCCATCCAGCACGGACAAAACTGACTAACAGCACACGCACTGTCACCAGTTACTATCATGCCGGATGAGGCAAGAAATATAATTTACAATTATTACTAAAAAAGAAGGAAAAAACAACAAACTTAGAGAGACAAAAAATACCCGGGAGGGACTAGGGTGGGGAGGGGGGGGGGTGTCGAAGATTTATAATGATTTTTTTTTATATAGTGTGCATGAAAGTAAAGTTTGCTCTTTGGTGTTATTTGATCCTTGGTGATATCCGTCTGTCATTAGAGAAACAGAGTGATATTAGTGGTTATATGATGATAACAATAATAATTTAAGTTTGTGTTTTAATAAAAATATGCTTCTTATCTCACGCATGTCTCTGGTAGAGAATTCCAAAATTTAGGGGCAGTAAATATAAAAGTGTTTTGTGTGAGCACGTACGCGTTCTTGGTAAGTGGTAATGGTTAATTTGCCTGGTAGTATCTGATGTATTTCATTATTTAGAATAAACATGTTGCCAAGCGCTGGGGGCAATTCTGATTTGTTTCGGAACATGAGTACTGCAAGGTTAAGTTTATATAAGTCATGAACTTTTAAAACATTATTAGAAAAAAACAGTGTATCAGTATGGTGACGGAAATGGACGTTACTGATAACTCGCATAATATGCCGTTACCACTTTCTGCTTCTTTTAAAAAAAATGTAACTTGCAGACCTATACTCGAAGTATAAATTATGTGCTAAATAGCATAGGAATTGCTTTAAAAATGATGCCATTTCCAGCTAGGTTGTTAATCATCATATAAATTGACCTTTGCCATAATTTGAAGGTCATAAGGGTCACCAAAATATGGCAGCAATGTCAGGCTAGTATAACCCATGTTTTATTCTTGTTTAATTAGTTGCTACTGATATTGTTTATGGATATATCATGTCTGATTGTCGTAAAGCTTGACTCAATTATACATTGAATTATGCATAAATAGGCTAATTTGCATATTGCTCAAAACTAGCAGGTCGGGTGAAAAAAATGTTGATAGACTTAATTGCTAGTTATAAAATTACCTACAATTAAATACCAAATTTGACACAATTTGAAGAAAATTATGTTTATGTTAATGAAGCCTGACCTTTGACCTCCACTTTGGGTTACAAAAGGTCAATTAAAAAATTGTCCACATATATTTTCTGATTCGTGTGATCAAGTAGAACATATCTATAGATGTTGGCAAACATTAACATGACTTGCAAACGAAGCCCATATTCTGACGATTGGTGGCCCCACCATGTTAGGAATTACCCAATTAATATGGCGAAGGACAGGGAAAGTGGCTTAACATGGCATCAAAGGGTGCCAATTATCAAATGGTTATCTTATATGATATGGTGATGAAGAGATTGTTGATGATGTAACACTGACCAAGCCAAGTCCTATTGTACACCATACCTTCTTCAAGAGTTTTGCCGATGATCTCACTGCTCATGTTACTCTCCTCATCTTTATTCGATGCCGTGATGCGAATTGTGTAGTCCATGTATGTCTCTAATCCTGTGAGGACATAAGATTCGACTCCGTTGACACTGACATGGTTGGGTAAAGTTGACCCAACTGAAGAGTAATAGATTACATAATGAGTGAACCCACTCCTGCATTCTGCTGATTCAGAGCTAACTGCCTGAAGTATAAAACATGATTGGTAAAATATCTTAGTTCAGACGAGTGCCTGCAAAAGTGCATGGCGAACTATTGCACAATACCGAGTGAGTCAGAAAAAACTTTACACCTAGAAAAATGCCAATAAAAAGAGAACCAATTTACAAACCCTAAATTATTATTGTTATATCTTTACGCTTGGATGATCACGGCGCATTGTTTGCGAATACTAGTATGTAAATTTCGAATTGTGCAAAAATTGGAGTAAAAATCAAAAACAACAAAAGCTATCAAAAAAGCAAATCGATCCTGATTAAAATAGCATAACTTTTTAACGAAAATGTCGTGGGCTAAATAACTGGGCAGGGGCGTTGTTACACATATCGACTACATTTCGTGTGAAAATGAGATAGATCTGTAGAGTCAGTCATGAGTGAGCACACGTCAAAGACAAAATAATCACTTTCCAAAGTATTAAGAGGCCTTTTTAGGTCTGCCAGTGACAGTTTACTTTTTTATGTGTATTCATTCATGGATTACTCAATGAATCAATCTAATTTTTACACAGAATCTGGTCGATAATTGTAGCAACACCCTTGCTAAGTTATTTGGCTCAAAACATTTTTTTTTAAAGTTATGCTATTTTATTCATGATGGAGTTGCTTTTTTGTCAGCTTTTGTTGTTTCAATTTCATCCCCACCCTTGCACAATTCGAAATTTACATGTTCGCAAACAATGCGTCGTGTTCAACCAAGCGTTCAGACATACCACACAAAAATGGTACCAGACGATGCAGGATGAGTTACTCTTTCAGAATATGTATAATAATTTGGGGTTTATAAATTGGTTTTCTTTTTATAGACATTTCATCATGTATAAAGTTTTTTCTGACTCACTCGGTAAAGTACATTGACGATAAAGGATTTTTGAAAAGGTTAAAGAACACGAGATACATTGCCACCGACATGACGAATAACGAACATTCATAATTACAATATAAGAATTCTGGTGCCAAAACCTAGCTACGTAAAAGAGAACATAATTGAGGAAGCTGACAAAGGCTAGTGAGCAGCAGAGAAAAAACATGTTCAAATGAGCAATGTTCTGGAAGAAAGATATTTTAGTATCTTACGAGTAAGTTAAGTGTTAGTTTTAACACCATAAAATTCGTGACGAAAATTATGCACTAGAATAAAAATATATATACCATTAAAAAAAAAAGGAAATAAATAAAAAAAAGAGGATGGATTTCTTTTAGAATAGTTCCGTTTAGAATGGTCCTGATACGCATTACATTACCTGCCAATGTATTTCAAGTTGTTTTTTGTTTGTTGTAGCCGATACATGAACTTCGGTTGGAGAAGCACTGGGCTCTGATCATGAATACAACATAAACGATTTAGTTATCAGTATGATACAAAATATACATGAAATACGACATACATTGTAAAGTTATGCAGGAACCTGCAATGACCGGTAATGTCGCACAACGCAATATCACATAAATGCCTTTTTTCCAGTCTTGGACCAACCTTTGTCAGTTTAGCTGAAGTCACGTCACGTGAACTATGGTAGAATAAAAGTACGTACACGGTGCTATCATTATGGTAGAACCATGATTAAGATCCGTTTACCGTTTCTATGATTTTTCTTTCTTTGTAAATACACGTGGATTTAAAAAAAAAAGAACAAGAAATAGAAAAGAAGCTTTGTAAATATTTAAAATACTGTAATGGATATTCCGTTAAGGGTTGGAGAATAATATATTGGAAATAAATCCAATACTGATTAATAATAGCTTTCTGTGCTCTTGTTCTAGTAGGCCTACTGAACTACTACAATAAACTATATAACTGTAACGCCTTTCTAAAATGTACCATGATTCTACCACCGTGGTAATACCCCCTTCCCCCCCCCCCCAAAAAAAAAAAAATAATAATAATAATAAATAAATAAATAAATAATATATAAAAGAAAGTAAAATAAATAAATAAAATGATAATAATAAATAAATAAATAAATAAATAAATAAATAAATAAATAAATAAATAAAAAATTTAAAATATCAATAATAATAATAATAATAAAAATAAACAGATAAACAGTAATAAAAAAATACAGGTACTTATTCCCCGTGTACACAATACTTACGTCCACATAAAGTTATTGATCTACTTTCCGGAGACCACGTTCCTGTCCCTCCTAGACCTTCCCTCGCTGCTGCAACACGAAACCCATAATCTGTGTCTGGGATCAGGTTATCCACAGTAGCTGATGTTGTAAGATGGTCTACTCTCTGGTTGATTTTCCACTCACTACCTATCTTTACAAAAACATCATATCCTATAAGAGGAGGGTCACCTTCATCATTCCCCTCAGACCATGCATTCCACCGAAAGCTCACTGTAGTTGATGTCCTGCTCAAGATCACAGGTTCTCCTTCTATGACTGGCAATACTGAAAATATAAAAAAAAATACCCCAAGATTTTTAAAAATATTTATGAATGTCATAGATAAAATTCATTAAATTTCTGCTCTTAACCAGATTTACTGCATTACGTACACGTTTCACTTTCTGTTCATCACCAACACATCTTTCCAGAAAAAGCCCCAACGCATACAAACAATAAACACATATCTCTACACCTGCGAGAAATCCTGAAGAAGGCGAAAGCCGAAAGCTTGATATAAAGATTTAAAAAGTTCAATCTACGTGCAATCTGTCCTAGACTATTTCTTCTCGCACATTTATAGTTTCTGAACAAACGTCGCCATGTTATCAAAGTTGAGCATAATATGATACAGGCGATAGTAAAATAATGAGTAACGAGTCTCCTTTTCGTTTTCTTGGGCTAGCTTTCGGCCATATCTGGCTTTCGTCAAGACTACAAAATAAAATGAAATGTGAAACGAACACAGGTTTATTAGTATTTGTTGACAATCAATTACAGTGCGTCCCAGAAAGAACTGTACACTTATGAAGTGGCTACCAAATAAGAAATATATGGGTCTTGGAAGGAAAGATTCATATAGGCTATAGAGAAAGCTCATAACCTCAACTATCATTTGACACCGAAAAGTCCGAAAATGGTGCATGCTTCAATGAGCAATGCCCAATTTCGTGAAGGACACAAAGACGGATAAAAAAAAATCGTTATGCATTTACCAACTGCCTATGGGCGGCCATGAGGGATCAAAAGCAATAATGGCGTGAATCGGCTAACAAAGACAAAATAAAAGACAAAACAAAAACAAACATTCAATGGTATGAAAACAGAAAGGTTGTCAATTACATGTTTGCATAATATTGATGTTTATTTCCGACTTTTGGTTTATTTTGTCTTTGTTAGCTGATTCACGCCATTATTGCTTTTGATCTCTTATGGCGTGCCATAGGCAGGTGGTGTAAATGCATAGCGAATTCTTGTGCAGCCTCGTTTTTGTGTCCTTCACAAAAGTGGGCATTGCTCATTGAAGCATGCATCATTTTCGGACTTTTTGGTGTCAAATAATACTAAAATATTTATGAGATTGAGCTTTCTCTACATTATGAATCATTTCCCCCAACAACCATATATCTCTTATTTGGTAGCCTTTTCAAAAGTGTATAGTTCTTTCTGGGACATACTGTATAAACCGATATCAATAATCAATGAAATAAAAATGGTGCTAAAAGTTTTGACAAATTCATACAATTGCGAAGAGACCGAGGATGCCTAGTACATGCAACAAATTGGATGTGGACCAAACGCTTAGTAGACCAATTGGATGTGGACCAAATGCCTAGTAGACCAATTGGTTGTGGAACAAATGCCTAGTAAACCAAATGGTTGTGGACCAAAGGCCTAGTAGATCAATTGGTTGTGGACCAAACGTCGAGTAGACCAATTGGTTATGGACCAAATGCCTAGTAGACCTAATGGTCAATGGACCAAATGGTTAGTAGACTAAAAGGTCATTGGACCAAATGGTTGTACACAAATTGAAGTAGACCAACTAGTAGTAGACCAATTGGTTGTAGACCAATAGGTTACAAACCAAAATATGTGGCCGAAAGCTAGCCCAATAAAGTGGGAAAATAGTGCTACTTCTGACCTGTAACTCGTTATTAAACTTTCGGGTGCATGAACAATAAATAAAAAGTCAATTAAGATTCAAAGAAAGGTTAGAGGTCATACAAAAAGAAGCTCTCTCCCGTGACATAATACCTCATTAGACAGATAAAGACATAGAAAGCCAAGATCAGCTTTAAATCGACGATATTGATTTGATATATTTGGTTGTCTTTTTTTTAAAACTGGCTACAAAAAAAAAAAAAAAAAAAAAAAAAAAATATTGAGAGTCTACACAATTAATCTTTTATGGGATACTTACCGTATGTAGCATTGGTAATACTGAGCCTGATCCCTGACAACATGCAAACATAGTCCTGTGGATATACACTATCAACTTCAAATACTACAGCACGTTCCGACCCGGTAACACAGCTAGATCTTTTGGAAATTCCAGTGTTGTTCAAGTTTTGTCCATCGAAACGATATAGCGAAACTGACGTTTCTTCTGGAAGAGAGTTACCCTCCACATAACATGTGATGCTAGATGGTTGGTACGGATTCACCCTCACTGGAACTAATCTTGATATTCCTACCAAGAATTAATCAAGCAAAACATTTGAGTTTTTAATAATGCGTGGCAAATTAATTATTCTACACCTGAGGAAAAAGAAAAAGAAAGAAAAACAATGGATTTAATTATGAACCCTAAATAGGCTTATCCTTTACTTTCTATAGAATCTATCAGATGAACATTTTATTGACATTATAGGTTAAATTAACATGATATATCCATCATAAAGATAACAAATTTTTTTTTTTTTTTTTTTTTTTTTTTTTTTAAGAAGCTAAGTTATAGGGGCTTGCGCCTTACAAGCTCTGCTTTTTTGCTAGTCCCTCTGTTTACAAATATATGCAACATTTTTTTTCAGTTCTTGCTTATATTGTTTGATATATACGTTTTATTTCATACCGGACAAGCTTCATTATATTATATTTGAATGTATTATTGGACATAATTATATTGAATCTTGTATTATGTTTATAAACGGAAATAAATTGAATCTTGAATCGTGAATCTTTTAGTTAGTATTTTCAATACTAACTTCCATATTTAAAAAAATAAATAAAATAAAATTAAAAAAAAAATAAATAAATAAATGAATCAATGTAGATTTGCATAATATATAAATATCTATCCAAAAAGACGAGGCAATATTTTTTAATACCTTTTTCATATTGCCTAAGTTTGATTTAAAAAATATAGAGATCTTCATTTGCATAATACTGGGCAAACATTTCAAGTCATGACAAATTTTAAAGGTAATGTGTAAATTTTTGTACATTCTTTTGAAAAAGAAAAAAGACAGTCTAATTAAATCAAATACTTTATAATCATGCTTGATTAAAACAAATCGACTATCTTGGATATATCACGTCTGAACGAATAAAATTTTGAATAATTATGAAAGGTTTTCCTAGGCTAATGATTACTTATTTGACAAAAGTATGCTTCGATCCAGTCATCGATGCATTGTCCATTGCACAAACCCCTCTCTTTCTCACAGGCATCTGCAGTACAGTGGCATGACTGGCCACAATCCACACCAAACGTACCCCCTTCACACTCTGAAATATAACGCGTAACATTAATCTTGTTTTATTTTATTTGAAATCGTTTATTTAAGAAAATTTCATCGCGGAAAAAGGCCGAATTACAAAAGAAAATAACAAATTAAAACACAATCAGAAAATCAGAAAAATCACATCAGAAAATCAATCAGAAAATACTTTGTAAAAAAATATGATAAAATATCTCACTATTACTTTTTTAAAAAATGCAATTGCAATGATTAAAATGTTTTGACAAATGCACATATTGTTCTCAACCAAGTACTGATAAATTGATTATGCCATCTTCCCCTTTTAAAGGGGAAGTTAACCCTAGAATTTTATTGGTTTAAAAAATGCAGAAAAATAAAACAAAAATATGGGTGAAAGTTTGAAGAAAATCGACCAAAAAATAGCGAAGTTATGAAAATTTAAAGTTTGGATTCTGCGACGTCACGTGAGAGCAGCTCTCCCATGTGATGTGTATGTAAATTCCATAAGTTTGTCTTTTTGCATGGTTCTTGATAAGGGAATTGGTCAATTTGATAGAGGTGTGTATATGAACATAGGTTTGATGATATATCGACCGCACAGGTGAAATAATTAATATTCTTCTGGAAAATGGCACTTCATGGAATTTACATTACATAACACATGGGAGAGCAGCTCGCATGTGACATCACAAAATCAAAAGTTTAAATATTCATAACTTTGTTATTATTTGGTCGATTTTCTTCAAACCTTCACTAAAAAAAATTTCCTACATTCTTTAAAACCAATTTAAACCCAGGGTGAACTTCCCCTTTAAATTAGTAATAAAGATCATGGTAAGTTAAAGATTATAGTAGATTTTTTTTAATATGCCTTTTTTCTCTTCAGTCATCAATCTCTCCGCTTTTACTACATGAATACAGTCCAATCTTGTTAAAATGGGGGACTTGGACCAAGTTAATGACCATATTATACTACAAAATCATGGACCTATTTACTCTACCTCGACAAATGACCTGCCCACTGGCTACTTTGTACCCTATAGCACACTGTTGCTGAGGACATTCTCCTGTGTTTTTATGGCAGGGTGCATCATTCCAGCAATGACATTTATAAGTACATTCATCTCCATAGTAACCAACTTCGCAAACATCTGGAACTGGAGAAACACATAAGTTGATAATTCATATTTAGCCATTCAGCTGTCATCGTCAGCTTTCATAGTCACAATACCAGAAAGAGATTGGATTATCGAGTTAATTACGGCAACACTTCATTTTCCAGATCAATAGTAACGTGCAAAGGTCCTGTACTGTGGAACAATATACCAGATCAGGACAGTACCAGATAGTACAAAAATACAAATTCATTAAACTCCTTTATGAAACGTAATATATTATATGCTGTCTGTCCTTAGGGTAAGGGTTATGGTTAGTTTAGTTAAGTTCAATTTATTACATCACCAATTCTTTGTATCTTACTATGTCAATCTTATGTCATGTCTGTGTCTAATGAGATCATTTTTAAAAGTTTTTTCTAAAAACTTTTTATGATCCCACTACATTTACATTATTATTTTTTTTGTATATTTCTTTGTATATGTTATATTGAAATATTGTTTGTCATGCTTTTTATAAGTTTTTAATAAGTATGCGGAAATAAAATTCAATTTAATTCAATTCACTAATTATCTGAATACTAGCTGCACGCTTTTATATTCCGCATTTCAGTTTTCAACTTTGTTAATAGGCTTAATTATCATTATGTGATATTCCCATTATCCATTCCTGTGTCGAATGTAATGCATGGGAGGAATGGACGACTTGTTTAATGCATGGGAATAACCATGCACTTCACGTGAATATGAACAGCTCGCAAATTGACAATATGCCTGACGAGTAGAAATATTCCAGCAAAGAATATATATTACTTTAACTTTAAAACTCTTTAGGATTCTTTTTACTTTTATTTACTATTAAATTTACTTACTTTGACAATTGTCTCCTGACCACCCGGTTGCACATCCACCCGAACATACTCCAGAATATATACTACATGATGAACCCTGTGCACAGTGTCATATCTCTGTACATCCAGGGCCATATGTGCCAGCACTGCATACTAATTTATAACAGAGAACACGGAGAAGGAAGACAATCATCCTGATAACCATCTATTCGTAATTTAAAAAAAAAAATTAAAAAAACCCAAATCTAAAAACTGCATAATTTTTATTGTCTTATACCCTTTTCATATCAAGAATCTTAACCTTATAATATATATAACATTACGTGTACGCATACAACAATCAAACATTGAATACTGGGCAATTCCTCGAGATCATTAAAAGTGGAATACAAACAAAGATGTAAATATTTGGAAGAAACAAATAATTATAGAATATTGGATGGCATTGAGGTTGATACAAGGAATACTGGACGAGCTTTGCAAAAATATTGGACGAGTCGAGTCCAATATTTTGAAAAGCGAGTTCAATATATCCTTGTATTGACCGAAAATAGAACATCTCAAAAAATAATCATTATTATACGGAGGATTATTTTACGAATAGCCGCCCCCCCCCCAATTCTTTCTATGATAAAAATAATTTTACCTTTTTCTGGGTAAGGATTCTATATTTAGGCCTACAATTCAGAAAAAAATAATAATAAAAAAATAATAATTAAATCCGCCCCCCCCCCCCCAAAAAAAAAAAACTGCACCCAATTTTTATTTTTTGTGTGTGATTCTGGAGGAAAAAAATATTGGCCCCCCCCCCCCCAAAAAAAAAAAATCGCTCCCCCCCACCCCCCCCCAAAAAAATAAAAAAATCGCCCAATTTTATTTTTTGTGTTGATTCTGGAAAAAAAAGAAAAATAAAAAAAAATTGGGACCCCACAAAAAAAAAATGCGCCCCCCAAAAAAGAAATAGCCCCCCGCCCCCAAAAAAAAAGCCCCCAAATTTTGTATGGGTCTGCGAAAAAAAATGGCCCAAAAGAAAAATCCGCCCCCACCAAAAAAAAAAAATCCCCTCAATTTGCTTTGATTCTGGAAAAAAAAAAAAGAATCCCTGATAGAAAAAAATCGCCCCCCCCCCCCATAACCAAAAAGACTCCCGACCCCCTAAGAAAATTATTTGTTCTCCCTCAAAAAACAAAACACAACTATTAATCTCTCTGGTAATCTCACTTTCACTACTTTGTAAAGTAGGTCAAGTTTATGAAGTGCTTCAACAAAATAACACTTGTATTTGGCCTCTAAAACCCTCTGTATGGATAATAATGTATATAATTGACTCTGATAAGGAATACATTAACTTAAACAGGATGAGTTGTTTCGATTTTTTTGCAAATATTATCTAACAAACAATGGTTTAATGATCACGTTAATTAGAAATAGGGAAAAAAATATTTGTTTTCATTTCTAGGGTGATGGTACTTTTTGTGTTGGGGGTTTTAGTGGCGGATTCAGGATATAATTTAAAAACCACTCATTGACTACACATGTTAAAATTTGAATATTTAGGCATATAATAAGCCCTTTTCGGGCCCGGCGCCCCTTTATAATTTCCTGGATCCGCCACTGGGTATATTAATATTAATGTGTTTGTAATATCCAATTTTACTATCAAATAAGATAATTTGATATGTTCAGAATAAATTGACTAGCACAAAAGACATACTTGTTCTACATTCATATCCATGGGCACCAACATCACATGAACATCCATAGGGATCAGGCAGGCAGAAGAGAACCCCATGGCATGGGTTGGCTGGGTCCCCTCTATATGTACACTGAAACTCACAGTCCAATCCAAACCGATTTCCACCATCAGATCTACAGACTAATGGAAATAGGGAAAGTGCATTTAAAGACTTGATTTTTTTTTTCATGACATATGCTTCTAAATGGAAGCTTTTTCTTTATTATTACGGCTCACTAAAAATGCTACGTAAAAAAAAACGTAATCCGTTTCCTGCCAGGGGAAGCACGGTTTGTCAACTATGGAATTTCGCATGAAATGCTATGAACTTCTTTAACAGAGAAGTTTACCCTGGGATTTAATTGGTTAAAAAAAAGAGTAAAAATAGTTATTTACAAGAAAATCCATCAAAGAATAGCGAGGTTATGAATGTTAGATTTTTTTTCGTCATTTCCAAGCTGCTCTCTTCTCTCTCCCATAATGTTTTTCTGAAAAATAATAATCATTTCCCTTTATGCTGTCGATATAAACCGGTTACAGCTCGTTATTCCGAAGGTTCATTTGTCCGCAGGTTAGTTGTTACCAACACATCAATTCCCTATACCTTGATGTTGGTTTGTCCAACATTGGAATACGGCTAGTTCTTCCAAACATTTGATGCATTAGTCCGAAAGTTCATTCCTCCGAAAATGTAATCGGAGTTGTCTCACCGAAAACGAAATCGGGTTCTTTGTTCCGAATGTTCGTTTGTCCGAAGGTTCATTCGTCCGAAAGTGAAACAGGGTTCATATGTCCGCAAATGATAAAGGCTTCGTTGTTCTAAAGGTACGTTCGTCAGAAAATAAACACAAAACAAAAAGAAAGTTCCCCCTATTTCAGATATCAATTATTTTTGAACCAGGAGGAATTTAAAAAATGTAATTATATGTTCATGTAGGGAATTTAATTAGCTACCATAGGAGCGAATTTTAGCAAAAATCACCAAGTCATGCTTCAGTGATAAATGATAGAATGCAAAAATGTAAAATTTTTTAAGTTCACAGCTTTGATTCAATGATATCGGACCCATTTTCAGATTTTAAACAATTTACACGTCAGAATGTGAGCAAAACGTGCTTCCCAACATACGGAAACGAAATTTGCGTCAAAATTCACGGTTGAGTGAGCATGCAGCAAATATTGCCCAAACTACGATTTTTACTTCTTTGCCATGGTATAATCGATCAAATGTGAGGGAATTCCTGTTTTGGAAGTGTATGCAACCAATATCCATCCATTCACGGTTGAATGAATCCATCAACCAACCCAAAAATAGGCCATTTTAGAATTACGAAGGGTCATTGTAGTAATTTTATGCACTAGAAAGCATCTCAATAACATTTTTTGGGTTTCATTTATATTCTTTGGGCACGTGTCAATGATCCTATGGCATTTATTTACAAATTCATGCTTCAGTGAGCACGTGAGACTGGGAAAGCGCTTTTCTCACGTATGGACTAAAATTAGAATTTTTACTTTGATTGAATATAACAATTCTTGTTGGGGAGTACTTTTGATTTTATTTTCACAAAAATCCCGTTGTTTCACGCCTCAGTGGGCACAAGATACAAGAAAATCATGCAAATAAGAAGAAAGTTTGGGGCTTCGTCATGGTTCATTGGCTTTTCGAATACGTAATTTGAATCAAGATCCCGTTAGTTAGAGATCAGTTGAAGCTGTTTGCCAAGTTTCGTGACATAACCCACAGTAGAATTAACAATAATCATCAATGAAATTGGCCAAATTTCACATTTGTCAGGTATTGAGTTCCTCCTCCATTGACTTTATGTACAGAGATTTAACAAAAGTTTAACAAAAGTGAAATTTGGCATATTTCAATTGTCATTTTCTGTCCATTTGACTATGAATTATTTTATGAAACTTTGCACATAGCTTCAACTGGTCTCTAACTAACATGATCGTTACTCCAATTATGTATTCGAAAAGTCACTGAACCTTGACGAAGCCTGAAACTTTCTTCTTATTTTCATGATTTCTTTGTATCTTGTGCCCACTGAGGCGTGAAACATCGGGATTTTTATGAATTTAAAATCAAAAGTATTCCCCGATAAGAATTGTTTTATTCAATCAAAGTAAGAATTTGAATTTTAGTCCGTACGTGAGAAAAGGGCCTTTCCAGTTTCACGTGCTCACTGAAGCATGAATTTTTAAATAAATGCCATAGGATCATTGACACGTGCCCAAAGAATATAAATTAAAAAAACCCCAAACAGGAATTCCCTCACATTTGATCGATTATACCATGGCAAAGAAGTGAGAATCGCAGTTTGGGCAATTTTTGCTGCATGCTCACTCAACCGTGAAATTTGACGCAAATTTCGTTTCCGTATGTTGGGAAGCACGTTTTGCATACATTCTGAAGTGTGAATTGTTTAAAATCTGAAAAAGGGTCCCATATCATTGAATCAAAGTTGTGATTTTAGGCTTGTGAACTTCAAAAAATTACATTTTTGCATTCAACCATTAATCACTGAAGCATGACTTGATGATTTTTGCTAAAATTCGCTCCTATGGTAGCTAATAAAATTCCCTACATGGAAATATAATTAGATTTTTTAAATTCCACCTGGTTCAAAGATTATGGATATCTGAAATAGAGGATTTTTGTGTGTGTTGTGTTAAGATTAAGGTTCATTCGTTAAAAAATGAAATAGGGTTCACTCGTCCGAAATGGAAACAGAGTTCATTCGTCCAAAAATGAAATAGGGTTCATTCGTCCGAAAATGAAATAATGTTCGTAAATCCGAGACCTAAACAAGTTTGGCTATTAAAATGATAATCCGTGTCTTATTTAAAGACCGTTGACGGAGTAAATACAACCTTACATCGATAGGCGTATAACATAAATACCCCCAAAATAAATTAAATTTTCATAACAGTATTCATAAAAAGATGATCGAACTTCAACCAGGCCATCCCTCCCAAATACTTGAAAAGTTACCCCTATTTTAATGGCGCGGTTGATGACGTCAAAGAAGTTTAAGGGAATGCTACTGCCAGGCATGATTGGGTTTCGCCTTTAGAAAACACGTTTGTATTGCTATGTCAGAACAATAGAATTCTAGCACACATGGGGTCTATTGTTCTGACATAGCAATACAAACATGTTTTCTAAAGGCGAAACCCAATCATGCCTGGCAGCAGCATTCCCTTAAACTTCTTTGACGTCATCAGCCGCGCCAATATAATAGGGGTACTTTTTCGAGTACTTGGGAGGGATGGCCTGGTTGAGGTTCGATCACCTTTTTAATGACATACTATCTAAATGGAAGATAAAAATGCTTAAATTGGGAATTGTTGTATTATGAAGAAATATTAGCTTTCGTTTTATATGTAATTTTGGTTTTCATTTCTCGGTCCGGTCTGGGACTTTAAGACAATTGTATTTTCTCTCAGTTGATGCTTCCAAGGTTGACGGATGTCTCTGTTTTTTTTCTGGATGGGAAAACCTTAAACAATTCCCATTTTAGGCGATATGCGTGTTTTTTTGTTTTTTTTTTAATTATAAATTTTCTTTTTTCTCGGAAACCATTTATTGAACATAATCATCAATCGCCCCCTGTTCTTCACCAAAAGACATGAAAATGGCAAATTTTTGGAATTTACATACTTAAAATATGAAAGAGCAGTTTGCAAGAGACGTCACAATATTAAAACTTTGAACAATAATAATTTTGTCACCCTTCGGTGGATTTTCTTCTTAACTTCATGATTTCCTTCTCCCTTTCCCCTCTTTTTTATGGATATTTCCAATTAAATTTCATGAGGAATTTTTCCTTTAATGGCAATAATGACGAAATGAAGCTAATCTTTTTTTCAACTATACTTATTTGCATATTACACGCTTTAAAGACAAGATATCATTAATAAAAATTATTGTGCATAAACATCTCTACTCGTCGAAAAGAACTCTATCGTAAACTGGATATCAAAAGAAAATTAAAGTAATTCTAACGTATATTGTTTTTTCTTTTTTCTTTTTTACTTACTGTCAAGACAATTTGGTCCTCTAAAGTTGTTAGGACAGATGCAGAGACCAGACTTGTCATCACAGACTCCACCATTGTAGCATTTATCACAGATACCATAGCAATCAGGAGGACCCCATTTACCAGCTGGGCATTCTAATAACATATGTTATTGTAAAATGAATAATCCTACTCATATACATTACATCATCTCCAGCACAAATCTTGGTGGAAAAGAAAGGTTATTGTGCAGCTGATATAGACCGCCGTCCGAGCAGTGAAACTATTTTCTAGTTTTTCACTATCGTCAACCGCTTCAGGAAATATCTAATTATTCTTATGAAGGCAGACTGAAAATAATTAAACATCTTGTCACTCAAAGTTTTTTTGAATTTCGTTCATGTTATTAAATATTGTGTTAAACATGATGGCCCGTATTCTGTTACGGGTTTTAGAGTTGTACGGCAATTGACAATAGAATCGAACAATAGCACCGTACGAGAAAAAACTCCCAGGACGAAAAAAACCTCCCAATCGTGTACAACTTCCGTACAGCTGGAAGTTTCTAGTGCACTAAAACCGGAAATCCATTGAAATAATGACGCAATAATGATTGTTTGTAGCCGCTTTATCCTTTGACTGCCGAGTGTTGTGCATTGTCGCTTAATTGTCCATCGCATTTTCAAATATAACGTCCGATCATTAACAATTCAGTGGCCTGGGATGGAACATTAATTGTAACCAGGGAGGTGGACAAAGGGAGTTTTATTTTTTGAATTAAATTCTCCTAAATAGCCCACGAAATTTTTTTCTTTCTAGCAAGATGTGAAGTGCCATATTATTGGGGCAAAAGCAATGAAACGTGAATTTATTCGCATATCACGCTACATGCATGGCGCAAAAGTCTCACGGTAAGTGCATGTGGCATCAATCTTTTTTCTTATTACTATTTTGGTTTTTTTTGTTTCTTTTCTCTCTTTTTTTTTTTCTTACTTATTGGGAGTGGTGGCAAAATTTAGATAATGGGAGTGGGTAAAATAATAATATCCACTATTTAAAATATTCAACTTGTTACAGAGCATACACATAGAACAATAAAACGTCAATGTTCATTAACAATATCCATTCGGCTCTCGAAATCCTACATTACAAATATAATTATAAAATATATGACCCTTTGAAGAATGGGTGGAATTTGGTTTCCATTTCTTTTTGTGTGTATTTTTGTACAGTTTGTTATGCAATGCTCGCTATATTTGAATGGGAGCGGGAAATTCTTTATTGTGATGATGAAAAATGTATCCATTGCTTAACGTAGGTATTGATTCAAAGCACGGAATTCCTTCTTTTGAGAAGCTTAGCGGTTCCAGTTATGGCTGACATAGCAAGCATGTACATACGGACAAGGTTTCTGAT
The DNA here is from genome assembly GCA_940671915.1 of Paracentrotus lividus. Taxonomy (NCBI): domain Eukaryota; kingdom Metazoa; phylum Echinodermata; class Echinoidea; order Camarodonta; family Echinidae; genus Paracentrotus; species Paracentrotus lividus. The sequence continues at coordinate 30,748,551 of CALNVZ010003434.1, read as the reverse complement.
TCAGGGAAACCAATATGCTGAAGATAACTGACTCGTTAGTATTTTGAATCCAATATTTTGCAACTATTGTTGCTATGTACTGACACACGTTTCTGTCTCACATAGCAAACACTAAATATCAAATAAGGAATCGAAGTGGGCTGTATTTTTATGCAAGATATAACCATAATCCTTAAGTATAAATCATAGTTACTTATTGAAAATGAAACTGAATCGTGTATGTATTGGTTCTCTCCTCGTGTAATTATGGACGTATTAGGTGGGTATTTGAACGGTCGCTGGAAATGTCTCTGATGACTATCGACCACTCGGAAGATCCTGATAATTGTTTTTGTAATCATCAAGAGACGTCTCTCACGACAGAAAAAAATACACACACTATTCGTAAGCCATGTCTATTTTTCTTCACATAAAGGTGGTATCCTACTTTGTCCCCTAGCTGATCGGATATCTGCCAGGCGTTCTCGATATGATATACTTTTTTTTTCTGTCGCGAGCAAAATACCGCGGCGATCCGGGGGGGTGGACGTGTCCGCCCTCCCTGATATTTTTTATATGGGGGGGGGTTCATTAAAAATGAACAATTTTTTATGTAGTGATCTATGCTGTGAGGACTGAGATATAAGACGTAAAATGATTCGATAACATGCTAAGGCGGGTCTAATTATACATAGTACCAGGCGAAAGCTGCGGGCGCGGGCTGCGATCGCGGTCAGCTAAAAAGTGAGCAAAAAAATAATCAATTTCACATTCGAGTATCTTCTCATAATATTCGTCGCATACCGTATACGTGCATCTTGATGCGCAGATTAATCGCAAATGAAGTGATATATTGCCATTTGCTGTAGCGTCGAGCGCCCGAGCACGCGTGTATAATTTGTGGTGTTTGCGCCTTTATCCCACAATAACACTCTCTCTTAGCAATCTTTCATTTGACATACATTTTACCTCTTTATTGCTTCAGCAAGCTAATGCACTACATAAAATTGTTCATTTTTAATGACCCCCCCCATAATCGAAGGGGAGGGGGACACCGCCTCCGACCTCCCCCTCGTGACATGCAAATGCGGCCAGCGCCTGCGGTCGTAGCGAGAGGGATATCTCGGGAGTAGAGCGTCTCTCTGAGACGTCTGCGCGACAAAAACATGGCAAATGCATTTTCACACCATAAATTCTCAAATTAGTACTCTAAACTAGTTCCAAGGAGTCCGCTGTTTTTGCAGGTGAGGACAATGACTGCACCATTATTGTTGGCACCAATTTAACAGGCTTCTCGTCGACGCGAAGAGCCCCATATTAGGATATTTGCATGTTGGTCCATTAGGATCACAGCTAGACTTAGAAAATTTCGGAATTGGGGTCATTTTCATTGATCCCCAATCCTTCATGCTTGGGGGCCCTTAGAAAGGGAGCATAAATGCCCATCTAGTAAGAACCTGTACCGTGTGAATCTGCCTCAAATGTCATAGATTTATTACATATTTTAACTCTTACGTGACAGAATGGTACGAACGTAGTTCACTTATCAGGGATATTTCATCCTAACAAATTCGTATCATTTTTTATAAAATGAGGAGGCTCAATTGACATGAACTCTAGACGAAAGATAAACAAAAGAGACTATACGTTGACCGCGAGAGCGAGACAGTTTGTCTTCTGTGCGCGAAAAATCTTGCATAGAAACGACTTATTGCAAACATTTCATTGCCTAAGACACGACGCACGTAATCTATAACAACCATCACAAACTATACCACGACCCATATAACTATGTCAATATCCAAATACAGCACTATATATCCAGAATGAGAATGCAAAACAGACAAGAGACCACACTACATTTGGAGACAATATTTCAAAATCTCGATCCTAAAAAATCATCTTGGGACGCTTTTAAAATGCACGATCAGAAAGGAGAAAAAAAAGAAATATAATTATAGTACTTCCATGTAAAAGGAAATATCGTGCATTCTTATTTGTTACTTTTGTATGCGCCCCCCCCCCCCCCCCCCCCGTCACGTCTACCGATATCACTACAAGTTAGCTAAATTTTACTTTGTATGGATTAATCCCTCTCATTATATGAAGTGTTCATGATTTGAACATGGAGGACTCTTTCTTCCCTTGTGTTGACACCATGCAGATGTTGGGGGGGGGGTTAAGAAACCAGCGCGGATCCAGGGGACCCGACGGCCCCCTTCCCTAGAAAAAAAAAGCGAAGTTAAGATACACGCGCCCCCTCCCCACCCCCCTTCCCGCTTAATCCGCTGACGTGAAAAAAAAATAGAGTGTACCTTTTGCTCGGCCCGTTGTAAACGGGTAAAAAAAATTGCGTGTGCCAAAAAATCTGAAATTCCCGATTTTGCCCCACCCCCCCCCCGTTATAAATTTCTGGATCCACCCACTGAGAACAAACACAAAACTACCAAACACAAGGTAAGAGTCAATTACAAAAGCAAGCAAACAAAAAAGCCACCAATATCTAAAATTAATGAATTCCAAATTATGATGCCATAAGTACAGTATATCGAAATATATATATATCATATTGAAACCTTAGATGGTTTTTTTTTTCTTTTCTTTCTTACTTTCTTTTCTTTTCTTTTGTTTGTTTGTGGTAGTTTTTTGTTGTTGAAGGGACGGGGAGGGAGTCTCAGATATCATTAAGCCCCTCCAATGATATTAGTGAGGGTAGGAAATCAGTGACCCCTCTTCTAATTTCTTTTAATACAGCTCACATTTCGCGTCTCTATTCACATAATATCAGGTTTCTGATTTGAACTTAAATTGCATTTTAAAAAAGATACCACTGCAGGGGTCTGAGCTCCCCCCTTGACTGTCTTGGTTGGGGCTAAATACTATGAACCCTAATGTTTGAGGGGGCATGGGTATTATTGGGCCCCTTCCCTCCTTGTCCCCTCCCAATTCGTTTTGAAACATCCCGGATACATTTCAAATCTCTAAAATAACATCCTTTTATATAACCCACTCTGCGCTTTTGCAAATTTTAAAGTTTAGTTTAGGTTTTGTAGGAATCAAAGGGTCGCTACTATCTGGATTGGGTATCAGCCTTTGAACACCCCGTTGTTTGTGGGGTGGGTCTTCATTATCATTGAGCCTTACAAAGGGCATCCTCCTATCGGTTTGGACTCAGCCATTTAACCCCCTCTCCCTTTGTAGGAGGCTGCGATATTACTGAGCCCCTTTTCCCTGCTACCGATTTGCTATAAAATAACTCTTCAGGTCTATCCTCAAGATCACGACTTTTATTTTCAGCTCGCCCTGCGTGCTCGAATGCCTTTAAGTTAATTATTTTTTTTTATATAGGAACCAGAGGGTTCCTTACTTTATCTTTGTTGGGGCTCAGCTATATTTCGGGGACAGGGACTTCATGTCATTGAGCCTTCTTGCTCCCAATTTGTTATCAAGTTATAAAAGGAATATATTTTATAAAATTATTTGCTCGTTCTACGAGCTCGCATGATTTAATGTCTAAACAGCCCAATTATCTCGTATTTTGGCGTTAGCAATAGTCCGGTGCGGATCAAGGGGGCCAAGTGAGCCCGCACCGCTCCTAAAAATAATTTAATAAATCAATAAAAAAAAAAAA
>CALNVZ010003434.1:30689628-30744927 GCA_940671915.1 Paracentrotus lividus | reverse complement strand
AATATGACTTGCTGACACTATTGACCAACAGAAACTTCTTGGTCGCTGAAGGCCGAAAAAAAAAAATAACACCTACCAACCCATCCCCCCTCCGCTTATCGCACGACCAGCGTGACGTGGGAAAAAAAATGATGTATCTTTTTGCTCGCTCGGTGTGATGAAAAAAAAAATTGGGTGTACAAATATCTGAAAATCCAATTTTGGGCCCCCCTGTAACGAAATCCTGGATCCGCCACTGATATCAGGGGTAACTAGGCCTAGTATGTTTTTTGAGGAGGGGCATGCGCACAAGATGATCAATTATTTTAAACCAAGTTTTGTCTTGTCTTTTTCGAGTTAACATGCAAAAACTGGCGGATCAAGGATAAAGAAAATATGGGGCTTCATCCCAAAAATTTGGAAAATTAGGGGGACGCAAGCCGAAATTTTCAAATTTAACATGTACAGTCAATGAGTGGTTTTGAAAATACAGGGGGTGCGCGTCCCCTGCTCCCGCCTGGATCTGCCACTGGCATCTTAATGACAGAAATAGTGTCCACTTCCCTTATTATTTTTTAATGAAATTTCAGAAGGCGATGAGTGTAGGGCGGCAAATACCATTTGTAACAAAACAAAACCTGCGATTTTAGAAAACATTATTTGTAAAAGTACTCAAGTTCAAAAACCTTTATTTATTTTTGATTATCCATGCATTTAGAGTGACCAGACGTTGATATTTAAGAGTATTTTTTAAAAACATTATCAAAATATGTTTGTCGCCATCTGTTGTCAAAGTAACGCAACATTTTTCTCAATTTTATACTTACGCCTTCATTTTTCACAATTCTTTTGGTCATTTGGGACCCCTAAACTGTGAAGAAAGTAAATTTATATGATGGCAATATTATTCCATATGAATTTATTTGAAATTCTGGACAACTTAAAGTGAAATTGGGCGGAATATTTTTGAATTAGGGAGGAAGACACAACATTCATATATTGGGCAAAATGGCGCCCCAAAGGGCCCAATAAGAGATGGAGGGGTCTGAAAATTTGAACCCCATCATTTTTGGATGAGTGGGACCTCTAGAAGCCAAATCAACCAAATATCACTTTGGGCAGTTTAGTCTACGGAATGACATAACAAACCCCACTATTAGTTTTATTGTTGGTTTTTAGCGTCAGTTGTCCTCTTCTACATATGATTCAGGTCAACTAAACACTTCAATCGTTTCGGAAAATGTCATTTTGATGATTAACATGCAATTAATCTAATCGTTGTGGACAGTTCTATAATGCACTAATTCTTAAAAAGTTTTAACAACCTTTAACTTCAAGTTAACGAGAAAATAGATAAATTAGCTTCCTCCGACATAAAACTCGCAAAGCCTATATCATATCTAAACACCTATACCCCTAGTTTAGAATTCTTTAGAAATGTGTGTACATAATTGATCCCGAATAACGTCATCTGAATCTACTTTCGTACGATAGGACGCAGCTTACTGACGCTTCATAGAGAAGCGTGCAAATCAGCGTTGCATCTCCGTCTCATTACCTTACTATTTTCGTGCGACAGCCACAACTCTAAACCCCGGAACAGAATACGGGCCGATGTGATTGTCCATATATTCATAAGAGTTTGAAATCAGCCATATACTATACATGCACATATTTTCTCAGAAATCATACGGTGTATACAAAGACAAAAATACTTACGGAAGAAACAGGAACGGGTAGAGGGGGGACTAAGCCAAATAAGACTTTGCGGAGTTTGCTTGATCTTTAACTTTATTTTGGCCTTTTGCGTCCCATACCCTATGTCGTCATATATTCAAATTACACTCAACTGCCAAGACGGTAGGGTTAGTTTTTCCATCGTGATATCTCCCGGGGCGTCACTTCAAAGGAAAAAGGTGCACCAGCTGCGCGTCCCCGCAATTTTCGCTGAAACACCACTTATTTTTATGAAAATGGCGATTGAAATTTAAAAACACCCCTATTTCAAGAAAAAGCTTCGACGCCGCCGAAGGCTGAAAACAAACTTTTCAACGGTTTTGGGGGACACGCATGCATGCGTAGCCATCATGTGGTGAGGGACGCCCCCCCCCCCCCACCCCTTCCGGGTCACTTAACCGCCAATTCGTTTTCCTTTCTTAGTCTGGTTCTCTTCTTTTTTTTTTTTTTTTTTTTTTTTTTGGGGGGGGGGGGTCTGCTTATAGGCCCTCATTTACAGGCGCGTATCCAGGATTTCGCACCCCGGGGGGCCCGACGTGATTTTGGGCGCCCTGTGTACTTTTCAAAATATGCCCACATAGGCCTACTGCTTAGATGCACGTTAAAGGATTTTAAGAAGAGTAATTTATTTGAAGGTTTTTTGTTTTTTTTTGTTTTTTTTTAAGATGGTGAGTTCATGGGAAAAGAATTTCTAGGAATAAATGGATTCCTTGCTATAGGAGATGAAAATAATAATAATTCTAAATACGAGCGCCAAGGGCGATCGGATTTTTCCCCTCTACTTTACGATCAGAAAGCAAAGAATTCTAAGCAATTAGGGGTTTTTAGTTTTGTTTAGCTCTTCATCAAAATATCATATGAACAGGAGCTGTAATTTGTCCATCAAAACGATTTGAAAGCAAGCCATATAAAATCATATGAATTTTGTCCATCAAGTAATGTGAAATCAAACAAATGTAAATTGATGTTTTGTTGTTCAGAATCCTCATAACCTGCTTACAAGAAAGAAAAAATACGCGAGCGTGAAGCGCGAGCGGAAATTTGATGTATCGGAATGATCTGAAAACGTGTCATTTTATGCATTCCTCAGGATTACAATGTAATAACTCCTTGGAAAATGATGCGAGCGCGAAACGCGAGCGAAAATTTTGTTCTTTGTAATAGAGACCAGAAGTTTAGGATCAAATTGGTCTCCATAATTTAAAGACCAATGAAAGAAAGATAAATATCTATCTATCTATCTGTTTATCTATCCCTCTATCTATAATTCTGCTTCCCTCCCTAAGTTAAAGATAATTTTGGCGCCCCTAAGTTTAAGCTCAATTTGGCGCCAGCTATTTAGTATAAGATCATTTGGCGCCCCCTAAATTTTAGATTGAATTGGCGCCATACATGCATGATTTAGGTCATATTGATGTCCCTGGGTTTAAAATCAATTTGGTGCCCCTTAGTTTCAGGTCAATTTGAAAATGCAAAAATAAATGTAACGTGTATGCAAATAAATTTAAATATCTTAATGATTAGTATCCCATAATGTAAATTCCGGTAAGGAAAAACACAGGCGAGCGCGAAGCTCGAGCAGAATTTTGATGTCTTTGAATGATTAGAAAACATGACATTGTATGCGTTCCTCTGGAACACAATGTAATAACTCATTACGGAAAATGGTGCGAGCGCGTAGCGCGAGCCAAAATTTTGCTATGTATATACAGACCAGTAGGAATTTAAAATTTTAGAGACCATGTTTCAAATACCAAGTGTTTGCCCCTTAGTTTTAGGTAAATTCGGCACACCTCCCTAAGTTCAGGATAAAGTTGGAGCCCCTAGGTTTACGATAAATTTGGCATCCCTAAGTCTTAGGTCAATTTGACGCCCCTACGTTTAAGCTTAATTTGGCGTCCTAAGTTTAAAATTAATTTGGCACCGTTTTAACTTCAGGTCAATTCGGCGCCCCCTAAGATTTAGGAAACAATTGAAATGCAAAAATAAATGTAACGTGAAATCAAATAAATTGAAATGTTTTGTTGGTTAGAATCCCATAATGTAAATTCTGGTAAGAAGAAAAACACAGGCGAGCGCGTGGCACGAACGGAAATTTTGATGTATTCGAATGATTAGAAAACAGGACATTTAATTCGTTCCTCAGGAACACAATGTAATAATTCATTGCAAAAAAAAATGATGCGAGCGCGAAGCGCGACCGAAAATTTTGCTATGTATATACAGACCCGGATGCATGAATTTTGAAATTTTGATCTATCTAGATAGAGACCATATTTTAAAGAACAATTTGTTGCCCCCTTAGTTTCAGGTAAATTCGGCGCCCCTTAGTTTCAGATCATTTGGGCGCCCTATACGTGTAAGCTCAATTTGGCGCCCCTAATTCTAAAATCGATTTCACGCCCCCTTAACTTCAATTCAGCGCCCCTATAAGTCTCAGGTCAATTTGACGCCCCTACAATTTGACGCCCCTACAATGTAATAACTCAATGGGAAAAGATGATGCTAGCGCGAAGCGCGATCGAAAATTTTGTTATGTATATACAGACCAGGAGGCATGGAATTTTAAATTTTTGCTATTTCTAGATAGAAACCATTTTAAAGACCCCTTCTGTTTTTTTGTGTGTATTTTTGGGGCCCCTTAGTCTCAGATAATTTTGGCGCCCCTACATTTGAGCTAAATTTGGCGCCCTTACGTTTAAGATCATTTTGGCGCCCCCTAAATTTAAGGTCGATTTAGCGCCCCTAAGTTTAAGGTTGATTTTGCGCCCTCTCCTAAATCTAAGGTCGATTTGGCGCCCCTAAGTTTAAGGTCGATTTGGCGCCCCATCTATGTTTCAGGTCAATTTGGCACCCCTTCAGCTTCAGGTCAATTTGGCGCCCCCACGATAAGCTCATTTTGGCGCCCCTCTAAGTTTGAGTTCGATTTGGCGCCCCCTGAGTTTAAGGTCGATTTGGCGTCCCCTCCTAAATCGAAGGTCGATTCGGCGCCCCAACTAAGTTGCAGGTCAATTCGGCGCCCCTATGTTTAAGCTCAATATGTCGCCCATTAGTTTAAGATCGAGTCGGCGCCCCCCTAAACTTGAGGTCGATTTGGCGCCCTTACTTAGTTTAAGGTCGATTCGGCACCCATAAGTTTAATATTAATTAGGCACCCCATCAGCTTTAGGTCAATTTGGCACCACCACCTAAGTTTCGGGTCATTTTGGCGCCCCTACGTTTAAGCTCAATTTGGTGCCCCCGTAGTTTAATGTCGATTTGGCGCCCCCCTAAATTTAAGTTCGATTTGGCGCCCCTAAGTTTAAAGTCAATTTGGCGCCCTTTAGTTTACTGTCGATTTGGCGCCCCTTAAATTTTTTAAGGGCGCCCCCTCCCCCTTTTTTTTTCCTTCCCCTCTCTCTCTCTCTCTCTCTCTCTTCTTCCTTCCTCTTTTCCCCCTTTTTTCCCTTTCTCTTTTTTCCCCTCCTTTTTTCTTCTTTTTTTTTTCTTTTCCTTTCTCCCTTTTTCCTCCTCTTTTCGGCGCCCCCTGCGCGCCCCCTGACGGGCCCGGGCCCTTAAAGCCCCCCCCCCCAGAATACGCGCATGATTTGAATCAAGTTTTCAGAAATCCAAACATTGTTGAGCACTTGGGGTGAATGAAAGGTAGTATACCCACATACCTCTTACAATGAGTCTGAATAGCCCTCCTCTATTATCAGTCCTCTCTGCATAGTAGTGAATCTCATAAATGCCTTCATCTGATTTCTGGATTGGATCCGGGAAGATGATCTGGTTCATGCCTTCATACTCGTCTAACATATCACCACCATCTTTCCTCCAGTTGATCACGTTTGGTACAGATTCCTGAATGGCCATGCTGATCGTCACTCCTGTGTCATTCACATTCACTGTCTTTGTGAAGACTTCATCACTAGGGATGAACCTAGCTGTACATGTATAAATACGAATCAATCAAACTAAATTAATATATTTTAACTCAGATTTTCAAAGTGAATTTGTAGTTCCTTTCTATTTCAAATAATCAATTATTTTGTGTTAAAGTATATATTACATCATGCAACAACACATACCATCACTTCGTTGGAAGAATGTTGTTATCCTTGTTACATCTCGTCCTTCTTTCACAGCCTCACAGTAGAAAGGACCAAAACCATTTGTATCCCAATCACTTGTGTCAGGAAAAACCACTCGTTGTATGTTATTTGAATAATATTCATCATTTGGTGGAGTAACATCTGTGGTTATTGGAGCTGATCGGCCAAATGAGTAAGTCACACCATCTTCACTGCGGTAACATTGGTACTGTGGTGATGTATTCTCTATGTTAGTGTAGCCCACGGTAAGAACTGTGATATGAACAAGTTCACCTGCAACATGAATAAGCAATTTAATAAATAAAAATGATACAATGTCCATTTTCTTATCAACATATTATGTCTGTTATAGTAATCAGTTATTTTTGTGTCATAGAAATATTCACAATTTTTATTTTCTAATGTTTGATAATGAAAATAATAATGATGATAATAATAATGATGTAATGATAATGATTATATAGTTGACCATTAGCCTGTCGACCTAAATAGCGCCCCCTCCCACCCCCCCCCCCAAAAAAAAAAAATCCCCCGCTAAATCAATTCTAAACTTAATAATTATTCCCAATTCGATGTATTTTAAAAGCATAATTTTGTAACTTTTGTGAAAATTTCATCAGTCTCGCTTAACTGAATTTGAAGAGAAAGTCTTGTATAATTATACATTTGTGCTCATAAGTATTCATACCCTATCATTTTTAAAGTTTTTTTAGGCGTGCTGCTAACTGGATGCGTTTTATAAAACTTTCTGTTGATTAGTATGCTACCAGCAACTGAACTTTTTGAACTGAAATTTTGAAAATTGGTATTTCAGGGGTATTTTGACAGATTTATGGAAAACATGTATTCGCACCCTAGGGATACTCAATCCAATTTATCACATAATAACCACGACTTTTTTTCTCAAAATGACAATAGTTCGTCCAAGTGTCCGGAACCTTTCTTCAGATCTTCAATTGGGTTTGATAAATGAGATCTCTGTAAAACCTTCAGGCTGACTCAGGTAGCATGGTCCATGGGTCTTTGAGCCACAATGTGAGTCCTCACATTCTCAGACACATTTTCAGTGGGATTCTTGTCAGGGCACGTATTCCATAAAAGCATGAAATCTAAGCATTTTTGCTTATCTTTAAAATGCATATTCCATAAATACGCCTTACTAAGAATTCTGTCCAAGCCCATTTTTGGTAGTGAAGCATAAATTCTTAGATTTTTGCTAAGTCAAAAGTCTTAAATGGAATTGCGCCTTCAAATCGCCCATAACAAATGAGAATTTTATCCTAACTTAAAGCCTACTACATATTGGCTTAACTTTAATGTTGATTATATGGCAAGCTCACCACAAAAATTGAAAATGACGATATTAATAAAATTCAGACTTTTGCTTGATGCTTTCTAACCTCAGACAAAGTGCTTAACATGTTTGGTATAAAGGCTAAGAATTTTTTTTTCTTGGACAAAATCTTAGAAAAATACATACACTCTCAGAACGCTGGTAAAAAAAATGCATATTAAAACCAGTTGGTTAAAAATATTAACCAATAATGTATTAAAAAGAAAAGTTGGTTAAAAAACAAGTTGGTTAAACGTGAAAAAGCATGGGTTGGTTAAAAAAGCCCAATTCCAATTTTAACCAATAGTTGGTTAAAAAAATTGGTCACGTGGAAGAAAAACAACCAATGGGAAACGGGGATTTAACAAAGATACGCGCTCCGCTCCTCGCGCTAGAAATCTTGCGATTTTGATTTATACACGTAAGATATAGTGCGCCTATTCATTGTGCACGTATTTTGTTCGCGACGACAACAAGGTTACACAAGCTGACTGCTGGTCTGGCTGGACCTATCTTGACAATCTGATCAAAGTATATTGGTAGGTAGAAACGACTTGAAGAGTATAGGCCTGTGATATAGGACTAACATGCATTATGTTTTGGACTACATGGCCAGTACGGTTCCTAATTATTTCGGTTGAGACGTTAGACCTAGCGTTAACTTAGGTATTAAACTTGCCTGAAATTTATGCAGCTCCGGTGTAGAATCTAAATACTTCGCTCTCCAACCAGCTTGGTCTCGGAATAAGGTCATAGATTTAGTTGGCTAAATATTAGAACTACGTTAGAACCATCACTTGCATTTAAATTTAGCCTAAATATTTTTAGACCTCTCGATTATAGTGAATGAGGCCTACTTGACTGGTTTAAGAGTGATGGCCTTGGAATCTAAACGTAGAATCTAGGCCAGCATCTCGTTTCTATATTCTAGATCTATAATTAGATCCAGTTAGATCTCAGATACTGGACTAGATTGTAGACCTAACGTCTGAACCGAAGTAATGATATTGTACTGACTACTGGACCAATACTTAGGCTACTGTAGGCCTACCCTGTTTAGGCCAACAAATAATGCATGTAGTCTGATAATACAGGCATAACTCTTCATGTTATTTGTACCGATACTTTGATCAAATTGTCAAAAGGCCGGTCCAGTCCGGTCTATCCCTTGATTTTTTTTAAACCAACCATGATGTATTAAAAAAAGAAATTAACCAATTAAGTATTAAAAAATTTAACCAACTAGGGTTGGTTAAAATATTTTAACCAACTTTTTATTAAAGTTTTAATACATAATTGGTTAAATTTTAACCAACTGGGGTTGGTTAACGCGTTTAACCAACAGTTGGTAAGTTCATATTTGAACCAACGGTTGGTTAAAATTTTGGCCGGTTGGTTAAAATTTTTCTGAGAGTGTAGACTTAAGACAAATTGCTTAAGTATAGTTTATGGAATACGGGCCCAGGTCTTCAAATTTTCCACTCCAGATCGTTCATTACGTTTGTCCTTGATCCATTTCTTGACTAAAGTGGCCTTATGCGTTGGAACATTGTCTTTTTTGTATGTCCAATGCTGTCCAGGTTAACCTTTATAAGAATACTTCTGCAAGTTCCAGTATCTTAACAAAATCGTCTTTATCAGGATGCCTCTTATTCCAGTGCTACTAGCAAAGAAAAATCCCATAGTGGTTACATAGGGATGACATGTGCTATAATCAGGACACTGTTCTTTAAGCCCTCTACCTTTTATTTTCTCCAATCAACTCATAAAATCATGGCCCGAAAATTTATTTTTTTTAATTAATGAGCACTGGAACTGCCCAAAAGTCCCATAGTGGGTCTGACTGCAATGCTTGAATCTTCATGAGGCGTTTTATATACAGATCTCCTCTATGTAGTATTCGTTTTACGATACCTTCATCTCTGGCTGGTCCATGGTTTCCACGTTGGCCTTGGTTTTGCATTGTTGGTAATTAAGGGTCTCAAGGGAGGCTTATTTTAGCAATTAAAGAAGAAATGTTGAACTTCTAGCCATGCCAATTGAGGTTTTTCCAAAGAGTGTGGCACTTCTTAAAGAAGCCTTGAAGTGCTGCATAAGGGACCAGAAAGTGTTGATAGTGCTATTATTGTATTTCAAGAAAATCGATATTAATGTTCTGAAGTGAAAAATCCAAAGTCCTGACAAGAATCTCACGAGAAATGTGTCTGTGGAGCTGCAGACTCACAATGATTGCTCAAAGACTAGCCTGGACGTTTTACAAATGACTTCGGAGACAATTGTCACAGAAGCCCTGAAAAAAGCTCTTCGACACTTGCAAGAACTATTTCAGTTGGTTTTTTCCACCCAAAAAATACAATCGTGGTTATTAAGTAATAAATTACCCCTATAAAAACTTATGAACATAGTGTTTTCCATAAATCTGTCAATAAAATACTACATTTGTCAAAATTTCAAATTTTCCTCGTTGTTCTATTGTTTGTAACATACTAATCACCAGAAAGTTTGACGAGACACCTCCTGGATCCATTTAGCAGCACGACACAAAAAACTTAAAAAAAAAAAATAATAATAATAACAAGGATTTAAAAAAATGACAGGGGTATGAATACTGATGACCACAACAGCAGTGCATTTGGGCTCATTCCAAGTTTGAAAATAGTTTTCATCTAAAAAAGCTGAAATTTATTTCACTAAAGACCGTATCCCCCCCCCCCCCCCCCCCCTCTCATAAAATTCTGGATCTGCCTCTGAGAGAATCTCGAGTCATGGAGCTGTTTCCCGATTTTCCAGGGAGTTGCGCAAACTAAAAAACAAAATTTTAACAAAGTATCAAACATGTTTGATATTTTTTACCAGCGAATATATAGTCATTGAAATTAGTGACGGCGAAGTCTCCTCGACATCGCTGCGACTTGCTCGAGACTGGAAAAAAATGATTCTTTTTGATTTTTAAAGGCCTTTTCTAGTTGTGATCAAGTCGCAGCGATGTCGCTGAGCCATCGCCATAACTAATTTTGTACATGACTGGTAGACTGAAAATTCGCCTCTATACTTGCTAGTATAAGTCTTCTTTTTTTAATCAAACATTCTTTTAAAGACTTTTGATTGATTTTCGCACGGAGACCCAGAAGACGTCATGGAGAATACTAAGCAGTGGCGTCGGAAGACTCTGACAATACAAAGTATTTGAGGGGCAAGCCATTGTTAACATATGGCTTAATTGCCCCTCCAATCCTTTCTTTCCGCACAGCTTTCAAAAGCTTCTGTCTCCAAGACTCGACAGACTCGAGTCGCAAACTAGTCGCGACCATTTTTGTCTATCATTTTGTCCACCAGTATACTTTAGAAGTCAGGGCGATGTCGGAGTGACTTGCTAGCGACTGGAAATAGTCTTCTTTTAGACTTTTGTTTAATTTCCCCACACTTTCCCGGAGACTCAGGAGACATATCCGCTACTCCAAAGACGTAAATCGCGGACTAGTCCAGACTCATGGCCAGTGAGACACGACATTAGTATTTGAAAACAGTGAAAACAGGGGCATGAACATCATAGTCGTTATGCTGAAATCAAGGTTCCAGCACACCACACAAAAAAAAAGAAAAAAAAAAGGAAATAGGTTTCAGCATATCAAAAAAATGTGAAACCCTTTGAGGAAATCCATTTTAAGTTGTATGAGTTGTATGTTTCAGCATAATAACAAGTGGAACCTTGGAGGAAATCCTTTCCTCCGTAGAATAACAGATTTGAAATGTCATTATTAAAGGGGAGGTTCACCTTTGAATTACGCGGTTTTAAACAAAGCAGAAAATAGAAGAAAATACGTCTTCAGGTTTGAAGAAAATCCCCCTAAGAAATCATTTAGTTATGAATACTTAAAATTTTGATTTTGTGACGTCATTTGCGAGCTGCTCTTCCATTATCATGTGTATGTATAATATTTCATAAAATGTCTCAGATTTATACTTTCAAGTGTTCAGGAGTTTGGTTAGACTGTTACCCAACATTAAACTAGAAAGAACATATTATAACAAAACAAATTTTAAAAAATACCATTCGCGACACTAAAACTTTCTAAAACATATTATTATTTGAATATTGTTGTAATCTATGGTCTCACTGTTCTCAAAATGTTAAATGTGTTATTGTTGGACAACACAAGAAAATGGCCAGAGTAATCGTTGGAACACATAATATGAACCCCAATTAAAAAAATCTTAATAAACTTTTATAAATGGGTAAAATTCAAGATAGATGAAAAAATTCTCAACGTAGAATTCAAACACCAATTTATATTTCAGAGATGTTTACAAGGTCTCAAGTTTCATGGATATATAGAACACATAGTGAAGAAAAAATAGATTTTATGTTACTAAAAATAAAAACTCAAATGGGAAAACACAGTTTTTCATACAAAGGCGCAATAATTTGAAATAATTTACCAAACCATGGTTAATGATCCCTCAATTTCGTCATTTTCTATTTGGTACTTGCGCCATATTCGTTCAAATTCTTAGCCTGATCTTTTGTGTTGTGTTCTTTCGACTGTTTTTTATTGACCAAAAGAGTGTTCTCTGCAAATTCCATTTTCCAGTAGTTAATTTGTATGTTTGTATATTGTATTTTGCAGGCCCTCCATGAGAAGCAATGTTTTATTCATTGATGGAGCTACCCTACAAAAAAGAAGAACCCTACAAAAAAGAAGACCAATATATACATGTATACAGATAAATGAGTAGATAATCATTTTTTCATGGGTCTTGAAGGAAAAGACCTATTTCACAGAGGCACGTGATCTGCTGATAATTATATCCAACCACAACATAGGGGAAATTATTATTATTCTCATAATTTATGGAGTTTGAAATATACGACATAAGCCTAATAATATAGGAGAGCATGCAGCACGCAAAAGACGTCACATAATATTTTCCTTTTGATGTTTAATGACAAGGGTCATATTCAACTTGAAATCAATACTTTCCAAATTTTAAAAACTATATTATGAATTTCAACCTACCGTCTATCAAATGCAGACAACAGACAAGCAGTGTAAAAACTGTATGCATCCAGCAAAATCTCTCCATCTTTTCCAATATTGTCGAAGTCAACACTCGTCACGTAATACAGGATAATCAGTTCTGAATCATTCAGTGCTCTATTACCTGGCAGTCTTCTGGCCAACATGAAGTAGTCTTTCCCAACATTCCTGAATATAATTATCGGGAAGATGTGGCACTCATACCCTGCTGATCCCCGGGTAACATTCAGAGCAATACAGCTATGGTATGCGTAGTACCGTAGGTTTATATCCACTTGGTCTAACAGCACTTGGTCTAATTCTCCGTTTGTTTAATACCATACGGGCCCGGGGGGGGGGGTCACTCAAACAAAAAAGTGCTACCCATGCGTGTCCCCGCACCCTGAAAATGGACCCTAAACGTCTCATTACATGGAGTCAAATTTGCACCCCTTTTCGACGTCAGACTGAAAATGGACCCTAAACGCCTTATTGCACGACTCAAATTCGCACCCCTTTTCGACGCCAGACTGGAAAAACATACCCTAAATTTGACCCCAAAACAACGATTTCCGCTGAAAACACCCCTATTTTATGAAAATGGCGACTGAAATTTTAAAAACACCCCTATATTTTAATGAAAGTGTCGACGCCGCCGAAAGGCTGAAAACAGACCCTTTTCGACGCTTTTTGGGGACATGCATGCGTAGCACATCATGTGGTGAGTGACCCCCCCCCCCCCCGGGCATATGGGCTACTGTGGTTTACTAACAATTTGGTCTAATTTAAAATTGGTCTAAAATATATTTGGTCTTATTCTCACTTGGTCTAATGACCACTTGGTCAAATTGCCGTTTTGTCTCGTGCAAAATCGTCTTATTGCATTTTCGTCTAATTCCCAAATTAATAATGACCATGTTTGATGAGGCCAAACGTGCATTAGTCAAAGTGTATTAGTCCAATTGGAAATTTACTCTAGCATTCAGAGCAATGCAGATACAAGTATGAACCGTTTGAAGTGTCTCTACACCCGGACGTGTTTCGATTAAATTTGTTGACAGAAGGGCAGATGGAATTCAAGAAAGGGGTGCGATGGTGTAGGGTGCCATCACGGGCATGTCTCTTTGTTTCTTATTTTACAAATAAGTGCATACCGTCGAGGTGCCAATAATTGCACTTTATGCAATTAAAAATTTCTAGTGTTTACATTGCTATTTTACAGTTTATCAATACATAAGCTATATGATGTTTATTAGTTTAGATCCTGATTAAGGACATACTCCCGAAAGCTTGAAGACTGGTAAAATCTTGCAACGGCCTCTTTAAATTCTTACTGATATCAACTTTATAGGCCTGGGGCTATGCAGTGGCAAAAAGGTCACGGAAATACTGTACAGTTAAAACAGAATGTATTTTACTTCTTATTTAAGTTTGCGTATCCGCCATGAATTTTTATTTTCTTTATTTATTTTGCATTTATTTATTATTTGTTAAATTTTATTTATTGTATTTTTTATTTTGGGGATGGGAGGCCTTCCAACATTCCAATAATGTTCTTCTAATAACAGCCAAGGGGGGGTAGTTGCACTCGGCTCGTTTATAGAATAAACAAATTGCTCACAGGAAGGCATGTAGTTTCGTTTGTTCATTTTGTTGCCAAAGAAAAACAAGGAAAATCCCGTTTTGTCGGGCTTTGTCGAATGTTTTATCTTTTTCTTTTATTTTTCCCTTTTTTGTTGCCTTACCCAATGGCGTAATGGTGGTGGAGGTTCGGGGGAGGGGGATGGGGCGGTGTTTGCCCCGAGGCTCTCTTATCCAATTTTTTGTATCCAAATGTATTTGGAATATATACCCGTCTCGACAATCAGTATTTCAGGTAGCGCTAATTAATGCATGATTTTCTAGGTTTGGAAGTGCCAACATTTTCAACTCACATTATGAGATATTTTCATCAAAAACAAAAAAACATTTCCTAACTTTTCTTTCACATAATATTCGACCACCCCCCCCCCCCCCGAAATATACTCACAACCACATTCACAACACACACACCCTCACAATAAGAATAATTTTCCGTCATAAGCCTGGCAGAAGTGAGTGCAGAGATATTCGACAGCCCCCCTGTACCCCCCCCCCTTGCGCGGGGGGGGGGGGGGGGGGAGTGTAGCTGAAAGAAAAATTGCTACACCATGGCGCGTCCACACACCCTGAAATGGACCCTAAATTTTGCAACAAATAAAATTTGCACCCTTATTCGACATCAGACTGAAAAAAAACCACTAAATGGCATAAACAAGGTGAAATATACCCAAAACAGCTATTTAAGTGGAAACGCCCCTATTTTAATGAGAATGTCTCATTAAAACACCCATGAATGTTGACGACGCCGGGAGGATGAAAACAGACTATTTTCAAAACTTTGCGTGGATGCGCATGCTTATTAGTACACCATGGGGTGAGTCATTCAACTCTTTCTGCCATGCGCAAAATGATATATAGACCACCACAACATCATCATCAAATTACATGTAAAAGGCAGTTTCCAGAAATCATTAAGAAGACAAATTACAATTATCTGCAAATTCAAACCGTATACTGAAATTTTATTATTTTTGTAGACAATTTCAATGTCGTTGTGATAGACGTTTACATTTACAATGCATTTTCAAATTATTGTTTTTTTCCCTCATACAGAAGAGTATATTGTAATTACATATGAATTTACTTGGGATTTCAAACCATCACGAAAAAAAACATTATTCTTCCCCGTTATATTTCGGTTCTTTGGACTTGAATTTGCAATGAAAGGACTTGTCACATGCTATTAAAATGCAGCAAAATACCACATACATTTGAAAACAAATCTTGCTTCAAAAAAACATAACTACATCACACAAATTTGATACCGGTACATGTACATGTATATTTTTAAAGTTCAGAACAATTGGATCGTGAAAACCGTTTGAGGAACAAACATGATGTGATTTTCTCGGAAGTGTATAAATAAACGCAGAATCTGCATTGAAAAGCTATGATTTCTTATTATCAGTAACAAATCCTTTAGCTAGTTTTATTGAAAAATAATGGCTTAAATATCACTGCAATTCTAATGGTAGAGAGGTAAAGTTTGACAACGGTAGTTACATTTATCAGAAAGGCAGATATGAATATTGATTCATTGAGCATTAAATGTTTAAGTGACGAGTTTCTTTCTCCAACAAACTTTGTGTGGAATTGTACTATGTACTTTGTGATTTGTAGCAGCTTGAAGCTATCAGGGCATTCAAAATGACAACTTGTCAAAGAAACATTTACATGTAGATAAAAAATATAAATTCATCACTTTCTGAAAACACTGATAATATAAATTAAATGACTGAAAATGAATGACATTATTTATTTTCTTCACTACTTTATAAAATGAAATAGATCATTAAAAGAAAGTGATAACCATTATACACTTCTTTTTATGACCTTGAAGCTAATTTATTGTTTAATCGCTAAGAAAACAACCCCGTTATTGGCCCGAAAGAGACGACGCATTAGACCATTTTTGATAATAATAGATTTTTCCCTTCCCATAACATATAACTGACATGAACAACCACACTTCAACATGAAGATCAAATGTTAACAAATAGCAATAGAAAAAAAAATGGAATACTGCATTATCTACTTCCAGAAGACAGATAATACTTATTGAGGACTAAAAAGACATAACTTGTATTTACACCCTTTTGATCCTAAATAAACAATATCTCCTCCAGACAAAAAATGAATAAAAAACATTGATGTATCGTCAAATTGTGATCATATACAAATTCATATACAGCTATATTACAAATGTTGTTTTCACCAAGGTCCATGCATATCATACAAAAAAATTTGACAATCTATAGACAATTTGTTTTTCCTTCTAACAGATTTATGCCTGACTAATAAAAAGAAAGAAGCATTCATCCTGATATCTGTACTAAAACATATTACCAAAAATATTAAATCCATTGTACGTATTTACAATTTCCAATTAGCAGTTTCCCACACAAATAGAAAATCTTGATCTGTATGTTGTTTCATCATTTGGGTAATTTTTTTAATTTATTTTTTGTTATCTATCAAATGCAACGCATTCAATTTCTAGCAAACTGAGGGTTCTTATGAGGTAAACAGATATCTCTTTTACATTCAAAATAAATTGCTTCCATCACAAGAAGCAAGGACTAGCAAAGGAAGCAGTCTCTGCATTTTTTTATTATTTTTTTTTAATAAATAAAAGAACAAGAACAGTGCATACAATTGCTATCTCATACAGCAGATGGTTTTACATCCTTACTTGGCAAAAAAGTAGTGCCCCCTATTTACTTCTAAAGATATATAAATGAGTTTAGTGGCATAGAAGTTATAGTTATTCTCCCCCCCCCTTTTTTTTTTAAAGAAAGAACAAAAATGCCATAGAAACATAGAATCAATCATAATGCTAATGATTACATCTCGTAACAACCTGCCCTCTACTGTAAGACCTGGGATGTTAGCTCTCCAAAATGACCCATCAAATGGATATTTCTCCATCAGCTACATGGTATATATAGACAACACACAAAAGATTCATCATGTATTCATAAAGCTAGGTGAACAAATAATAACATGGTGATAGAAATGGCTGAAGAGTTTATATGTCATCTTCATCTTCCGGTAACGCAGTGTTTTGGGCCTCCTGTACATTGGAAGGAAGAGAAAGAGGAAAATAGAAATAAGCATTGCATACAGCCATTTGCAATCTTAAAAAATACTGCACAAAACAGGCTGGTCTCATTTCAATATTTGAATCAATTGTCATAAATATTTGAAAACAGGCAAATTTATACGAGCTTCTATATAATCCTGAAAATAATTATGAATAGGCTGCCTAGTAGAGCTGTAAAGTGGTACAGTTTGTTCATAAAAAAAAAAAAAACGAACGAAAACAAAACAACTAGCAAGCCATTTTTGAACTGTAATCTCTGGGATA
The DNA here is from genome assembly GCA_940671915.1 of Paracentrotus lividus. Taxonomy (NCBI): domain Eukaryota; kingdom Metazoa; phylum Echinodermata; class Echinoidea; order Camarodonta; family Echinidae; genus Paracentrotus; species Paracentrotus lividus. Next base: position 30,727,758 of record CALNVZ010003434.1, on the reverse strand, counting down.
ACATTACCCTCTTGGTAAATAATCGAGGTTGAAGAATTATTCCCGGAGATTTTTTTATTTTGCAAACTGGTTCAACTCTCAAAGCAATGAATGTGCTGAAAGAGGGATATTGTTTGCATGCATTTAGGCACCAATCACCTTCTATTTCCTAATTACATGCCAGCATTTTTACTGAATGATCATAAAAATTGGTACATCTGACCAATCTGAAAAATTGCTCTCTTAAACAAGTCGGTTGGTTTCCATGCAAAATATTTTATGACCAAATTGATTGGATGGTTAAATAGCACTTGGTCTAAACCCACTTTGACTAATGCCCAAGTGGTCCCGTCTCACATAGTCTGATTCCATCTCATCTCCAACCGATTCCTAAGCCCATATGATATCTAGACAATCTGAGAATTGGACAGCTGCTGTTAGCCAAGTGGATATGGTTTATATCCACTTGGTCTAATAGAAGTTGGTTTAATTCTCCATTTGTCTATTACCACATGGGCTATTCCCATTTAGTCTACAATTTGGTCTGATTTGCAATTGGTCTAATACATACTTGGTCTAATTCTCACTTGGTAAAATTGCCAATTCGTCTAATGCCCAAATGAATATTTCGTCTATTACCAGTTTGTTAATGGAATGGACCATGTGGTGATAGACAGAGTGGACATTAGACGAACTGGACATTAGACAAAATACATGGCTGAACTTCGTAATCGAAGATTAAGGAAGATTCTATGTTTTTGTGACTAAATAGGCCAAACCTGGAGAGACAAGCTTTTCTACAGTTTGTGCACACATGTAACTGCACATTCTCAGGGGGAGCTGCGACTTGGGCGGTGGCAGCAGCCTTCTTTTTCCTTCGCTTTTCTTCCAAGTCTCCTAGACGCTTTGTTTCAAATGAGGTAGATGCCTTTTTGATGCAGCGTTTTGACAATAGGACGAAATAGTGAATAGCCAAGGTGGTACTTAGACCAAACAATAAATAGACGAACTGGTTGTAGAGGAAATGGAATTAGACCATGTGGGATGAGCCACAATGGACATTAGTCAAAGTGGGTTTAGACCAAATGGCAATTTACCGTGGATATGAACCCACTGGATTAAAATTTGTTGAAAGGACAAAGAAGAGAGGCCGAAACTTACTTGGAGTTCATCCTCGTACTGCTTCTGGAGATTGGGGTCCATGTGAACTTCAGGTGGCTTCAGGGCAGGCATTTCAACGAACATGATCTCTGCATCACCGCACAGCTTACGGGCCAGCCAGAGGAAGGGCTTCTCAAAGTTGTAGTTACTCTTGGCACTGATGTCGTAGTACTGCAATAAAAAAAAAAAAAGTGTTCGATATGGTCACGAATGATACTTACTGTAAAGCCTCAAATTTTGGCACTGATGATACTTATGCGAATTTTACAAGGGGTTGAATGGCTACCAAATGGACTGAATACCAGTACCATACTGTACACTGTACAGCTAAGTTGACTTGGCAATTCGCTTTAAGTTTCATACTGCGAAAATGGCTGTTGGCTCCAATTCGCAAATGTTTCTTTTATTACAGTACTCTTACTTCAATGTAATACAGCTCCATCCAATTTGAAATGAGTATGAGATTTCATAATGAAAGAACATGAAAAGTCCAAGAAACCTTGATATAACAGGAGCGTACTGTACTAGTATTTAAACCACTTTGGAGTTGCAATATGGAAATGAGTTTTAAAAATTAACTTGCACTAAAATTCTGAAACCTTTTAAGAACAAAAATGGATATCTGAATTAATTTATTGCAATGGTGCAGTCCATGAAACAGAAAATTTTGGGTGTCTGTCAGGATAATCATGAGATCAATGGTTGTCTGTAATGAGTTTATGACTCTTTTTTAACATAATAAAATGATTGAAGAATACAAACAATAAAATATTTAAAAGCTTCCTTGCAAAGCCCTGGAGGTTCATAATAAAGAATATAAAGTGTACCTGTTATTAGAAAATCATTAGCATTTATGCAATGAGTTAAAATGCTAATAATGAGTATTCTTCAAAATGTGATCTCTTGGTTAACACCCCTCTTGGAAATTAAGTGAGGTTATAAGTTATCCATCGAGAGATCTTTAATCTTGCAAACTGGTTCAACTCTCAAAGCAATGGATGTGCTAGAAAAGGGATATTGTTTGCAGTAGTAATGGGTTGATAATTTATAAAACATACTGGAAGATTCATTTGAGACAAAGATTCAGCAACTTGGTCTTGACTTCGGGAGTTCATCGACACTATATGATAATGATCCTCTTTATCTAATAATATATTTTGACCAAAACTTGCCTTTTTTTTTACCACTTCTTTAAATGGGGTTTATTTCAGTTAAAAGTTGGCTCAGTGCTTTGCACCTCCACAGTGCGTTTTGGTCCGGGACATATGTTTTGATGGGCCTATTGAGTGTGACCCGTCATTTATATGGCAGTTGAGTTACAGTTGACAGAGTACAAAAGTGTTGACGTCATCCAGATAACTGGTTCTAAACAAAAAAGCCTATGCATGATATTTAACCCGAATGCGGTCCAACAGAACCGGCAAAGGGCAGTTCCAAGCAAAACAGGACATGACCCCCCAAATTTCAAATTCATGGTTCCATGACAAATTTGGTATCATATGACAGCTAAAAGTCCAAATTTTCAATATCTGTGGATGGTTTAGCCTTTTTAGGGCATTTTGGGTTTAAAAATGGCATTAATATTCAATATTACTAAAATTGTCAAATTTATATCATTTTTCATTTAAATTTCATGTTACAGAAATGTACCTAGAAAATGAAAATATACTTTGATCATATTTTAATATGAAAGCAGGATATATAAAAAATAAAAGTTTTCACATAATATTTTGCTTCGCGATCTTTGTTCCCCATCAGTGAGCACAAACATGAAGTTACCTCAAAATGTCACTCCGTAACCACAAAAACACATATTTTTAAAATATTTTTAGAATAATTGGGTTTAATGCAACAAATTTTTTTTTGCAAATCTGGAACACCCATACCTATCAATTACATAAACTTTTTATATTTGAATGGATTTTGTTTGAGAAATACAGCCTCATAAAATGTGTCACTCCGTAACCATTATGGTTACGGAGTGACATCCCATTGCATTGCATATACAATGTACATGTACAATTTGATCAAAGCTCACTCTACACTAGAACTTTTTAAATTCAGAATTCTTTTAGTGAAGTGCCCAAAAAAGACATCGGGGTGTGATGCTTTGAGGATATGAGATCATAAATATGCAAATGAGCCCTTTGTCAGCAATTAATTGCACAACTCAGGCATTTGTGTGAGGTCTGATATGAGCTCCTTTGAGGACTTTGCAGCAGATCATTTTGGAAGAAAGTGGATGAGGCTGTAAACCCACATGTATACAATTTAAGTAAGTTTAAATAGTAGTTTAAAGAAGACACTGACCTGTACATATAAATAAAAGTAAGACAATGGGTTTGAAAATTACCCTACCTTGTGCTATCATATAAAGTATGACAGAATTGAAATTCATCAACAAATGAAGGAGAAGAAGCATTAAAAAAAATTTAAAAAAAATTAGCATAAATTAGCATAGATTTTCTAGTCAAAATTTCAAAATTCTGTGTAGAAGTTTAGTAAACCTCATGTAGCTCTACTAGATGGAAAAAAAAAAAATCAAAATCGGTCGACAAATAAAGAAAATCCATTAATTGTGAATTTTGAAAAATGCGCATAAATTAGCATACTTAATGAGTTTCAAAATTCTGTGTAGAACTTTTGAATCCCCCACCTAGAGCTATCATACAGAGCAAGCAGAATTAATATTGAAACAATCAATAGTGTGTGTTTTTTTTTTTAGCAAGGGAGACATAGTCCATTTACATTGCCATCGTGTGGATCATTCAGAGGTCACTCCCTAACCGTCACTCCGTAACCGGACATGGGTTCAAGTTTTAAGTCATAATTAACAAAATATCTCAACCAATTTCTCAGGCAAGCGATCATTTACCTAGTATAACTAGAATACCAATCAATTACTCAAAATTATGATAGCCATTTAAAGTTCACAGAGTTAAGCAATAATATGCATGTCCATCTTTGCGTCACTCCGTAACCACGAATATGAATATTCATATCTCATTAATTATGCAGACACCTAACAAATATTATCATTTTGAAAGAGGGTACCATCAGCTATTGTCAAAACCATTCTGTAAATAAAGATCAAGTATGGATATAAATGGTTTGAATGCTGAAATGTGCTTCTGATTGTCACTCCTTACCCTGGAACTGCCCATAAATTGTTTGAGAATTTTGAAAAATTGCATAAATTAGCATACCTAATGAGTTTCAAAATTTTTGTTCACCACCTATGTTATATAAACAAATGGAATTAAGATCATCGAAAAATGAAGGAGAAGAGCATTTATTGTTAATTTTGAACAAAATTTGCATAAATTAGCAATCATGTAGACAATTTAAATAAATTTCGAAATCTGTGTAGAGTTTGGTAAACCATGTAGCTTCACTACAGTAGTGGAACCCCCCAAAAAATCAAAATCGGTTGACAAAAAAGAAATTCATTATTTGTGAATCTTAAAACTATGCGCATAAATTACATACTTAATGATTAAAGTTGTGGTAGAAGTTTTAATCCCCCCACCTAACTATACAGAGCAACAGAATTTAAATTAGAAACAGCAAGTGTTTTTTTACTTAGCAAGGGACTAGTCTTTTACATTGCCATCGTGTGATGATCAGAGGTCTACTCCGTAACCGTCGCTCCGTAACCAAACTGGGTCTAAAGTTTTAAGTCATAATTAACAAATATTCAACCAATTTTCTTATCAAGGCGTCATAATACCTATATAAACATAGAATCCATCAATTAATCAAAATTTTGATAGCCATTTTATTCACAGATGTAGGTAAAAGTTTTTTGCCAATATGCATGTCTGTTTGTCGTTCCGTAACCATGATATGAATATTCATATCTCATTAATTATGAGATCACTACAACAAATTTATCATTTTGAAAAGAGCTACCATCAGCTAATTGTCATGAACCATTTCTTTGTAAAATAAAGATTGAAGTATGGTGATAAATTTTTGAATGTTGAAAGTTGCTTCTGAATGTCACGTTACCTTGAACTGCCCCAAACCATTACAACATCACCAATATCTCACTATATATCTGAGTTGATGATAACTACAAGTTTGTACAAGTCTCATACAGTCCGCCTGAGATTAACGTCATGGATGATGCAATCGATGAGTGCAGTTTACACAAACGTGAATGGGGATGATGTCAATTATTGATTCATAATCTGAATAGCAGTTTACACCAAAGTGAATGGGATGATGTCATTTGATTTGCGATCAACTGTGAGTCTAGTGATACCAGTACGATATGGGAAATATAAGAGACCTGCAGATGTCTTACTTGGAGGTTCTTTTCCTGCTCGGGAAGTGTATGGTCTTGTTTGACTTTCCGTCTTTTGATGTCACCTGTTCCCGCACAATACGATGGGATTTTCTCCACATACCTCGCACCAAGTCACGATGCCAGTGGACGTTCTTATATGTACTCTTGATGTTACATCAAACATGATGATTACGCACATGACCTGCAAAAACATGTGAGAAAATATCATTTCTCATTGAAAAGATTAATTTTTTTCTTTGAAATTCTTTTCAAATATAAAATAACTTCCTCTGTCAAATGCATGGCATATTCTGGTGGAGTTAGGCGCCCCCAAAGTTGCCATCAATTGCCATAGATCTGAGCCTGCACCAAATTGAGCGAAATGTTTTTATAAAAATAAATAAATAAAAATATAAACATGATTTGGGCCGATTGACATCTTAAACCTACCCCTACAGCTGATATATGACCTTATGGATTGCCGAAGACCAAAAAAATTTCAACATCTACTGCGACTTTATCGGTGTTACTTTGTTAGTGTGCTATCTGACATGTGCAGCACATGTCCAATGCAAAAAAAAGAAGAATTTCAAAATCAGCGGAAATCTGCTGATCTGCGGAGAAAAATCATGCCTGATTTTAAAAAAAATGTATATACAGTCTGTGTAAAAAAAAATGGTACAGTCGGGGAAAAAATTATTTAGGGGTGAAATATTTTCAAAAAATGTGTGTATCGGGTACCAAAATAAAGCCAAAAGATTTTCCTTGCTGATGCGCTTTGTTCTGTCTAATTTGCTTTCGTAAAACAAAAGTTATGCTACATTTTGTGCGACGAGGAACAAGTCGAAATTGAGCACTTCATGGCCATTATGCGAAACCTATACACAAAGGCATGGGACGGCGTGCGAAAAATGGATTTTCCTTGATTGTAGAAAACTGGTCATATTTCAAAAATTACAACGCCAAATGTGATGAAAAAAATTGCAGGTGAAAGTCTGATCTTCCTGCTTTAAGAAAATACCAAACAATATTAGGTTGTGATTATTCTTCATATTATAAAAAAATGTTTCCCACTTGTACCATTTTATTTAACACAGACTGTATATATATTTTACTTCCTATTCCATGGCCTTCGTCTGTCTCATAATGACAATTGCAATTTTTAACTCTTTACGTACCGGATGCATGATACGTAGCCTACTGTTCGGTGCCATACTCATGCTTGCAAGCCTACTATTGACTGCTTAATCCATGCTTTGTTTCCTACCCTCCCCTGCTTCATGCATGATTGCGCACATTTGGAATAACGTTGATTGATTACGCAGATTCTATTGTTCTGCACAGTGCACTCTAAGATTAATCCGCTTTATTCTGCGGCGGGCACATCCGGCTTTTAATTTTCTCTTTACACAGCTTACATTAATACTTGTTTTTAGTAATTTGATGTGTTTGTCAACATTTTGACAGGACCTAGTGCACAAACAATAAAAAACAAATTCATGCCCTGGAATAATCACAAGTTTAGATAATTGCCCTCTTATTTTTAAAAACAGAATTTGGTGCAACTTTCAGGACAAATAAGAATGCCACATATTTTAAGTACAACATTGTTGTTTGAAAGTTCTTTTAAAAAAGTTATGGGGAAGTATTGACTGTCATCTTTAAGTACAAGGGGAAAAAAAAACTTAGCCAGTGGGGGATATAGACCCTGGCATGTACGAATTACCAGTGCGGCAGAGGGGTTGAGGCGGGGTGGCACTCAAAGAAGATTTAAGTGCGGGTTAGGGTTAGGGTTAGGGTTAAAATTTGATAACTTGGCAGAGAATGATTCCTTCCAATGAACTAAACTTTGCCAAATAGTTTGAATTTGGTGTACTGAACTTGTGGAAATATTAGTAGAACATTAAATTTTGTGGATTTTGCACAAAGATTGGCAGGCGCAAATTTAAAAACATTCAAATGTATGAGCATGCATTCTTAAATGTATTTCTAACGGGTACAAATGCATGGTTACCTAGCTTCACGTAGTACAAATTCAGGGCGCGACAAACCCGCTTGCCCGCTTGCCCGGGGCAAGTGAAAACCACGGGCGGGCAAGCAAAATTTTATAACACTTGCCCGATCGTGCGCAAAGCGGTGATTTTCAAAACTAGGAAATGTAAAAAGGGACATTATCTCGTACTGAGTGGTAAAATCACAGTATTTCGAGTAATCACAAATCGGCGGAAAACACAGAAACACATATCAAAAGTATACCATGATTTCTTGTTTAGTTAATCAACTAAAAAGAAGTAAATTTCTACGCAACGGACTCCGTTGCATTGAAGCTTGCCATATTGATTGAAAACGTAAACAATTAGCGCTAATTCGCCGATAGATGGCGCTAGATTGCTGCAAAATTAAAAAACCATCAGCGCGCGGAGATCGCTGTTGTTTTGTGCATGTGCAGGGCGAGGGCTGTTCTGGGATCCGAGGGGCAAGCGTTTACGTCCGTGTGCTGTGTGCGTCGTCGAGTCTCGTGTGTTTTTTGTTGATGACGGCGACTCGAGCGCAAGAAGACGATCGTGGCTCAAAGAAAGATAGGAGTTTTTTGCGCAACGTCAACGAGCCGGGAGAGGAAAGACACTCAACCCCCAACAACGGAAAAAACACTGACAACGGACAAAAAGACAAGCGGCTGCTCCAGCAATACCGCGAGCTCGAATGCAGAGAAAAGGCCACGAGCAGGCAACACTCGAAGGCCTACTCCAACAGCCGCGCGACGAAAGAAAGAGGAAAAAATACGAATTTGTGTTTAACATAAATACTGTCTTCAAATGTTTTTTATTGACTCTTAATTAGATTAGACCTCCTAGAGGATCTATATTTCCTGCAAAAATAAAAAGTCATGAAAAACAAAGAACATAAAAAGAAATTTTGGCAAGTGGTTTTTCTTCTCTCGGGCAAGCCCAAAAAAAATCCACTTGCCAAACAGGGCAAGTGATTTTTTTTTTTTTTTGTAGAGGCCTGCAAATTTAAGAACCTGCCAATGTTTTGAGGCCGCTCAACGGCTCAATTAATCATGCGAAAATAATGAGCACAGCAACTGAAAAGACCTTACCTTGGATATAATAACCGTCTCTGAGTCCTCCAAACTTTTCCTGACCTGCTGTGTCCCACACATTGAATCTGATGGGACCCCTGTTTGTGTAGAAGACAAGTGGATGGACCTCAACACCGAGTGTTGCTAATCAGAGAAAGAAAGAGAGAAAAAAAAATACTTAGAATGCTTTTCGGTCAGAAAACATGCCTGAGACTGCCATCTCGCTCGCTGTCTTGGTGCAAAATATCATACCACATCAAGTGCAATCTGCAGGCACTTGATTAACCCATTGTCATACAATTACGAAGAAGTTGTGTAAAAGCATACACAAGCTCGGCTAGAAAGACATGATATGAGCATCGATGCTCATTTTGCTCTTTCTTTGGAATTCTGCAATTTCATGCAAATTCTTTTAGCGTGTAGTATTTACTCACTATGCCCGAGATTTTGGTATAAACAACAATTGAAGATTTTGTTTTGATTTTTTTCATCATGACCACTACTCGATATTATCTTTAAAGCTCAACTCCATTTAAGGGAGAACCTAAAGAAATAATTTCTATTACACGATGATATGAAAGAACACTTCAGTGAACCCTGTGTGCATAAAAGCATTTTTAGCGAATAAAATGGTGAGAAAATATATATCATGTCCCATGACACGCACTCTGGCCATGTGCACAAGATAAAAGAGGACTACATGCACACTGTTTTGCAACATACATGGAGAGACGAGTTCATCACACGGGACATCACAAAATCAAAGTAAAATTCATAACTTTGATTTCCTTTCAAAAATTCTTTAGATATTTTCCTCTCATTTTCTTCTTTCACCTCAGGGTGAACTTCCCCTTTCAGGGTCAAGTCCTGAGTAAAACTGAAGATGTCTATTATTTGCTATAGAATTTCAAACTGTGGTTAGTTCTACCTCAAGGCTTATTCAAGACATTTATTTATTAAGTGATATCTTACCAACATATTTCTTCTCAAACTCTCCTGTGAGATGACGCTTCACAAATGTAGTTTTACCAGTACCTCCATCACCCACTAAAACAAGCTATGTAAGAAAAATAAAAATAAGATAACAATGAATAGTGGATAAGAGTACATGTATAAGGGGTATGAATCAATAAATGTCTCTAATATGCGGAAGTACTAGAGCTTAGGCCACATTGTACATTTCAACATAAATTACCTATACTTGGATTTATATAAGAAAATTGGTCTGTCTGAAACCCAAGTGTGTTTGTTACTTGGTAACTAATTTGTGGTACGAGTGTGGCAAATATAGAGCATGTACATGTATTTCTCATTTTAAACAAAAGTGGGCAATTGACTACATGATCAGAATGTTGCATTCTGGTTAACGAAACTAGACAGTTTGAGTTGTTCAGGATTAAAGGGTATGCTGTACATGTACATAGATGCTTAAACTGACTTGAACAAAAAAATTAGGAACTAAAAATTCAAATATAAACTTGTAAGCTTTGTTTTTGTTTTGTTTTGTGTTGTTGTTGATAGCTCCCATAAGATGGGGATGGACCATGGTGGTTCATGATGCCCCAAAAGTGTCACATAAGTCTTCCCATTTACTCTCGAAATAATTTCTTCTTGATACTTTGTGTCTCAGTCTTTTTCCAGGATGACATGGGTAGGGGTAAGCCCTCATCATCCAACGATGCATTCACTGAGGTTACTATAGCATTGCATCGAGCAGTACACAGCATCAAATAAGCTGGGACTGCAGATACCTGCAAATGCATATTCCTCACTAAATGCGAGCAATATAGGGCGAGGTGATACAATGTGGCTTTCATATGAGATCCGTGTCTTATACAGTATCACTTAACAAAATATTTTGCTCAATTTATTTGAAGAAGCAATGTTGACAAAAAAAGTCACCAAGCTATCCTTGAATTGAGCAACTTCATTTACATAAAAAATAAGTAAAAATGGTAACAGCCTGATTGAGAAACCAAATCAGTGTAAAAAATAATATGATTAAGTTGCAAGATTTGGAGTCCTCCCCCCCCCCCCCCTAATTATCATTCATCGTACATGTAGTATCTAAAATTGGAAATATGCTCTGAGCCGACATGCTTTTCTTTAAAAAAAAAAGAACTGTTACAGAAATAGTGTTGAACCAATATTGCAGACATTACCTTGAATGTGGCGATGGGATCTTTGGTGGCTAAACTTGGGATAGCCTCAACTGCGGGATTCATCTTTGTGTTGGATTATGGTACCCTGTCAGATGAAATCTGTGTGAATGAACAAAATTGAGACAAAGTGAAAGAGAAAGCTAAGGTCCCAATATGAGGATACTGTATTCACTGTTATTTCGCACGATTAATTTTTCGCGCTAAGCGGCCTCAAAGAATGTTAAGAGGTTCTTGAATTCGTGCTGCATGTTCATAAGCATGCAATTGAATGCTCCCAATACATGCAGAAAAAAGCATTTCATGCTCATGTATTCGCGTGTATTTAAATTCACTCCTTCCGATCTTTGCGCCAAATCCATGAAAATTAATGTACCGCAAATATTTTCAGGTGTTGAACGGCCTTGAAACCCTATTAAAGTTGCAGGTTTTTAAATTTGCGATGCATGAACGCGAGCAGGCAATTGAACCCATTCAAAACATGCATACGAAAGCCTGCTCCAGGGCAAGTCCACGCTATTTGTTCCCAAGATCGTGATTTTTCGACTTTTTGACCATTTTTATGTCAAGTGTGTCAGTGGGTCTGTGAAGGTATAATGTGTTATATATCACCATAAAGGGTATGAAATGAACTTAATGCACATGAGGTCAAAAAGTCATTTCAAGGTCATATGACGTCACAAGGCTCATTAATATTCATGAAAAAATATATAAAATGCATTAAAAATGCTATTTTCAACCATTTAAAAAAGAGGTTTGTCATACTAGTACAACCAAAAAGTAAGTACTTTCTGTTTTTATATTTTCTTGGCTAACTCTGGTGAAAATATCATGAACCTAGCACATAGCTTTCCATATTTTTAGACTTAAAATATTCAGGTCTCAGGAATAGGCTCACAAAAGTTACTGAGCTGATGTAAAACCATAATTTTTATAACCCACCCTCCCATCTTTAGAAATTAAGTAAAAAATAAATTTTTCTTGCATTTGTGTTTAGTATTATGTTTCTTTTGATTTATCAGAGAGATTTTTTAACAAAAGATGTTGCTACGCCTTGGCTACACCAATTGTTTAATAAGAAATATAACAGGGAATAATTGTCCCGTTTGTTACGTCTCCTTTTACCCAAATAGGTTTTAAAAAATACTTGCCAGAAAACCGAAGTTGTATTAACTTCTAAAACATAATTCCTACAAGTTTAACAGGTTAAGAGACATGACAACTGACAAAATTTAATTTACTCTAAATCATATTATATGTGAACAAATTGAAATTTAAAAACACATTTTTTCGTCCCGTTATTAACCGCACAAAAAGATCATAAATTATTATGTTATGAATACAAACTACTCATTTTTGTTAACATTCTTGAGTACCTTCAAATATACCAAAGATGAATTCATTTAAGATTTTTCAAATAAGCCCTATTTTTGGCTCTGAATGTCCCGTTTGTTACCGCGCAAAATAGCTTGGATTTGCCCTCATAGTCATATGTTTGTGCATTTTTACAATATTTCCACAAGTAGATCTACAGATTAAATTTTGGCAAATCTTCAAAACTCTTAATTTTCTTCCTTAAAAAAACCCATTCACCTCAACATTGATGACTGAACTCTTCTATCATCAACATCGTAACATTTTATTTATCATATAGATCTAGATCTAGACTCTAGTTTTAATCAGTCAAATATTTCTTATTCTTTATTTTGAAAACTTGAGGGTTACGCCCATCTTAGATCGAACACTGTTTTCTTCAAAAAGTTTTTTTTTCTCTCTCTCTCAAATGAGCTTACATGTACAATGTAGATAAAAAAAAACCTTTGATTAAAAACCCCTCTAACAGAATTGGATGAGTAACAGTTGGCATGGTTAGTAAAATTAGATATATATTTGGAACAAAATCTGCCAGAGCAGAGCCTAGCAGCATTAACTGTTAGGATGGGGGGTTGGTTGTCCGGACACTTAACAACAATAAAGCCCGTTTGTTTAACTTTAAGCCAAAAATATATGTTGAATAATGCTTATCTTCATCAATATTTGATCTTTAGAATATATTCTAACATTTTGTTCCAAAAACCTACAAAAAGATGGCTTGTAAACCTTTTCAAATGGCTGGTCAAAATCGTTTGTCCGGACACACAACCCGTCCGGACATACAATAACTGGAAACGGTTAATGTAAAATTTTGTAGATTCTAATCTAACAGTGTTAGATTAGAATCTACAAAATTTTACACACATTATTACACATCAATTGAATTTGTCTCATTTTAAAATAACTGCCATCATTAGCATGATTAGGCTCCTACTAGTAGACTTATATATCATGTCATACTAAAATTATCAGATCTAAATCTAGAGTCTATAGATCTACGTAGGTCGTAGCGTAGTCCCCTCTATCTCTAACATTAGATCTAGAATCTATGTCGACAGTCATAATTGTCATCCGCATCAATTGGCAGTTTAGTTTTATTTCCTAACGCTTTTGACGATTGACCATCTCACTGCTTATTTTTATTTTTTCCTACCTTGGGCTTAGCTCAGTGTCCATTCTTCTTGGTTTTAAATTCAATGATAATACGTTTGGCAAATCACAGACTGACCACCATGGATGGCATGCTGACAAGTGACATGCAATCGAGACAAGTTAAAATTAAAGTCAGAAAATCACGCATCGACAAAAAAAACCCTCACAAAAGTCAACAACAAAACACACTGCGATCTGGTTCTTTAATAAACTTATCATGTCACAAATTAAATGAACTTCCACACAAATGAATTGCCAATACCAATCGGGTAGGTCTACACACGCTGTACATGCATGTTTCACGTCTTCCACACAAAGCAAATGCAAGAAAAACCAGTCAAAACTGGTCTACCAGACATCTGCGATGACATTACAAATTAAACTTTAAAATTCATAATTGAAAATAATCCGATGAAATACAGAGACGATATTCATCCATGAGAAGCAATATATGTTCGCATTCATCATACACTTTCAATAATTCATTGTTTCAATTATCTTACCTATTTTTTCTCTCAAATTAGTCCACAACCTCAATAATGTCGCGCGCAATTTCAGTTCAACACACGTGAGATTCGCCCATTCATTCTCTACGTATGTGACGTACGTGCATTCAATGTGAACCTAGAGCTAATTCAAGTCGCTCATGTGACTCGGTGCCAGTAAAATATAACCAAATTTACATGTTTCATCAAACTTTTAGATGTATGATGTAAAAAAATAAATAAATGGGGGGAAAAATATGATTTTAATGGTACATTACCTCTGTTGATTGGCATTTTCAGTCAGAAAATTGACGTAGGCTGTAAGAGTTTATTAGATCTAGACCTAAAAGTCAAACCAAGATAATAGGTGGAGAGCAGATAAGGTCTAACTTTATCTAAATCAGCTAAAATGCTTTAGTATAATTACATGATTAAAATTTGCAATCTAAGTATATTGAATATGTGTCAGCAATAACTAATAGTATCAGGAAAAAAATTCTTAATTTAATTACATAGTAAAGTAAGTATGGAATTAGGCTATCATAAGTAAAGAAGACGGCGCATGCTCGATCTAGTTTGTATCTACGCATGCGTGTTCTGTAGTGTCGCATTTACATTTCCCCAAAACCGTCCAAAAGCTGTCCTTGCACATCCCGTCTCATATCGTGAATATTTCATCATTACTCAGTTCATGATTTGAGTAATATTTGCGATTGCAAGATTGGTCTTTTTCTGTTTAACAAAAGACAAATTTTAAAGAAAATGCGCACTTTCCATTAAGCCCGATTTTCTTTTTAATAAAAAAAATATATGCAGAACAAAAACTGCCTATAAAAATCGTAGATCTTATTCCGCAATATATTGCTTTTAATTTTTTTAATTTTTTTTTTATGTGCTGTTGAGCGTTATTGTTTAATCTATTTATTTAGTTCTATTTTAATGCAATGTATATAAATTTTGTATTGTCAGCAGTCGCGTATCCAGGCGGGGCGGGCTCAGACGCATGCACCCCTAAAATTTTTAAACACTTTTTTTAAATTTATTTATTTATTTGTGAATCTTAACATTAAAAATAGCCATGTTTGAATGAGAGAATTTTCATCTGCGCCCAGTTTTTAATTTTGCCTTTTGCGCCTCGGATCCAAACTCACTGGATGGCCACCGCTGGATTATAAATTTATATTGGACAGACATGAAAAACAAAAAACAAAACCAAAAAGATCAACAAAATAAAACGAACAAAGAATTATTATCCCTTATTATTCTATAACTGCATGAAACTGGATTTGAGCAGCGTAGGCCTATGTGTAAGTTAATGACGCAGTGATTGCTTTGATAGCCGCAATAGCCGAGCAATGATCATTTAACATTTATCAAACATTAAAGGTGAGGTATATTTTAATACACCAATTTTGAATATACTTTGTGATAGAATGCAAGATATTTATATGATAAAAACTTTTTTATCACTTGGAAAATGAGATCTAAAAATCCTTATAATACCTTTTAATTAAAATTCATACATTTCCTACAGGGGCCGCGGAGCCGGGGGGGGGGCTGGGGGGGCTGCAGCCCCCCCCCCCCCCCCCCCCCCACTTTCGGCTCAGCCCCTCCACTTTCAAAAACGCTCCGCGGCCCCTGTCCTATCTATCAAAAGTTGGGTCCGGAAAATTGGCTAATGATTTTTTTTTCTTCTTAAATATATAACAAAACTATTCTGCAGCCATCGATTTGGAGGTAAATTTCAGGTTAATATCTTCGAATATTTCTGACATATTATAGGCTACTGCATATGAAATCATCATCCAGGGGGTGATTCACTAACAGCTAAAATCAATCCCAACTGGGATAAAAAATAAATAGGATCAATAGCCATGTTATAGTTACATAGGCCCATAGTTGGGATTGATTTTAAATCTTAGTGAATCTGCCTCCCCCCCCCCCCCCGAAGGCCTAATTTATAAGAAAAAATTAGATATGCTCTAAAAGGTCACTGATCAAATCATTCACCTAACTAGATGATAGATTTATAAGCATTCGTGTAATGTACCCTTTAAAGCGCTTTATTTGACAAAATTTATCAATAACATGGATGGAAAAGCCCCGCCCCAAAGTAACAATTACAAATTTACAATAGGCCTATACACGATAGAGTCGGAACTTGAAAATTTTTGCTTGCGTATATTATAGGGGGTGCCATTTCAATTAATTACAAATAACTGTGTCTAATGTAGGCCTACAAGGGCAGCAGAGGAACGTTTTTGAAAATGGGTAGGATGCTCATGAAGCCGTAGCCCCCGGTTCTGCGACCCTCCTGTTTTTGAGGGGGATAAAAAAAAAAAAAAAAAAAAAAATGTTGTTGTTTTGTTGTTGTTGTTGTTGTTGTGTTGCTTTTTTTTTTTTTTACATAATGTAACCAGGCGCGCAGATCGAGAGGGGGGGGGCGGGCTGTAACTGAAACAATAAGCCGAATCCTGCAATACATTGAACATAACCATAACAATAACACACGTCAGACACGTTTCTAGGCTAGACGCCTTAGTCAGCTGGGTAACAAAAGGGGCTCCAAAATGAGAAAAATGCAAAAATGGGCATAATAGGCTGAAAACTTTAACAAGAGAAAAATCCCCTGGAAGGGTCAAGGGAAACGTCTTTGATATAACCACGGTCCCAAAAGTGATAGCAGAGAATAGCATATTCAAGGATT
The DNA here is from genome assembly GCA_940671915.1 of Paracentrotus lividus. Taxonomy (NCBI): domain Eukaryota; kingdom Metazoa; phylum Echinodermata; class Echinoidea; order Camarodonta; family Echinidae; genus Paracentrotus; species Paracentrotus lividus. The sequence continues at coordinate 30,711,368 of CALNVZ010003434.1, read as the reverse complement.
AAAAGCCAAAGCGAAATGAAGTTACTAAACTACCCCCCCCCCAAAAAAAAAAAAAAATATAAATAAATAAATAAATAAATAAATGATAATATAAATAAATAAAATAAATAAATATGAATAATAAATAAATAAATAATGATAATAAAATAATAATAATAATAATAATAACAATGTGGAGTGGTGTGGTCGAGTGGATAAGTCAGCGGACTTATATAATCACAAGGTACGCGGTTCGAATCCCGTCCATACCACTAGTATCCTTCGGCAAGGTGTCAACCTGCAAATTTGCCGTACTTGACCCAAGTGAGGTGAATGGGTACATGTAGGAAGAAATTCCTTGAATGCTGTGAGCGCCTTTCGGGGTAGCCTAGCTAAGCCGGGTAATAATAATATGATAATGCGCCTTGAGCACTCTATACAGAGTGGATACGTGCGCAATACAAATCACATTATTATTATTATTATTATTATTATTATTATTATTATTATTATTATTAATAATAATAATAATGATAAAATAATAATAACATATGCATATCGAACCTTTACGACCAACTTCCAATGTACTAAAAGTTGTCCGGTCTACATCAGTATCATGTAGGCCTATAATATAATTCAGATGGATGCCTGATAACACAGCCCCCCCCCCTCCTCCCCAAGCTATGTGACTTTTGAAACTCATTTTACAGGGGAGGTGAAGTACTACACCTTTTATCCACTCTCAGCCAGTTACATGAAAAGAAAACTCACAACTTTTATTAGAAACTCCGGGATCTTTGTAATTAATTTCCAGCCATTGTTGGAACAGACATTATTGGGCCTTAATCCTCTGACATAATCTGACTTTATAATGACTCATGCCCGATTAACACCATTGACTAGTTAATCAATAGATATTATGAGAACTTACAAGGGTATAAGTTCAAATAATAGAGCAGAGAGAGAGAGAGAGAGAAAGAAAGAGGAAGGTATATTAGAAGAAAGAAAAAAAACCGGATTAAGATTATTGTCGACAAGATTAGAAAGTGTGATGCCGCCCCCTCGAGTTACGATGATACGCAGTGCTAAGCACGAACAATACGTTTTCATCAGCATGCGATAGCTGGCTCGCATCGCATCATACTCTCAGCAATGCATGCATTTATTTCAGTGGTGGCCAAGTCGGCTACCGCGGGATTTTAATGCACCAAGGCCACTTGGCGTGTATCATTTTTATCATAATATCACAAAAATGCATCATCCATGGACGGATAGAATCTTATTCAACGAACGATGGGAAGTTGTTTTTGAATGTCACTTGGAGGCATAAATTGACAGTTTTATAAAAAGGATTATTTATTTTGTTTACATGAGAGCGACGACGAGAGGCTGCAAGCATCTATCGGCGAAATCGAGGCGCCGTGATCAGACAGAAACGGTGCGTGACCTGGCGATTGAGGGTGGGGGCAGCAACACAACTCTACCCCACCCTGGGTGTATCCATCTATCTCGTCAAGTAACTTGATATCACTGCTGTATCATCATCATCGTCATCATCACCTTTCGCCTTGCCGTGGAACGAAAGCCGCTGTGACTATACACGGGACACACCGGTCAAACACCCAGGGACGGCCCCGGCACACATCGACTCGATATCACCTACTTGGGATTCTTACCGTCTCTTTTCTAGGATACACTTTCAAATTCAAACTGGATGCTAAAAGGATCGAGGGTTTACCTTTACACGTCTAATGACACGTTTGTATCCTCTTGGATGTATTCTACTTGGTCTTGGAAACCATTTTCGTGATTGAGACGTGCGGTGATCATCGACCACCATGGAAGTAACGTTGAAGACCATGACCATGTGGTGGTTGCACTCGACATTAATATGTATGATCCTAAACATCACAGGTGAGAAACGAATTTTTTTATAAAGCAAGAGAATTTATATGTTTCATCGGTACAAATATATGGTAAAATTGTAATACTAAAACATAACAATTTTGTATTTTATTCTAAAATTTTCTATAGACCTATAAAATACTATCTATACTAATTATTACAGTCGATAAAAGTAGAATGAAACATTATATTACTATGTCTTAGTTCGGTCTCCACCCCAAAATATTACTAGGTCCAATTTAATATATGAATGTTTCCACACACAAAAAAGATAGATATGTCTTAATTTAAAGCGTTAGTATTGATCTAAACAATGTCGAGCATCTCTCCTTCATCCCGGGTATATTATTGATTTAAATGATAATATAATAATTATTTCATAGATCTAAACTTGGTTCTGTTATACCATTACATACTTCCAGAGCGTATTGATAAAAGAAACTTTGACTTGTTTTTCGAACAATATATACTAGAGTTAATTTAGTTGAGATGACTTTTAAACCACAGAGTGTGGATTCAACAATACTACTTATTGATCGCAAAAGGTCAATCTTTGTTCAGGGGATACTTACAAAGGAGCAGTCAGACGCCGTGTGACTGGCTTCATTCATTTAAATTCAGATCCTGATTAAATTCATTGTCATTATGACATAAAAATCGTTCACATGCACCTCGCGTCTATCCTTACTTAGATGCTAATAATACTTTTAAGGTGACAATACTGAGCTCCTTTAAAATTAAAGGAAAGCGTATGAAATAATAAAGCTTTGTATCTTTTTAACAGTAAGTATCGACTTTTAAAGTTTTAGATCACAAGTCATTATTATTGTTCATTATCATCACTGCCACGAAACTTAAATTGGAGATGATGATGACTGTAATATTGATGATGGTGGTGGTGGTGGTGCTGCTGCTGCTTCTGCTGTGATGGTTATGTGGATGATGGTAATGGTGTTTGTGTTAATGATGTTGATTTTTAAAGTAGTGATGCATGGTGGTGACGATGAGGAGAACAATAGTGGTAGTGATGGTACATGTACTAAATAATGATGATGATGATGATGGTGATGATGATGATGATGATAGTGGTGGTGATAAATGGTATAAATGAGTTGACAAATGTGCCAGGGTTGCCATCCGCGTTCATGCGTGCACTGTAAACAAAAATATACAGAAAAGTGATGTCAGCAGAGTCGCCATACAAAAGTGTAATTTAAAATAACAGTTTTGTTGTAAATTTCTCCTCTAATAATTAAAGAAAGAGAAGAAAAAAAAATCATTAGAGTTCTATAGCTTACATATTTGGTTAAAACGGAACAAATGTGTTACTTCTGATGTATATTTTGTATTTCTCACGTAATTATTTGCAGGAGAAATTTACAAAAAAAAATTGTTTTTAAAATTATTATTATTATTATTATTATTATTTTTTTATGGCGACTCTGCTGACAGCAGATTTGCTGTAAAAATACAAATATTTTTTTACAGTGTGTGGCAACAGACATTGTGCATGCCTTCAGTAAATTTACAAGATAATTGTGTCGTGGACTAGTCCTATTATTATTAAAACTCTGGATTCGTCACTCCAATTATTATGATGATTGGCATAAAGCAAATGTCCCGAGAAACACGAAACAGTGATTGATAACGATTCAGTTGAATAAAAATATGATATATCCAATCTTTAATTTAAAAAATGAATTACAGCGTTGCCCTTTTTGTTTAGTGATTTTCAACTCGTACATTAAATAAGAAACTCCCTGGATATTCACCATGTTCACCGACTGAGATTAGTCTCATCGCTTCCTCATAATCACTTAATATGTCAAGAGTTGTCTCTCCCTTTAATGACATTGTTTTGATAACCGCCTACTGTCAATTTCATTTGTCGTTACATGGCAGAGTGACGTCTTGACAAAATGCATTACACACGATAATAATCAATATTCATACGATACACCGAGTAATTATGTACAGCAATTGGAGCTTCAAGCTGTACAAACTAAACAAGACGTACAGAATGTTCATGATATTCAAATAATATTCGAAATGGGGGGGGGGGGGTGCATTTTTAAATACATTTTGGGGCAGCTGGTATATGGGGTTTTAATAAAGCATATCTACGAAAATTCATTAGATTCCAATTTTTATTATCATTATTATTATTATTGTTATATTTCCCTGCATGTAACAGTATTTCTTAACTTTAAAATTAGTGTCAAAATCATGTTATAAATAGATCACGAAATTACTTAAACTACGCTTTGGCTGAAATTTTTTTTTTACATTTTATTCAATTTAAAAATATTAAAGTAGTTAAAAAACATTTATTTGAGTAATGTTTTATTTACTTTTTCTAATTCTTTTTGATTTGGTCAATCGTTCATGCAGTAAATTTTCAATAAATTCATGTAAGTTTTAAAAATTTCTGACAACTCAGTATAAAAATTATTCTTTTTAAATTACTCAAGGAATATGCTTTCACATACTGTATACGCAAGATAAACATGACGAAATTAATTAAAATTGAAATATACCAAAGGGCGTGTGGACATATACGAGCGGTGGGGTTCATTGTGAAATCTAAATAAATTATCTTTCGATTAAAGTGGATGGTCTTTCTGACCAACGCGAAGGGTCATAATAGAAACCAACAAGGTCATTTTTAATCCCTCTTCATAGATATTCGATATCCCAGACCACGTGATAGATATCCACAATCACGTGATAAGAAAACTTATCATGTCGTGGTTTTGAGGTATGTTCTGAATTGGGATTTGAATGAATTAAATTTTGCAATTAAAACACTAACTCAATGCGAATCGATTCGACTTTTGTATTTTTTTTTAAATCTTCATAAAGATGAGGTTTCAAATAAACTTTAATCATGATTGGTGCGCATTTCCAAAACGGTGGATATGATACGTTTTGTGAAACATTTAAACTGAACACTAATTTATTTATTTAGGCCTATTTATAATTTTTTAATATAAACATATTTTCCTTTCATTTTTTAAAGCTTTTTTAAAGCTATGCTTGATGTAAAAAAATGATATTATGTAAATGCAAAATTGAAATTAAATTACATTACATTAATTTCATTTGAAGTATTATAGGGTAATTAGAAACCCAATTTTATAATAAACTTAATTGTTTCCACAAAACCACGTGTTTCCTTCAGCTTCTCGTAAGATATAAAGTAATGATTATATTCTGTGATTTTGACTATTTCATGTATTTTCTATACGTATACAATCCCCGTAACAACTAAGTTATCAAGACTCAAGATGTATTATATTCACATTTGTTTACATTAAACATAAATGTTATGACTGATAGAATTATTTGACACGGTGTATATAGACGATGAGTACTACCAACTGACCAAGACTGCAACAATTAAACTTAGAGGTCACTTTATTAAGCGATGTAACTGATAAGATAATGGAAGAAGGCACACACGGCCGAGTCAATAATACACAAATGATATTTTATTACATTATCCAGCTCATTTTGTCAGTGTTTTATCCACATGTCTTTTGTTACAAATATTTTTTTTTCTCCCCGGCCCTATTTGATATTATGTATTTAAAAATCGTCATTAGATTTCCCTTTCTCATTTCTGTGGTTGCATTTTTTATTCCACCGTATACCAAACATACATGTATTTGTAATGTGCTCTCTTTCTTACTCTCTCTCTTTAATTGTCCTCGCTTTCTTTCTTCCCTCTCACATAATTATATTTTACCTTCTCTATATCTCTTTGCCCTTATCTTTTCTCTACCATAGATTTTTTCGTCTTCTCTTTAACCATTTCCCTCGTTTCTCATTCTCTCTCTTTCTTTCTCTCTCCTCTCTTTCTTTCTCTCTCTCTCTCTCTTTCTCTTTCTTTCTCCCTCTCCTTCTCCATCTCCCCCTCTCCATCTCTCCATCCCTCTATCTTCCCCACGCTTCCCTCTGCCCCACTGTTCTCTAGCGGGTATCGATCGATACTCCGTCAAGAACTATTAATGTCATGCACAACCAAATGACTTGATAACTTGTAAGCATACTTGAACACACGTATGTTTTCCCCAGTAAATCAACAATGGAATATGATTCGAAAACCAATGAGCATGATGAGTAAAATCTAGCTTCGGGCAGTGACCCACTATACTGCTTTAGAAATAATACATTTCTCTGGTAAGTAGTACAAATAGTACAAATACTAATTAAAAATTTTGAAGAATATGCACTTACGAGTGTTTATTCAAAAGGTAGAGGTTGTGAATTTTGTTCACAGTAAAAATGGAATAATCCCAATTTATAAGCTGATGTTAAGGAACTTGTACTCAGTTTTTGTGTCAATCGACATCAATAATATGCACCATGCATATAGCATTTAGGGGCATCATGTCATAAGCCACCTGCATAAGCACAGGAAAACTGAAGTTTGGAGACTATTATAATAAGTCATCTTAACCAAACATTCCCGTATTAATACTCATAACCATGGGGTTGTATGTCCAGAATACCCAGTGTCATTCGATCGCGATATGCATTTGAGAGAGGCAAAATCATGATTATTTTTGATCTTGTGATAGAACTTCTAATCAACATTACAACCGTCCAAGGCCACTATAACAACAACCATGAGAATGTGCACACAATGTTCTTCCTTCCCATTAATGACATACCGATCACTCACAAAGTACGTTCAATATTTCGTACGTTTTCTCCCTCATTCATCGCTCCCTTCTAAACATACAAATCGAATTTTGCAAATTAATGTCATAAATAAAGATACGGTTGAATGCATGTGATATACGCCGTGTGTTGCGTCTCTCTCCTCTGCACACCCTTAATATTGTATACGGGATCGTAATGAAATTATTCTACCGAAGCACCTTCATCCATTAGACATTACCACCGCACTACCTGCACCCATTCAACACCTTAGATGGGCGGCGGAAAGGGGGCGGCGGAAAGGGGGCTGTTGAAAGGGGGAGTATGGAGATGAAATTAGGAGATAGAACCATGATGGAATAGTGCAGTTGACATGGTAGAGTCAGTGTATGGGCATGCATTATTGTTATGCCATTCAAATTTGTTATTAGCACACCCCCATCCCGGAAATTGCATGAACTAAATTCAGGTATTTCCAACACTTGTGTGGGAATGGTCATCAACGGGTTCGTGGAGATAAAATTGGAGGGGGGGTTGAGTGAGGGAAAAATAAAGAAATAGAGAGAGAGAGAGAGAGAGAGAGAGGAAGTGAGAGAGGAAGTGAGAGAGAAATGTCTAGGTATGTTTTCATATCTAAAGTAGATATGTTATAATTATATCTGAATTTGATTCAAAATAAAACCTTATATTTATCATGCAAAAGATTTTAAACTGCAATCACGTTGCAGTATTATATACTATCTCACAACAATATATCGATATGCAGATGAAATATATGTCATTCTGATAAAAGGAGCAATAAATAATTACATAGGGATTTATGTTTCTAAATGATTAGTCATTTAAATTGTTATCATTTTATAATTCCCATTTCTGATGTATACAATATATAGCAACCCAATATTCTAAAATCAATACGGAAGAGGATATTCAATATTATTATGCAAACAAGGTTATTAAAAAAAAAAACTCCCCCCACCCTTCCCCTCCCCATGCTGGCATACATTGTCCCCTCCTCAAGAGCCATGACCCGAAATGTATCGAGGTAGAATAATTCAATGAACGTACATCAAAGAAGAAACGAAAACCAGGCTGTAAGTGTTCAATTCGATCAGTACACTTCAATGGCTGTCGGCTAACCACCATTATATTCTAGATCAGCTTTTAGGTTTTTATGTTAGTTTGCCCTCTTCCTCTTGTTGCTTTCGTCTCAACTCTTTGTAAGTGTTTCGTATCGCTAATTGTAAGTTGTCTCTGTTGTGTTTTTTGTGATAGTTGTCTCTCTTGACAATTATTTCCCTTTTTAGCACCATGCCCCTATCTCTCTCTCTCTCTCTCTCTCTCTCTCTCTCTCTCTCTCTCTCTCCGCCCTTTCCCCTGCAATATTCTATAGCCCTTTCCTCTCCTCGATTCTTTATATTTTATTTTAAAAAGAAATAAAAACACAATTATGACAAGGACCGATAATATTCATGAGATGGCTTCTAGTAACAAAAACAAACAACAAACAAACCCACCCTCAAAAAAGTTCTTGTTTATACTATTTCCATTTAATGCGTTGTCTTATTATTAAAAAAAAAAGTTAATACCAAATGTCTATTATTATTAAACATATTTTGGAAGTACATGTATGTATGTGCACGGGGCGATATGTAAAGTCTTATTATTTCCCATTTGTAAAACGCTTTTGGCCTTCTTCAATCTAGTCGATGTAATTTTATGGACCAGCTATAAGTGTGCATTTCAAATTATCGATTCCCTCTCTGTCACTATCCTAGACATCCAACTCGGATATATAGTCATCATGGTCATATCACCCATATATCATCAATTCTGGAAAAGGAGAATCATCTAGATGGATTAAGATATTGATCAACCAATTACCAACTCCCAGTACTGTTGTGTTTTTGTTAGAGCTTTGCGTCTTTGTGTACTGCATCAATTACATCTTTTCTTCTGAGACATCCTCTCCATTTAGTTCCCAGTTGCGTTTCCAGGGAGGCATTTCATGAAAGGACTTGTCGGACGTTTTATCCGACAAATTTGCTCTCAGCCAATCAGATGGAAGCATTTCAGTAGCTTAAAACAGTTTGTCGGATAAAACTTCCAACAAGTGTTTTCACGAAACGCCCCCAGGTCTCAATGGGTGGGGGCAAGGTATAGAAATTTCTGTACCAAAGAAAGACAAAATATGTCGACAAGTGCTTCCTCCAAAGTCTAAATGGGAGTGTGCATTGCAGATTTTTAATGAAATTATAACTATTTTGTTTAATTTACAGAATAGTAGAAGAATAATTTTGGATTGTATACTATAAGAGAAGTACAGAAAGAAGTAAATACATCAAAAGGGCTTAGATGTATCTAAGCTGTAATTATATATAATTGCAGCACAGGACATAGAGACATTTAAAACGTGTGTTTGCATGACTGCTGTCTAAATCCAAGTACACGGATGAACACAAGACAGTTGCCTCTATCCGTAAGTTTTCAAGAATTAAATCCGACCACTCCAGTATATGAAATATTATGATAACATTTCCAAGTACCTCTTCATATTTCCTTTACCAAAACCTCTTCAAACTTTTCTAAATAGGTTGCGTAAGTGTAAACAGTATTTTCTTTATTCAAAAATAGAAGGCTTTTACGACTTAGGGAAAGCTCTCTGTTGATCATCAAGTATTGCCAATGCAAACTTAATTGGCCAATCGAAACCAATTTACATCACAGCTTTGGCTTGATCATACCTCCCCTACCAACCCGATAATTATCTTCATCAGTTCTTCAATCATACCAAGAATGCTAGCCGCGGGGAGTAATATTCTAACCTTCCTCGCTTTTGGGATGTCTTCGTGGCGCTTGAGGTCTATCCGTATATCTATTTATCTACATCACCTCATTCCAAGATGGCGGCCATCCTTCATGCAATTACGCGCCAATATTAGACCGTAAATTACTGGTGGAAATTGCTCTTGTGTTTCGTTCCACCAGGTTCGACCCAAAGTTTAATCAAGCCTAACAACTCAGTAATCACATGTTATTACTCGGGACCAGCAGCTGTAACCCAGTATTTTACATAAGGCAGATGGTAGAGTAAAATAGAGAGAGGGAGAGAAAGAGAGAGAAGTTAAGGAGCGGATCATTATTTTGGACTACTCTTATGAATACTATTATAACATTATTCAAGATCAACCATACCGTCGTGGTATAGTTACAAAATAATGTTTCTTTTTGAAAAACATAGGAAACTGACCAAAAATTTTCATGAAGGAAAATGAATCACAAGGATGTTTAGTCTTTGTGAGACAAGTGTATAGATTTATTGTAGGTATCATGTTAACTAGAGGGAAAAGCATGAGGCAGGGCATTTCGCATCTTCCGAGAAAGCTGAGTATATAAACTAGTATCCCAATCGTCATGTAATCTGCAATTTAAAAAAAAATAATTTATAACTTATTTCAAAAGTTTAAAAAATAATAACGCTTAAACTTTCGAGAAATTACAATACGCTACTCTTTTCACTTGTATATACACGGATATCGAATAGCTAACCTAATTCCAAACATCAGTCTGTAAACCTGGGAAATTAGACCAGGAAAGTAAAAAGCAACAAAACAAGAAGGAAAAAAAGCAGAGCAACAGCGTTATTAAGTTTCATGTATAATTTTTTTTAATTGAAATCTAGTTTCGTGTCACCCCCCCCCCTCAAAAGGAAAAAAAAAAAAAAAAAAAAAAAAAAAAAAAAAAGAAGACCAAAAAATATATACTTTTTAGGTATTCTTGTGGATGAATGTGAGAAAGTGACATTTAGAGACTCCCCATACAACTGATGACCAAACCGCTGAACCAATGTAACCCTAATTGGACAAGAAGCCCTACAAACATTATGCAGACTGTTTGCAGATGTGCTTTAGAGAGAAGGTGATATGGGGAGGGAAGAAAGGCTCTTGAGTAGATCTTGTTAAAGTAATACTTGTAGTTACATCCGCCACAAAACTGCTCCCAGAAGGTTGAAAGATTTAGATACCCAGAGAGAATTTGCCTTTATTGACTATGTGGCGTTACCTTGACCACTTATACACACTCTTTAATACTCCCGGTAAGCCACTAAGACAATACCCTCTCTGAAAGTCTTGCAACAAAAAAAAAAGGATAAAGGTAAGAAGTTCATGGAGGTTAGTAAACACTGCCAAAGAGATAATGATAGCTGCATCACTAACCCCACGACAACTCAAGAGGTGTAGAAAAAGAAGATACATTGTACCTGCTATTCATTGATTATCGTTATTGACTCGGTTCCGTTTACCTTGACAGTTTACATAGTTTTACTTTTTCAATCTTCCAGACAATAAGGTCTTACAATCAACTGATCAAAATGATGCTTGTCACTGCATCACCGACCCCAAACATTCTAGATTGGCAGAAAATTTAGATACCTTGATAGTATTCGGTTAGTGAGTAGGCCTACTGTCATTATTGACACGGCGCCAGTTTTATACCTTGAACGTTTTGTCACACTTTTACTGGTGGTATAGCGTTCTTCTTCAATCTTCTAGACAATAACCTCTTAAAATTTGGCAAACAAGTCATAATAGCAGTCGAGAGTCTGCTATTCTCTGGGTGGCTTTGATACGACTGGATAGCCTGCCAGATGAAAGGAACAAAGGATTGTTGGACCGGTGGTGGTCTTATAAGCCTTCGCAATGGGATGCGCTCGATTGGACTTGGTCCGATTTCTCTTTTCTCCAAGCTTAGACCAAACAAGCCAGGTCCTTATGTAGATTCACCGTCTTTTTTCTTTTTCATTTTAATGATGAGAAGAAACAAAAATTTGATGACAGTGCTGTTGATTTTGTAATTGATTGAAGTGGTCTTTGTGTTCTTAAATTCCCATTAGGACTACGGTGAGAAAAAACCTATAGTTTGGGACTCAATCATTGTGAATTTACCCTTCGTTTTTAGGTTACAGTTGTTTTGTAAAGCACTTAGATATTGTCTGGAGTATAACTTGTATCCACCGTCCATGTTGTTTAATAAGATAATTGTAACAATCAATTAACTGGTGTAAATGAAAAAACCACGGATCCTCATTTTCAAATACCCATCAAATCTAATTTTTGTTTAGATAATACCAACCGTGGATAATACTCATTTAAAATATTTACGGCAGTGTGTTCTTTTTAAAAAGAGCGTAAGTTATTGCTTTTCCGAAAACTGCTCTACGCATCGACAACTTTGATTTGGTAAATCCCAAGACATCACGATAGGGGGTCAAAAACACTATCAATATAGATTTACTGCTTGTATTGATGAATGTTCAGTTGCAAATTTGCTTCCCTAATCCTATTTGGTTGATGTCGTAAATTGATTATAAAAGGATGACCCAAATCGGTACAACGGGCACTATTTTTACAGGTAAAATCCCAAAGGGGATCAAACTATAATCAATATCACTTTTAAAATAGAATAGAATAGATAATTTACTGCACGGGACTACACGAAAAGATAGGTTACACTATGGCAAAATACTTTTAGTGAAGTATTTTCAGAGTGTTATGAAAGTATAATTATGGTAATAACATTTAAAAATAATTCTGCCTTTTGCCAGTCGTTAAGGTGAATTTTCACTTGGTCTGCTACCAATTTGTCTAATGTCTGTCTGGCCTCATCCCTTTTTGTACTAACAATTTGGTCAAAATGCTACTTAGCGCGCGTTTTACCATCTGCCTAATTTCCAGTTAGACTATACCCATTTCGTCTAACATTCGCTTAGTCTAACATGAATAAGTAGTATATGTTTATGATGAATCGGTGTAATGGGACCCACATTTTCATTGGACGAAATGGGAATAATTAAGCAGACAAAAGGGCAATCTGACCTTCTAAACATTAGCCTAAATGACCATTAGCCCTAGTGAGTATTAGACCAAGTGATAAAAGAACCTAGCATTAATTAGACCAAATTGATGTTAGACCACATGGGTTTAGCTTATGTGGTATGACACAATCATCATAGACCATCTGCTACAGTAGACCAAGTGGATATAAACCGTCGGTACGATGTCAGTCTTTGGTGCTTTTCGAATCCATTACAGCTCAACACGGAGCAGAACAAATATGAAGAACAAATAGGAATGTCTAGCTTAAAGATGTCAAGTGAGCTTACATGTCGCCACTAATTGGTTTATTTTGTAAAATGTCTCTTCTGACAAGAGGATCGGGGAGCAGGAGGTGCACGAAAGTTTATGGAGAAGATAGAATCTTATGTTATAAAATTGTATAAACATGACGTAAAAGATAATATTTAACATTTGCTTTTGATCCTGTTGATTGATACATTTCACACGCGACTACAAAATTGTTTTAACAACCCCCATGCAAGTCTCGTTTATCCATCCCATTAAATATATTTTGTAAAATGTTTCTCTTTTTCACAATAATTCGATTATTCTTCGATTCACAGAAATGGGGTTAAAGTGTTAGTATCATGCTTATCTATGCAAAAATCATGTATTCTTTTGACATTTCTATGTAGAATAACTTTTTATTGATCAACGTTTCAAATGGAAGTGACAAATAATTCCTGCTTGGCCATTTAGTGTTCGAAATGAGTCATTATCGACCCAAAGTCATTTCACTAAACGACGAACTGCAAATATCAACAATAACACGATACTGACAAACGTCCCTGGTGCATTTTCGCAAGCTTTTACCCTAAATTGAGCCGTCCATCTTTCATTGAAAAGTGTTCATCATTGATTTCTGAGACTTCTTGGAGCTTCCATAAGACAGAGAGAGAGAGAGAGAGAGAGAGAACTCAGTAACATTTTTTGAAGAGGGTATTCATTTTCAGAAACGAGAGAATAAGAGCAACTCGTAAAACATTTTCGGTCAATGAGGCTAAATAGGTATCGATTTCAAGTAGTCATTAATATCGTGAAAAGATCTATTACGATATCCTTCTTGTCTCGCAATAACGATTTTTAAACATATTGTTCACTGAAATTTGTTTGTGATTTGTAAGAGAGAGAGAGAGAGAGGGGGGGGGGGGAAGACGGGTGATAAACATTTTGTTGGATGTTTTCTATAAATAGAAAACAAATGAGAAGGCGGGTCATCGACTTCAGGAAAGAATGAAGAACATTATTTCATACAAATTTGGGAAATGGAGGTAAAGGAGCACAGAATGAGACAAAACAAAAGTGACAGAGAGCGGGAAAGGGGGAGGGGGAGTTGAAAGTGTGTAGGGGATGGAAGGGGAGCTATATAGTTTTCTGAGTATCGAACTCTGATTACAAAATCCGATACTGTGGTCTGTATTCTCTAATGGTGACTAGACATATTTAGTAGGCCTACTAACTTTAGTCATCCTTCGAGAATTCCGACCAACGTCTTCTACTGTCAAAATGATCTTTTGGTTTATGTTAATCTTGCTGTCCAGATTCTTGTTGTACTTTTTGTAACTTTTATCACAGCATAGTGCTACCACGCTACTATATCAATCATTTAGAGCTAATTATAATTCCGTGTACTTTTCATCTCCCTAAAACATCTAAAGTATATTGACATTGAGTTCGGAAAAGGCTTCAGATGAAATCACCAAAATATGTATGTTCATTCAAGCGAGTTATGACATAAATATTTATTGGATTATTTCGTTTCCAACGTTAATCGAATTTCTTTGGGAATATACCGCCCCTACAGACTATTGTACCAGTATTTGTTGATTTTGATGATGAATAAATCTCTTAAGTCCTTCAACCATTAGAATGAGCAAAGAAAATGGGATTCCAGCGGGACTCGAACAGTATAATTCTAATGAGGACAAGATCATATAAAATTGCGACAATCCCCTCCCCTCCTGCATTGGGAGTCGAAATTATTTTTAGTCTGAAAACTCTGTTAAATAACTATGCTAAAATGTTCGCTATCATTGTAATATACCAATAAATTCATATCTGCTTGAACTTGTCCTACATACAATGACATATAGGCCTATTCATTTATTCATTAAATCTCTTTTGGTGATGGATACATACTTGAATTCCCTTAAACTTGATATATCGAAAGAAGGAAAGAGGGAGAGAGAGGGAGTGTGCGAGCCCGCGGTTGTGGGTGAGAAAATCTATCAACTCCGGCGATCTTATTTGGGGCAGGTCATCAGACAAGCCAAAATACTTATGAATTATGGATGAGTTATTTATTTTATTGCCTGTATACGTTAGTAACTACTACTTGTACGTGCATCCAATATGCAATATGGGACCAATCATGCCCATAGTCGCGTTTAAAAATAGATGTTATCTCCAAAAAGTCATAAATCAATAATAACTTGCTATTTCCCCGAGAGCTTGTTTATATAATGCACCAAGGCTACGTTATCATGATGCATGATTTATAGAGTGTACACTCATCAACCATACATAATCGTGATAAATATATGATATTATATCCTACGTATTAAAACTGTCTAAATAGGATTGGTCGAGAACGTCTCACGTGACTAAATTAGTTTCACCATAAAACAACAAAGAAGATTCGTGACGTCAATCTCGGAGCGGAATAGTTCTATTTGCCGGGCAAATATTCGACCGTAATTATTTCAAGAAAACTGGGATTTTTGCTATCGATATTCGATAAATGAGATGAAGGCCAATCGATATCGATCGTAAACATATCGAACAACACAAAAGCTCTTTGAAGAAAAATGATTCATGTAGATGACACTGATTTAAATTGTAGATTTGTATTAACGAAGAGTTAATACATTGCTTGACGTTACACCTCCAAAAAATATATATGTGGCATTGTTAAATATGAAAATGAAAGTCATATGCAGTTAAAACTTAGAGAGGATATATAATTATTCTGAAAACAGATATTTCATACATATTTCTAAGACCAGGAAATGTACTTTTAAATAGTAGGCTAAGAGATTCAAATTTAAATTGCTATAATGAACTTAATATATACTAGAAAAAAACATTTTGTTATCATATAAATTTCAAATTAGCATATATGCGCTTAGAAGTCATATTTTTGGTGATAATAATGAAGAAGGGACTATAGCATTTATTTTTACTTGTGAAAAAAAAAAAGTTCTTTGGAGAGATTGTGGGGATTTATCATTTATTCGAAATTAAAGTAAAATTGGGAGGATTTACATTGGCATAAATAAACTGTTAGATTATGAGGTTAGGAGCATTTAGTTAATCATATCATACTTTTAATGTAAATACAATGATATTTGTTTATTAGCAGAACTAAAAAATAAACCCCCTATCCTGGGAAAGAAATTAAAGGAAAGAATGCATGGAAAAATGGAAAAAAAGAAGAAAATTAGTGAAGAACGAGGTACCAATTAATAACACCAACTAAGGATGGGAAAACTTTCATACGTAGCAGGGACGCGGAACAATCATTATTATTTTTTATTTTTTGGATTAAAAAAAAAAGAAGAAGAAAAACAGCTGGACGGTGCGGCTATACTTCGGCTATACGTGACCCTTTTGCTTTTGTATGTTCTGTGGTGTTGTGGGTGTGTGGTGTGGATGAGGGGTGTGGGTTAATGTTACGGGTGATCTCAGTTTCAAATTTTCTTTTATGGTGATTGTGTATAAGGGAGGGGGGGGTCAGTGGGGATTATACTTTTTTTTTATCTCTCTCTCTCGGTCTTTCTCCAATGGCCAACATTTTTGATCATAAATTATGGCTTTAAAAAAAAAAAACAACACGTATGAAGTTTTTTTACCTAGTACTTTTGTGTATTATGTTAAATCAAAGTATCATTTACAAGTTATTATTAGTTGCTTTTTGTTCTGAAGAGAATAGATAATTGTCATTTTATTTAATTTGTCAAATGATTTCTTTCCTGAGGCTAAGAGATAAATGTACACCTGTATTTAGTGTTTGTTGTATATGAAGAATGTTTAATTTTGTCATTTATGATCTGTAGCAAGTATGTTCATTGGATTATGAGGAAAATAAAAATATATTAGTTACAAAACAAAAAACATGGTGCCGGTCCATTCTGACGGCGGAGAAAGTAAAAGGTAGAGTGAAACTTTAATCTCGTTAAGTAGACGGGGAATTAAGAGGATATTATTTGCTTGGAAGGATTTGGGAAATACAAAGGAAAGGAATGATGCCTGATTGTTAGCAATTTCAAGTAATACGGCACATTTATCGAGGTTAATTAACGCAACTTCAAGTTCTTCTTATTGACGTTGCAGATCGCTGTTGCCTGTTGCCAGGGTTGCGTTTTCATTGATTGTGTTTGACTATAGGCTAGGCCGGATTTCTATGGTAGGCGCGGGTGCGGGGATGCGCGCAGCAAGAACAAAATGAGCAGAATGGCGGGCATTTGCGGATTGCCAAGATTGACTTTTTTAATCATTTTTTGTGTGATTTCTCCATTTAATATTTAGTAGGATATAAAGTCAATATATGCCATGCTCTTTTCGAATTTCAGCTAAAATATGGAGTTTCCTCGTGACGAGAAATGGCAGCTATTTTTTATTTTCGGGGGCTGCGCCAAAAATATGCCATTCTGGCCACTCTGGAATCCATAATGATTTTACTGAGAAATCCTCAATGCCGGTATATTTGATTTTTGATCGGGGGAAAACGCTTCATATAAACTAAGTGAAAAAACATTTGCTTTTTAAGTTAAAACGTCAATAAATGTAACGATATAACGTCATTTAATCGTCAAATGATATCTGTTAGGTTTGGTAATAGGTGATGACGTATAATACTGTAGTAATATTGATTATTCAATTACACTTATGCGCTGGTCAGTTTGCTTTACAACTGAAAAAAAAGTCTTGGGCAATTTATAAATTACTTCCAAACTACGGGCTATAATGTATAAATTTTCGAAATGACCTCTCCAACGACAAATTAGTGCTATACTATTTTTTTATTAACAGTGGCTTGTTTTGGCCTTATATGAAAGTGTAAAGATGTGCAATATTATGTACCCCTAGTAGTTATTGATTACTTAAATCATGAAAAGTGATTAATTCCATCAATAAAACATACTTGAACAAAATAGGGACTAGTTTAAGATCATATGGTAGACAGTATAAGTTTTTTTACGTTTTACTTATCTACAAAAGACGTACTCAAACGTTAATAAACATTCTTCCATATCTTTCATTAAGTTCTACTTAGACTAAGTGTCGACATGTTTAATATGCTGCTGCCGAGTTAATTTGGATTTCTTAATTGACTTGGATGATATGAGGCAGGTACCGAATGGTCGTTTTTTCTTTGAGTTATTTATGTGATTCTGCGATTCTTTTGAAGATGGTTCTTCTAATGACTAGATGGATGTCTAATGTAGTCCTAGGTTTGTTCTTTTTTAAGGGTAATGACGAAATTTTAGATGATAAAGAAAAATAAAAGACTGTATAGATGGTGGACTTGCTATTTACCTATCAATATTGTATTACAGGCAGAAAGAAACAATTTCGTTGTGATGTTGAGATAAGCATCTTTAAACGTCGATAAGCACGTTTTGTCTGCAGTATTAATTTCGAAATTTTGCACGATTCCTTTATTTCCTTCCAAACTTGAATTATATTATACGTGTCTTGAGAAGACAAACTGCTGATTAGAATAAACAATTTTGCATGTATTCTTATAACTCGCGTCCATTTTCATGTCATTGCGTTCGCTGCGGAATCTTTGGGTGCATGAATGCAAAGTCAGGAAGAAGATATTTGCGGTTGTTTTACAGAAAGCAAACAAACATTACGTGGGGCCTAGCATGGGATGAATATAAAGTGTATTACTTTAGAAAAGTGTACATAGCCAATTTGACTTTTATTGGAGATCCGCCTTTTTCACGCCCAAAACCCTCGTCTCTATTGCGTTTTAACACGAGGCTGTTTCATGAATGGTTTATAGTGAAACACAAAAATGCATGTTCCTTGGTCTAATAGAATTCCAAACGACGCGGAAGACGTAATGAGAATTATAAATGTAGATGTATATTGTTTTTAAGGTAATCCCGTCAATTGCACATGAAACAGGATCAGGAGATTATGAATAATGCGTCGAAAAAGGAAGACGGAGGCTGAACATAGTATACTGCAAATATGTCAGGATGGAAGCACAGGAAATGAAGGCATGTTTAGACAGTTAAACATATTTCATCGAAAAAACAATAAAGAAACAATTATGTTTTTGCCCGAAGACACATGTAGATCCATTACATCGCCCAAGATTGGTTGACTTCACAGATTTTTAGATTTTTAGAATTTAAATATTTCGAAATTTAAAAGTCAGGGAAACGTAGCTACTTTTCAACCCCGCACTCCTCCCGGACCAAGAAAATGAGGGTTAGAAACAAAACGAACAAAACAGAACAAGTTGACAAATAACCCGAACAAGCGGCTTTTTTTTGTTTGCTTTCTTTTTTCAACTCCAGACCAGTCATTGTCTTCTTTGTGTTTGGGACTACGGGCAGTAAATTTTCATGCGGTTTTTCAGCAAGTTTAGTGGTAAAAGCTGGTGATTCATTAATTACTCGCTCAACTTTCTTCAGCATAAGAAATAAAGTGCATCTTGTCTTGTAAAATGATTTAAATCGCAAGGACCACTGAACAATATCAAGTTTAAGAAAAGAAGAAATATCGCAGTCAGCATTCTTGAGTTTGACGGTTCTTCTTTCAAGTTACAGATTGCCAGAGTTATAGGATACAGGACCCACGGGGGGGTTCTGGAAGGTTCGTATAGGATGGGGTGGGGGGAGGGGGTGGTATTACTATAAGTATTGGCACAACCGATGCACTCTCAAGTTTTCCATACGTCGTATATTCGTTAGTACAAGGAGCTGCTTTTCAACCCACGTAAGATAAGTTTCACATTTTTTACTCGAGTTATGAAATAACCTTCGAATAACCATATAAAAAGAATGAGTTTATTTTAGCTTGGCCTCTTTATTATGATCGGTTTTAATAAACGTATATATTTGTCTTTATGAAAGTTGAGGTTTCTTAATACCTAAAATAAAGGTAAAAAAAAAAACACAACTCGTGAGGACATCTTTAATAGGACTTGTATATTTAATATTATAATAGTTCAAATCTGGAGTTACGTGGGTAGAGTTTTTGGAGATTACCCCTTTTTTAATGAGATATATTTACAAGCCTTGCATATACCTGTTTGATATTGACACCCAATCTCCATGAATTTGAAATTTCTGTTAAGTGCCCCTGTCTTCCATTGCATGTCACGGCGGAGAACTGAAGATGATGAATTGCTATAAACGCGTTAAAATTCAAGCGGCTGCTGATGGCGCGAATGGGTATACCCATTGTAACCATAGGCATAGCGGGGAGGAGAGAATATATGTGATAACGCTTCTTGTCGAAATGAGAGAGAGTCGCAGAATCAAGATCCGAGATAATCCGACAGAACTAATAAGAAAAAGAGTCAAATTTTTGAGGAAATTTTTTTTTTGTGTGATTTTCTGGTTCTAACCATGCTTCATCTTTGCTTTTTAAAAATGAGTGAAAATGGTAACGGGAAAGTGGTAAAAAAACAGATTTTTCCGGGGCCGGAGTTGTTTTTTTCGGTTGTGTAGATTTTTTTTTTCCGGACATGACAAGCGAAGTCCACGCTCATTTTTCCCCCTCTCGTTTAGCTTCCGCCCTTAGCAACGCATGGTTTGGTCAGTGATGTGTGATTTCACTGGATTTTGTTTTTCGTTTTGTGAGCGAATAGCGAACTAACTGCTCTTTTAGCTGCACTCAGAAATTTTGTGGTGGCCGATACCGAAAGCTGCTGTTGAATTAAGCTGTTTCAATCCGGGATAAGCGGAGCGCAAACGAATGTCGAAATCTAACAATCGGGTGGGAGAGGGGGGGGGGGGTTTATAGTGGGGAAAAGACCTACTTTTGCTTGACTTAGCTATCTGGATTCCAATGATGTTAATTCATGCATATTATTTGTAAGGGTGCGGCTGATATTTGTTGTTCCTATGGGAATTAGGAACCTATTAAAACATATTCGTTAAATTTGGATTCATCAAGGGAACAGAGCATCAAAAGAGGTTGACGTGATAATATGTTCTGATACAAGTATTTTAAGGTTAAAGTTTTCTGGCAGTTTTTTTATCAAAGTAACGTGTTTATGAAAGTAGCGTCTTACTAAAACGACGAAACAAAATAGCGATTTACTCTTAAAAATAATTCATTTCTAAAAGAATTATTAACTATCTTCTTATTCTATGGTACGAGGTTTGACTCAATAAAGAGACGAGATCGGGATATCGAGCAATATTTACGTTTTTTATTTTATTGTCTAAAGCTACCTAGCCTCATCAAAACGTGATCAGAGAAATTTCTAAATACATTCGTGAGGCGCAAATATTTCTCTCGTTAAAACATTTTTGGAGGCTTATCTTATCATATACTTATTCAAGAAATATAACGCAAAAATGCAAGTAAACCTGTACAAGAATGAGAGTTTAGTTTATGACATTATTATGTTCGAAATTTCCACCAGAAGTTTAATAATGACTGCGCTTTATAATGATGTAAGAGTATCGCGATTGACATTCAAGAAGCACGCCAGTGAGAACATGAATAAAACCCCCAAAAGTTCTTAAAAAAAATAGTTTTTTCTAGCTAATTTAGCGCCAGGATTGGTAAAGCACTTCCTTAAAGAGTGGACTTTTTCTTAAACAATTAGAAGAGAACATGAACGTTTTTATTTATTTGACGAGATAATAAACAACTACGGCAACATATTAGGTTTCTTTTTTTGAGAAATTGAATGTTATTGGTTGACAACTCTTGCTGCGTTTGCCTCGATTCATGCGTGAACGGACGAGTATTTGTTTCTGTATACCTGAATGCAGCCTCCTCATTGGTCAACTACGTTCGCAGCGCGTTATGTGAACAAGTGTTTGCTAGGGTCACACACGCCTTAATTCCGAAGAGAGACAGAAAAAATATTCATTCGACCAACCTTCGAAAATTTTTAAAACTTTGAACAGCTGATAGGACAAAAATGTGTGCATAATGATTCAACATTAAGAATGGTTGCGGAACGGGCAATTCATTAAGCTTCGTATTGCTAAAACTGGGAAGGAAATTAATGTTAAGGTTGGCACTAATATTAGAAGCGCAAGGTGTTTGTGATCAAATTGTAGTTTTTGATGCCAATTGAGTTAGTTCAGG
>CALNVZ010003434.1:30662431-30673994 GCA_940671915.1 Paracentrotus lividus | reverse complement strand
TTCATGTTACTCAACCATTTATGACAATAACTTACGATTGATTATTCCTTAAAAAGGCTTCTTTCAAAAGCCTCCGAAGCACTTACCAAACCATAAAATAGTTATTATGTCCACCCCGTCTATATTCTTGTCATGTCTTGTAAGTCATTGTGGAGCGAAATATAACCGTTGGCCCCACCTCGACAACCTACTCCCAACACAGACACCCGTGCTCCAACCAGCTACACTAAACAATGCCCATTCTCGGGCATGGTCCTACATTCCATTTATCTAAAATAACGAGAAGAACAACATATAACGACCACTACTAATTGATTCATGACTATTCGCATAGTCTTGTTGGCTGAAATATAATAGAACTTCAACTATGATTAGAACAATAAATATATTTCAGGTCTCTTTTTCAAATTGATAACATTAACGGTCTAACTGTAAACCGTATTTTAAATGATCTAAAAATGATACACTACCTAACAAATCTAGAAGAAGGTTTAAAAGTAATGATAGGGAGAGTGGTGGTATACAAACAGTTAGTAGTTGGAAACACAAGGAGGGTTACCGTTGAAACATCCAACTGATAATTTCCTTTAACGTCTATAAATATATTTGATGGCAAATACTACC
Organism: Paracentrotus lividus; assembly: GCA_940671915.1. Lineage (NCBI taxonomy): Eukaryota > Metazoa > Echinodermata > Echinoidea > Camarodonta > Echinidae > Paracentrotus > Paracentrotus lividus. The sequence continues at coordinate 30,673,370 of CALNVZ010003434.1, read as the reverse complement.
CTCAGGTTGATGTCCTGCCCTTAGCAACTGCCAACCAAATCCACCACACTACCATCCGCTTTTAAACCAGCAACGCCATACTTCACAGCCGACGCTCATAGGAACGTTAATATTGAAACATAAGAATGTTTGATTCTTTTCACCCCCCTCTGGGTATAAAAAAATTTCGTTGATAAACACTCAATAATTAACGAATGCTTTATATATCTCAGAGAAAGAAAAGAAATCAATGTATAATACTCTAAGTTAAGCCATAGTATTCCCTTTACCAAACCAAATATACAACACTAGTGCTCAAAATATACCAAGCATACCAAACACAAAGAGATTAAAATATATGGCAATATCGGTCACCCTTCATCGCAATACACCCCCAGTTCTCACTATCTTTTTGTGCTGTAACTTAATCAAAATGTTCTCTAAATGCGTGGATCGTGATTGGGGTGTGAGATGGTATAGCACTCTTTTATTCGGTGCGCATGTATAGTTGGAAATGTACTAAGTAACATAGGTTTCAAACTGAAATAAAAAATTAAAAAATCAATATAATTCAGTGACAGAATAACTCTTAAATGTTGCCGAAACCTGATACCTCACTTGTCAAATATGATTCAATCAAGATACAAGTGCAAACAATCTGGCACCCAATATTACAATTATGGCCTATTTAAACACTTGAAAATATACTATTGCTAGAAATGCCTTAACTGTTTTTATTGAAAACTGATAAACAAACTCGAGTGCTAGTGTGTGTAAGATCTCATTCAACCTGGTGTATAAACGCTGCTCGTATATAAGAAAATATGAAAGCTTCAATACCTCTATAATCATTTTTTCTATTTATAAATTGGGATTAACTCAATAATGACAAGTCTTAGAATCTCTCCATGCTAGATAAATGTTTTATAAAGTTGTTAAGTGTGTAAATTGTTGATTCTAACCAGATACTATGCACCACATGTTTCAACTACCCCATTTACCATGTTCTGAACTAACCCGCTAGTCGTGGTGGGGTTAGTTGGAACACTTGACATGGTCTTGTTGAAGATAATTTTTCCGGAGGACCATCACGACACTTTATCAGGAAATTTTCCACATAATAATGGGGTAACACTGTTGCATACAGATAACACTCAAGCTGCAATGTTTATGTTTCTTGAAAATAAATGCCGCTTTTGTTTACGGCAATTTTTGTGAAGAATGTTCCAACAACCCCGCTCTCCCCTATATATTGTGGGGTTTGCTTTTGGAACGGCCAGTAATGGCAAACAGACATATTGAATCATATTTTACTGAAAAGCGATTACACTTGACGTTCTATGTAAGTACCAATAATTCATTTTTCAATTGTATAAACAATTCCATTGAAATTAGTAAGGTGGATGTGAACAACAAACCTGTTGCAACTAGGTTAAAGCAAATGCGTTCTCTTCACATCTTTATTTTGGGGCCTTCCCGCTTCTCATTCAGTTGGAGGGGGGGGGGAGAATCACACATTGAGCTTACAATGTGTAATACATTTTATGTATCTCATGGACATTGCCTTTTGCCACCCCTTATTTTTCAATTTATGGGACCCACCCCTTACTTTCAAACACTGTTCCCGCTTACAGCCTCTTATGAAGCTCCGTGAATTCATATTTCAACCAAGACCTGTCCATGTTAGGAGGGGGATTGCGGGTGCTCGTTAATCGTCATGACCCCCCTCGCGATCACGAAGTTTTTTAGGCAGTGTTACTTAGTTCTTTAAGCTTGGGAGCTATGCTTTAAGTACACTTAAGTAAGCATGGGCAGTGCGTTATTGGATTAGTGATTGCATGTTAGTAACCCTTACACAGCCTTTATTATTCATTGCCCCTTCAAAAGGGTGGAAGCAAGAGTGGGTTTATAGGAGGGAGGGAGGGAAAGGGATGGGGTAGCGATTTTACCCCATCGTCGTCACGTCTCCTGATCCGAACACATGTTTACTAAAGTCTATGTTTTTTTGGATACCTTTCAGGAGCATTCAAAGACTAGCCTTACCGGTGTCTCTGCTCTTCCACGGAGGGAGATGGAGTGCAAGGAGATATGATAGGAAGATAACTGTTGAGGAGGTGGGCGGGGGCGGGTTAATCGATTCAATTCATCGTATCATGACGTTTAGAATTAGCTGTACTTTAAATATCCCACAATGGCGTCGTTCATCAAGCGTAAAAAATCCAAGCCCAAATTACAGCGCCATATACCATCTTAATTGCTCCTTACCGACAACTGCTCCTCCACGCCAATTTAGATCGATATCTTTTATTCTGAACACTGTTAAAGTTGATTCCTTGTTTCTCTTTTTTTTTTTTTTTTGTTTGGCATTTACGAAACTACTGGCAGGTCCGTTTTCTATTTTATTACCGAGAAAATAAATATGTTTTACTAGTTTTTTTAGTCTCAATATATAGGCCTATCTTAATAATCATCTCATGAGTCTGTTTCCACTGATGTATTTAAGTTTTATTTGGGGGGTTTGTGGTTGTTTTCGCTGCTCCCGAGGCGGACATCACACCCAAATGTTTCTTTGCACACATTATACAAAAGAAGGTAGTTAATCGAAATCAAACTTGTTTTTCGCTGTATCACCCTGTAGTCCCCAGGCCTGAGCAAACGAGGTAACCCAACGTTTATCCACATGAACAGAATATTGAATAGATATTGGGCGACTCATGTTCGTTTGTTTTCTCTTAGTCAACTGTGACAAGGGCCCTTTGATGTCGTGAGTGAGATTTGAAAATAAAGGTTTATCTCCTGTGGTTTGAATTCTTAGTTGAAGGGCTTGAAGGGCTTCTTTATTTCAAATGTTCTTCTGGAGTTTGAAAGAGTTTAACGGTTAAAAGAAGAAGCCTTGTTATGGTGATGGAATGTCTCCCGCAACGATCACAATTCCATTTCGAAGACTTTTAATCGTCCAATTAGTTGATTCAAGAAAAGACTTTACAACTGTGAATGCACGCGAACCAGCAGTTATTAGTGTAATAAACGAAAGTTGTTTATACTGACGTATAGCATGACATTCTGACACCCTTGATGTCCTTGACAATCCTTAACACCCTAACTGTCATCCTAACCATTAATCTCATTAGCACTAAACTTAACATTAACCCTATATACCTAAACATAACCTTAACCTTAATCATATCCATATGGTTTAGCGCGAACGTATTAATGAGGTAACAGGTTCTAGGGGGGGGGGGGACCCCATGACGTAGAATTGAGTGATTTTATATAGGCCTACTACGTCATTACAGAGAAGGCCTATACGACGATATAGGGACAGTTATTTTTATTCATCGTTATCATTGAATGATTATGAAGCATTCTATAGATCTACATTTACTTATTCATTGTACGGGAACCTATGATGAACACAATTGTTTATCTGTTTCTTATTTGCTTCGCAATCGAATCACAAACTAAAAATGACCAAACGAGTGCTTCTACTGCACGGATCAGAGAATCTACCCGTTATAGACTTATAATGGGGGATTAACACACTTTTAAATTTGAAATCTTCCAAACAAGTATATAGATAAAAGATGTTTATAGACAAATCTTCTTTCAAACATCGCAAACAACAGTGTTTATGATACAGTCACACTGCAAAAAAAAAAAAAAAACCCTCAAAATTTACGTTGTCTTGTTCGTTTACGGCAATGTAGTTCGGTATTGTAGTGGTCGTGTGACTTGCCTGATGGATCGAGTTAGACAACTGAGATGCAAAACACTTGATGCTTTCTTGGTTTGGGGTGCAATCAAGAGACCATTAAAGCTTATAGAGAAATATCCTTTCATTTATAATGCCATAGTTCAATGAATCCTTTCTTAATAAGGCTTAATCTTCAAAATACACGGAACTTCCAAAAGTAACCAGTCCCCCACCAAGACTCTCTATCCTCTTACTGAATGTTATGACGCATTAGATCTTGAGCCTTTATACTTTTTATAGAGGATTAAATGGGCACTACTTTGAAGGGCCTTACCCCCACTACGATCTTGTTTGTTACCGTACGACAGTCAACTCTGTGGGTAGAATGAAATTGTGTATGGTTTACTATAATTGTCGTCAATAATGATGTGATATATCTATATTAAAAAAAAACCCGAACAAATCCATGGTATACTTATTTTTATGACTGTATGATATACTCTTATTTATAGAGAGAGAGAATCGTCACTTTATTGCAACTTCAAAAATCGAACACAGGAGCATAATATATACATTTACGTCCAGGTGACGAGGTACTAACATACATGCAGGGCAACAAATATTGTGGCAATAACACCGAAATACCGAACATAACTAACTGTATTCTACCCTTTGTAGAATTTATATTTTAGGCCTATACACAATCATTTTGATATTCTTTTTTTTTTTTTTTTTTTTGTATTAAAAAAAAGAATACGTTAAAATTCAAGATGTTCATGATACAGTATGACATTGTTGGTTTTTATGTTAAAAATACCAGGGTGATAATACTGATTACAATTAATTTAATATTATATACTTTATTAATATTTCAATTGTTTAGTTGGCTAAAGCAGTTTAGACACGATTAATTCCATGACAGTGTGTAGAGGCAATTATTGATTCACAACTACCTAATCAAATAATTATGATTCGTTCAACCTTGCAAAATTATTGTATTCACTTTTACAAAGCAAACATGCGAAATATAATCAATATGGTTGATTTTCCAGACCGATGAAAAAATACTGTTGTATATTTGAATTTAACATGCATTAGATAATCAGATTGTATTAAAGATTTGACCTTATAATGAACTTTTATTAATACCTTATAAATAAAATGAAATGAAATATGGTTAATGAGAACATACGACAGATGTAAACATTCGTTTGTAAATGTAAAATATTCAGTTGTTGGAGGTATGTGAGCAATAATTAACACACATTGAACATGTCTAATGATGTATGACGATTGGCAGTGTGATATGTCGTTCAATAATTGGCCATGAATTGATTTTATGTTCAACTGTATAATTGCACTTAATTAATGCAAGGTTATACATTAATTTTAGCCAATAGGAGAGAAGAAACTGACAGAAAACTAAAAGGAACACCATTAACAAAACAACAATTATGAACACAAGATGAATATAAAAGACGAGAGAGAGAAAAAAAAAAAGAGAGAAAGGGAGAGACAGAGAAAGAGGGAGGACAGAGGAGAAGAAATGGAGCCCCCCCCCAAAAAATGTATAAGCATTTTTTAGTATTGATAGAGGGGAAAAGTAAATAGAATAATAGAGGGAGACATAGAGCGCAACCGTTAGAGAGAGAGAGAGAGAGAAAGAGAGAGAGTGGTATATGATTTTTGAGAAGTATAAAGAGAACAGGGTAAATATCATATTAGAGGGAGAAATATTAAGTAACCGTTAGATAGAGAGGGTGAGAGAGATAAATAGAAAGGGGGGGCAATATAAATAACGATGAAAAATGTTTAAAAGCGCTAGATACACTCATATTTATAGGACATCCGGAGAGAGAAAATAAGAGAAGGAAACTGACAGTAATTTACTCGCACATTCACTAGTCATCTGCGTTGATATTGGTAGTGATGTTTTTATCAAGACTTTATCGCAAAGAGATGGGCAATTGATGAGCATCTCTGGGAGTCTCATCAGATCTTAAGTACTTCACCCGAGACCCAAAATATGCTTTAATATACCACGGTTAATATACCATCCCTATATATTCCCTTACCAGACATGACACTGCACCCTATAAAAAGTACACATCACGGTGAAAACGCCAAATGATGACTATAAAGCTTTCGATACCTTAGCCATTCCCCAGTCGTTGCCATGCATTATTAACGTTATTTCATTACATGTATACAATTATTTCTTATATGTTTATTCAGGTTGAATCAAATTTGAGTGTTCATCTTATGTAACGTGACGTCACAGTATACGTGTACATAAAATTTGACATGTTATAGAAATAGAAATGCGAATGACGATTATGATGTGTAGCTATTGTCACTGCATGGAGATTGATGATGATGATGATGATGTAACGATGATGATGATGATGATGACGAGGATGATGGTAATGATGATGAAGATGATAATGATGACGATGATGATAGTGATGATAATAGTGATCATGATGATGATGGTTGTGGTGATGGTGGTAGTGATGGTGACGTTGGTGGTTGTGATGGTGGTGGTGGTAATGTTTTTGGTGTTGTTGATGGTGGTGGGTTGATATTGGTGGTATTATATGGACAGAATGGTGATGGTAGTGACGGTAGTGATATTGGGGGCGATGCTGAGGGTGAAGTCAGTTAATGGAAGTTACAACGAAGATATTGGTTTTGCGGATGATATCGGTAGGTGTAATTACAAAGTTGATGGTTATGGTGATGTTGATGGCGGTGACAATGGTTATTTTGATGGAGACTAGATGACGGTTATTATGCCTGATGATGGTGCTACCGATGAAGATGATGATGATGATGATAATGACGATGATGACCATGATGATGAGGATGATGATGATGATGGTGCTGTTGTTATTATTGATATTGGTGTTGGTGTTGATGATGATGATGATGATGATGATGATGATGGTCATGAAGAAGATGGTAAATAGGGATGGTTGTGATGCTGGTGTTCGTGATGGTGATGGCGATAACGATGTCGGTGACCAAACTTCTTATCATTTATTCATATCTTGTTTTCATGGTTACAGGTAGCGCAGCATCCAGGGCCGCAGAATCGCTATACGCCAATCTAACTGCAGACTACCGCCCCTTCATCAGGCCCGTCAAAAACGAATCGGATACCGTGATGGTGAAGTTTGGTCTTTCTATATCACAACTCATAGCAATAGTAAGTATACAATCGAGATGATCTAACAACAAGAACAAGCATCAGTTTATTGAAAGAAAGAAGAATAATAAGAAAGATGAGGAGGGGAGAGGGAGAGAGAGAGAGAGAGAAGAGAGAGGGAGGGGGTGGGGTGGAAGCAACATGTGGGAAAAGACATTAAATAAAAACAGAAAGAAAGTGACATTAAATAACAGCCACAGAGAGAGAGAAGGGGGGGAGACGATAAATAAATATTTTGAGATTGATATCAATGATAAATTATAAGAGACAAACCAACTTTCAAATCAATACAAATTACCTAAATTTTTAAGCCTATTTCTCCAAATTTTATTAATTTTCAAAAACAAGCCATTGTGTAGGCTATGTCAATACATACACCAAACGCCTATCTATAATTCAACTCATTTAAAAAATAATTCGATTGAAAACTTTGTGAACAAAGACAGCATGGATCAGACACATTTCGATTTATTTAATTCTTGACAGCGTTTTATCCATAATGTTGTATACATCTGAGCCTCACTAATGAAGACATGATATAATTGTCGATAATTGCGCATAGGTGTGACGAAGGGGTTTTTATTTTTATTCAAACGCCCATAAGATCGCCCGCACCTCCCGGTGAGGTCGGGCATCGGTTAGTTATTGATTGTGTGTTAAAAGCAGACTGTTAATGATTGCAATATCAATTACAGTTGAAATGCCTGTCATTGTGTTGATGCGAACGCGAGAAGGATTCACTGCAAATTTGGATTTAAAAAAAAAAAAAAAAAAAATTTTAATGGTAGCAATCTAATAGGCATATATTAAATATATCCAACATGATAATAAATGAAATAAATGTATTCGTTATATTTTTTCATCTTTATCGCATTTTTTTGTTTTCCTCTCTTCACAATACCTTTCTCTCGCTTTCTCCCACCACCAACCCTCTCTTCTTTCTCATTCTTTCTCTCCATCTCTCCCTCTTAATATCTTTCTCTCTCTCTCTCTCTTTCTCTTTATTTATCCTAATCTACCCCTTCTCCCCCTCTATCTATCTACCTCTCTCTCTCTCTCTCTCTGTTTTTTTTTCTCTCTCTCCAGGATGAAAAGAATCAAGTGATGACAACGAGTGTCTGGGTCAAACATGTAAGTTAAAAGACAATCGCGATTACAGGATTTCTGAAATTTTTGTAAAGTAATTAAATTCCTTTAAAAAATGATCCACATTGAACAGTTTAATATTGGTGCTCACACGTTAATATATTCTTTAGAAATGTAATCAATTCCAGTGGCAGATCCAGGACTTCATGAGAGGGGGGGGGGGGCTAAAAATTTTCCGTTACTCCGGGTGAGCAAAATGGGAACATCGATTTCTTTTTCACGTCACGCTGATAGAGTGCGGTCGCTCATTTGGGTTTTAAGGAGTCCCCCCCCCCCCTGTTTTCCCCTTTTTTTTGGGGGGGGGAGGGGGTTGGGGAAATTATTGAAAAGCAAAAAATAAATAAATAAATAAATAAATAAATTTAAAAAAAAAAAATTAAATACAATGAAAGATAACCCTCCCGCCAAAAATATCACTCAGGACAACTACTCGCTCAATTACTTCTAGTTCAAGGAAGTACCCGTCGTATTGTCAGTGCAATCTTGAAATAGTTGGGCGAAAAAGAAAATGAGCAACATGACAGTCTTTTACATATTGGTCAAAATTTTGCCCAACTTTGAACCAACTCTTGGCACTTGAGTATTTTTTTAGTGCCAATAAACAATAATTGCCAGACAAGAATCCATTTAATTTACCCAACATTTTAGATGTGTAGTGGTAGTCGATTTTGTGAATTGTCATTGATGATGGACAAATGTGACTCATCACATCAAAATCAGACACAAGTCGCCAGAAAAGAGTCAAAGATTGCAACAAAACAATCCATTTTAAAAGGCTTTCCCCTAATCATTTCTTCCCATTTTTTTTTACAGAGCGTATAAGATACATTGAAAATTCAGAAAATGAAAAAAATATTTTCCCCCAAATAAGACAATTTTTATTATTTTGCCGATTTCCTCGACACTGTGCTGAATTACAGTTATGCATCACAAATTACTTTGTTGTCGAAAAATTAGACCGTGATAACTAAGTTTCCTCTGTTTCTTTTGATTCTAGGAATGGCAGGACCATCATTTAATGTGGAATCCCGACGAATACGAAGGAATCACCGAGCTACATATTCCTGCTGAAATAATTTGGCGCCCCGATATTCTATTATACAACAAGTAAGACGAAAACTGCACGTTACATAAAGTTTATATGGGTGAGGGGGGGGGGGCAGAGATATCATTTTGCCCCCCCCCCCCGTAAGAAAAAAATATACAATGCAAACAAGGATGAATAATGTATACAATCTCTCAAATGTCAAATTTTATCAGGATTATCCAATTATTTTTTTTTCGCTCGCGCTTCGAGCTCGCATATTATTATTAATAATGATTCTATTTACAAAGCGCTTCATACTGGTATTTCTTATCGCTCTGTTGGTCAGGTCACTATTGTAGGGACGACCAAGAGTAATGGAGAACCTGGGGGCATTTCATCAAAGAACTTATGGACGTTTTATCCGACAAACTGTTATAAGCTACTGACATGCTTGCATATGACTGAGAACAAATTTGTCGGATAAAATGTCCGACAAGTCCTTTGATGAAATGCGCCCCCCCCCCCCAGATGGTGTTGAGAATCCTGGCACCGTAATTGGGGGCTTGTCCGGGAATCAAAGCCACGTCCTCTCGCACTTATACTTATACTACCTATTATATTGAAGTTCAGAATCACACTTTCCGTTCACGTGGAATCCGTATAGGGAATAATCCAGTCCATCAATAACGTTCTTGTCTTTGGATTTATAGGTCCCGGGTTTCGATTCCAGTTGTGTTCATCTCTCTTAATCGGTCTTACCAATATCGGCATTATACATATCAATACATACCACCGATAAAATTATTGTACGTCCTGCAGTTATAAATTTCTTGTTTATATTTTTTTCTCCTTTTCAGTGCCAATGGAAATTTTGATGTGCAGTTTCTAGTGAACGCCATTGTAAAATACGACGGAACGGTGAGCTGGCTGCCACCGGCCATCTACAAAAGCTCATGTTCCATTGACATCGAGTACTTTCCTTTTGATGAACAGTCCTGCAAAATGAAGTTCGGTCCATGGACTCATGACACTCTGAAGATTGACATGGAGTCGTCCAAAGACGTCGTTGATCAGGAGGATTATTGGCCGAACGGCGAGTGGGAGATCGTCGAGTCGCCAGCGAAGCGTAACGAGATTACATACCCATGTTGCGCTGATATCTACGTGGACGTAACGTTCTTTTTCAAGCTGCATCGGAAACCGTTGTTCTACGTTGTGACATTAGTCGTGCCTTGTCTTCTCATATCCTTCCTAACAATCCTTGTCTTCTTCCTGCCCTCGGACGCTCAGGAGAAAATAACCCTCTCCATCTCCATTCTCCTAGCCCTCATCGTGTTCCTTCTCCTCATCCCCGACATCATCCCACCGACGTCAACCACGCTACCGTTGATCGGTCGCTATATGCTCTTCACCATGGTGCTGGTAACGCTCTCCATCACCGTCACCGTCGTCATTATTAACTTTCATTTCAGGAACGCTCGTACGCACGTCATGTCGTCGTCGATACGTTACATCTTCCTCACGCTCATGCCGAATATCATGTGCATGCCGAGGCCGACGAAGCCGTTCGAACACGAGAAACACAACTCCGCGAAGAAAATGAAGAAGAAATTCGCGTCAGCGGGTCTATGTGGGCGTCTCTTTGGCGCTTCTTCCGATAAGCGTTTCTTGCGGTCTGGAGCGCAGTATGTGATTGATACCATCACGCCGTCGCTGCTGGAGGAGATTGAGAGTCGGAATCGAGATATGAACTCATCGAGTGCGTCGTTACCGAAGGAATGTTTAGACATGTTAGATTCCCTGGAAGTCATCGCCATGCATATGAAGAGAGAAGATGACGAAGATCAGGTAATCAGTCATTTTGATTTTGATTGAGCATATTCTA
>CALNVZ010003434.1:30634618-30661924 GCA_940671915.1 Paracentrotus lividus | reverse complement strand
AGTATTAAGTATCTCAGAAAAGAACGACTTGAATTAAGTATAGTTCACGATCTCCTCACGTGCGTCACTGCTGGAGGTAGCGCGTTTCAGTTCATTAATGGCATGCACGTTTATACAAATACTTAACTAATTATATCAACACTCGGACAATGTAATTCTTTATCCCTCCAAATAATAATGAAAATTATTCACTGTTACTGCATGTATGCATAACAAACAATATCATTCAATGTAGCCTTTGACATTCTTAAACCAAAATGTACTTTGGAGGTCAATTACAATCTTTCCCCGTTCAAACATTCAAAACCTAGTGTTAAGTTGCCAGTAGTTAATATGGGAGTGCAAAAGTCGCTGAATTTGATTCCCGGACAAGCCCCAAAATTTGTCATGTTGCCAGATTCCACCAATACCATCACGGTTCTCCCCCATTCTTGGTCTCCCATATCATTTAGGAAAACAGCTTTTGTTTTAGAAACTCAAAACATGGTTGCTTAATTGATCTTCTGCCCACTGTTGTCCAAAACTTACAACTAACTCGTCCTTATCAACCCCATTATGTCATCGCCATTTTTACGCTCATTATATTCTTAGAAAACAAAGTTCTCTAACATATTTCTTCTTCGTCCAGATAAACGAGGATTGCGTTTTCGGTTGCCACTTAATGGATCCGCATTTCTTTTCATGTTCATCTTTGCATCTTGATGTGTTTTTGGAACTCATGTGTATCACCCCGCGCTCCTTTACTCTGGGAGGCTCGATCATCATAACACCACCAACATCTACACACAAACTCTCATCCTTGGAGACACATCCTTCTACACTTTAACCTCTACAACACCTGCTTTACTAATCCGAAGAGAAGGCCACTGTGAACGTTCTGAACAATCTTCCACGAAAAAATGAACTACTCTCGGAGGAGTGCAGATCATCATAACACCACCAACTCTTCAAAAACTATAATCTTGAAGACTCAGTCCTCTTACGAATTTTAACCCTACAACACCCGCCTATACTAATCATAGAGACAAAACTGGACATGTGAGCATTGACTATCTGAACAATCCTCGGTGAGAACATGGAGAATCTTGAACTTTAATTGCCGTTCAAAAGACGAACCTTCGGGTGTTCTCATGAGCAATTGGGGTCGGTGTGTTACTCTCTAAGAAAAAGCGAGAGTAAATATGTTCACTCTTGAAGGAGTGAATATCAGAAATGCTGAGTTTTAATTAAATGGAATTCGAGTGAATTTTGAGTGAAAAATGCTGTATTTTCACTATAAATTCACTTTTTTCCTATATATCCCCCTCCAAGAATGACTTTTTTCACTTTTTTTTAAAGAGAGTACATGAGACTAATTAACATCACAAAATTGACTGTTGACCAAACTGGCACTTAGGAGACTATGTCTCGATCGGACGCGTTTGTATGGCAACGCTATTTGTTGCAATACAGGTATATGATGTACAATGGTTGGTATTTCCCCATCGAAAGTTTTATGGCCACCAAAGCTTCCATATAACTTATAAATCTTGTTTTTATACGTGTGTGGGGGTGTGTGCGTGTGTGTTATCAATACATGTTATAATATTAACAAAATCAAATAATCTAGATTTTTGTTGAATGTATCGGACGTTATTGTAATAATGGTCTTTCTATCATTATAATCAATTGTTATTCTGTGCATGATCCGATTGTTTTGCTCTCTTCCTATTTCATATATAGGTTTACAAAAGAACAACGGCAGTCTAATATATTTATAGAAATAGCTTAAAATGTTTACAGAAAAAGACGAGGCAAAATTAAATGGAAACAACTCTTAAGTAAGTAATAACATGGAGATACTAAGTTAGTATCTCCATGGTAATAACAAGCCCATATTATAAAAACCATAATTTTGCCCAAAAAAAGGGGAAAAAAGAGGTAACAAATAAATAATAATTAAGGGCGTAACTATGTAGATAGAATTCTGCGTATACACTTTTATTTTATTTTTTTATTTTTTTATTTTCCATTTTCTCAACATTAAACAAAACCTAAACCGTCCTCATAATTTACATATCATAAGTAAAGAACATCAACATGCCAATTATAGATAAATAGGCGTAGGTATATAACATCATTGTAAGAAAAGCGAAGGAAGACATTGAACCAGTGTAATTTTACCACCATCAAAGAAGAATTTAATGTACACACTTTCGCCCTAATTCATTTAGTTTCAGTGATTATTTTTTACTCGTTAGCTTCACATAGTATTCAAAGAGTGCCATAGACATAATCTTTGATGAAACACACGTATATAAAAATCATTTTAACAGTAGAATGAAGAAGAAAATACCACCGATATTTAAAATATGTGTTTATAAAAAGTATCTATTCACAACTGCATGCGTAGATGTACGGAACTGCAAAGGTGTACATTTCGTTCAGCTATTTATTTCAAATATTCATTTTATGGTTTCTACGCATATTCATTATAATGTATGTCTTTCTCTATCATTGTCTATTGACAGAATACCATTTTCCTGGATATTATATCAATACGTAAATGATACCATTATCATAAAATGAGGCATAATTGTTTTATCATGTTTTGATGTTGTTATTTTCTGCTTGCATTTCAAGATATATTGCATTCACCTTATATACTACGATTTTTACATCTCATTGTGTTATTTATAAGAATCATAATTATACTTTGGTAGAGCACAATTTTCTTTCTTTTTTTCTCATACCCGAGTGCTATGAATTAAATTGTTATGCTTACTAAGTCATTAAAAAATTAAAGAAAGTATTATTATGGAGTGGACTTTTCAAATGTTCTCCATTTTTACATGAGCAGATATAGAATAAATCAGATTGCATATTTTACTCAATTTCAACAATGATATATGATTCTGAAACTTATTTATCAGATAATGGGTTTTCCTTGTTGATTTTTGGTTATATGACAATTTATAGTTTACTGAAAACGCAATAATTAAAAAAAATGTATTGATCCGTTATGAACTGAGTAAAATTCAATTTACTACATTTAAATAAACTATGATTTAATTTGTTTTCTTTTTAATTAGAATGACAAGTGAGTTAACTATACATTTGTACGATTATCTGCACTGTATGCTCATGAATCTTAAATTGTTTGTGTAAATAAGACATTATATGAAAATGGCTATGTTTATAATACTATATATACCAATAAGAAGTACTATTTATGATATAAAAACAATTATTTGAAGTTCTTTACTTACAAAACATGAAAACATATAAAAATATTATATTCTTGTTCTTTCTCTTGTGTCCCTTTCTTTTACGTTTTTATACGTATGGTAATGTGCTAGACTAAATTACTTTCCATATAGGCCCATTTGAATCAGGTTCTCGTTACATTACGCAATAATAATAATAATAATAATAATAATGATAATAATAATAATAGTAATAATGATAATAATAATATATGATTTGTAACGCGCCAAATCCACTCTGTGGAGTGCTCAAGGTGCAAATTATGTTATCAATCAATTATGTTTTGTCAATCAATCAAGCATACCAAAACAAAGTACTTTTCCCCTGAAGACATTTTAGATCCACTACTTTAACGGGAATGTGTAACTTTGAGGGATGGTCGCCAAATTTTGAGCTATTGAGCCCTACGTGCTGTCAGTACACGTCATAATATGTCAGGATAAAACCCTGAAAATGTAATTTCCATAGCTTCATTACATGCTTCACAATAAGTAAAAATGTGCGAGCGACCGGAAATACCAGATTATTGTTCGTCCGTAGACTGCATTGCTATTTTTAGAGACACGTGGTACGCTAATGAAATGGCGATAAACATTCATCAATATCTCTCAATTAAACGACCGATTGGCTTAACAATTTCAGACAATTCCTGTCTGACCAATAGGTTTGCAAATATGATTACATCATTACCTGGAAGAGTCATTTATTTTTAAGATCTTGGATCTTGAATGAAGTTTAACAATCACTTCAAACGAAAACAAGACCGTTAATTTAGTTCTTGTCCCTACATCTGTTATGATACCATCTTCTCTCTCCCCTTAACCGATCACCAAGAACTTACTTCTCTTTCATTATCAAGGTTACTTCCAATCTGGAAAACCATGGACCTATAACTGTAAAAAAGTCATAGGTCCATGCAATGGGAAAACAAAAGAGACAACTTCTTTCACCACCTTTAATTAATCCTTCTCCGACCAGCTCAGCTGATACAATCAAATGGCGGTATTTATTGATGTATGTGCAGTTTGGAATGGGAATTATGTGAGTGTGAATATGTGGTATGTAAATAACACATGACTTTGGATGGGGTGATGGAGAGGGGGAGGATGATTTGTTTGGTTTTGTTTTTAAAACTTGAAGTGATGAAAGGATGAAAGTTGAGTTGAATAGACGTGACGAAATCGAGAGAAAGAGAAACACATAGATCAGACCGATGGGTACAAGTATGCTAATTAGCTGTGTCTTGGGAAGTCAGGAAAATAGACAGTTTGCAATAACCACGATGACATTATCAAAATGGCAAGGTAAATAGAAACATTGTCTTCTTCAAACTACACTTCGTTTTGAAAAGAGGATTTTAATACCATTCCTTTAATTATCAATGTTAATTCTGAACGACATTTAGTGAATTTATCACAATAGAACAAATGAATTATCACAGGACCCTTTCCCGCCACGGATGGGGGTGGGAGAGAAAGAGTGAAGGAGAGAGAGACAGAGAGAGGGAAATACAGGCAGAGAAAGAAAGAGGGAGGGTGAGTGGGATTAAGAGACTTGAAGCATCACGAAATTCCTTTGAACATTCTTAGTATTAAATATAATCAAATTAGTGAATGTTAACCACCATATATCATATTCGATTTCGTCAGGCATATAGGTTGATAATCTCGACAGCCGTCCTGTCTATGGGGTGCCGATGATACAAATTACCCCGGCAAATTACATTCCCTCACCGCGGCCTCAGCTTCTAATAGATATCCGCTGCAATTGCAGTGATGTCAGAGGGTGGAGATGGGTATGTTAGATTTTGACTCGTTTTCAAGACTTGACAAGCAACATTACGACACAGTTTGACATCATTTAATCGCTCTTTCCTATCAAAATTTAGTAAACTTATAAGATGTTGTCATTCCTCAGCGTAAGCATTACTTAAATGCCTTATGCTACAGTCACATAGACACTGACATTGAGTTACGTCCGGTTGCGTCCAAAAATTAATTTCTCTTCTGTATATCCCCACGAATGGCTTCCCATAATAGTCAACAGTGGAAACAGTATTAATTCCGTTCATCCAGTAAAACAAAGAAATACATAAGAAATAATATAATAGAAGATGAAATAAGATTAAAACAACAAAAACGTAACTATACGTAAGTGTCTGTGTGACTGTAGCATTAGAGAGATGGTGCGGAATGGGTCAGGTGCGGTAATCCTCGTATTCATAATTTTACTAGAATGTTTGAACGTCTTTAACCTTCATGTAATATGTAAAACCACCAACAAGTACGGTGCCAGCGTCACCCGTGAAGACACCACCATTATCATTATAATTATTTGAAAAGAGCTTTCTTTCTTTAACTCTCAAACCCCCTCAGGCTGCACGTTCACACAATTCGAAAACTCCCTAGTAATGGCGCCGAAATTTTGACGCCACGCCCAACGCTCACCATACAGCACCAGGATCCCAACTATACCCAAAGGAATTTGATACCATCTATTAAAATGCCTACTCAAGCTGGTGCAGAACGTTGCCTTAAAGCTTTGTTGATGCAGTTTGTCTAACACGCTTCCGCGTCGCTTATAATTAGGTTAAACACACAGCAAAATAGATGAAATATTAAATGCAGGGATAAGATTACTGCGTGTCTCGAAAGGTATAATCGGTTTGTTCAGTTTGAAAGAGAATAATATTTGTTAAATTTGCAAATGGCTTGTAAAGTTGTAAGCAAATAAAACAATGTTTAGTTAATCTATTTTGCGGTTTGTTTATCTGTCTCTCTGTCTCTGTCTCCATCTCTCTCTCTCTCTCTCTCTCTCTCTCTCTCTCTCTCGTTCTCTCTTTCTCCGGCCATCCACTACCTCAGACATTTTATCCTCAAGCATACCAAGAATGTTTCTTAACTCCACGTTCTCCTCCTCACGCTCACTCTCACCCATCTCTCCATCCTCCCCCCCCCCTCTTTCTCTCTCTCTCTCCCTCCCTCCCTCACCCTCCCCCTCTGTCTGTGTGTCTATCTCTCATCCTTCTCTCTCTTTAAACCCCGTAGTCCTTAATGTATCATGTAACTATCATGTCTGGCAAACAATTCAGACAATTGCCGAACATACATTTTTAAAAGGGCGATTGCTTACATGGCCTATTTACTTTCATCCCTCAAATTCTGGCACTCTTATCACAATAAGATGTTGAGTTCCCGACCAATTTTGCCGATGTCACCTTTAGATTACAAATGGGTTAAAGAAACAGATTAAGATCTGAAAAAATATTGGTATCTTGTTAAATGTTCCAGGCCATTTTTTAAATTATATATCTTACATTCTGTCTCTCAAATTCGAACATTATCATCGTTATCAATATTTGTATCCGTTTAAAAAGATATTGCTGAGCAAATCAAATGGCGCTTTCCCCACTACCCCCAAATTCTTGTTGGGCTCCTATCCTAACCTATAACTTGTTAGATGTGTGGCATGAGATACATCTATCCTATTAAAATAAAAACAAAATACAAACTCTTGCTGATAATTTCCGAACGAATTCCCACCCCTGCATGCCTTGCATCATTTTGGACATTTCTGCTACCCCCCCCCTCTCCTTGGATACACCCCTTGCTCTCCTCAGACATGTCCAGCTAACTGGGTTAGTTCAACCTCTTCACCTTACCATTCCCATAGAAGAGGCGAGCCATAGTCTCATATAACTCGATTAGGGGTTGGAATCCATGGACTATACGGTCCCGGTAGGACAACCTCTCACTCTCTCCGACATTGTGATAATGCCCAATGAAGTCCGCTCGGAAATATGATATGAAATAGGTAGCCAAGGTCATTGTAAACGACCAGCATGTTATCTCAAAAATTGATTTATATTTCTGCCATAGTTCAATAATTTTTCCTGCCCCAAGTAACTAACTTTTCTCATCAATTGAAAACTGTAAACTTTCTTTTAACTTGACTCTCGCTTCTCTTATATCAGCAGTTGTGCACAATCTTGTCAATTGGGGTTATTTGAATTGTTAAGGCGATGTCCCCGCAGTTGTGGTTCCCTTGGTGGAATTTGGATCGCCTTCAAATCCGCCACGCAAATCGTCCGTAATTCCGTTGCATAGAGATATGAAAGTGATATGCGTATATATACGTCTAAATTCTGAAACAGAGCGCAATCAATCAAATCAAATATACTAAACTTTAACCTCAACAACAAAAAGAACATTCTCAATGTATATCAATATTTTACCAGAACAGATAAGTGAAAACAAAACCATTAAACAAAATCATTAATCTCGAGAAGAGTAGGCCAATAAGTATTAAAAAGAAGAAGCGAAATAAAAACTAATTACACTTTGCTGCAGACGTTAAATCTACACAAGGAGATGACAGAAAACAATATTCCTCCCAATGGAATGACGAATTTAATTAGGGGTGGGATTAAGGAAGAACGATGGAGGATTTATTCGTGCTTTTAAAGACGTAATCCGAAATGAAGAACGTCTCCCTGTGGAGTTTTCATATTTGCACCTAATTCCAATATGAGCGGTATGCCATAAATTTCTGCATCATTCATTAATGGAAGAAGGTAAAGTGGGCTAGGGCAGCGTTGATGATTCCGTATCGATATAAAAGAATATACGTGAAATGAACATGCACGATTTCGACGATGAACTTATAATCCAATATTTTGACAGAAGACAACTCATGTTAAGCTAGTCCAAAAGTATGGCAATGATAGTATCCGCTCAACTTCAATGAATATCAATCAACGCTCCAAAATACTTTTTTTTGTGCGTGTGTGTAGTTTTTATTGTTTTTTTTTTCTTTGTTTGTTTGTTTGTTTTGTTTGGCTTTTTTTTGTTTTGTTGTTGGGGGGGGGGGGCGTATCGTATATCATTGGAAAATTCGGGGATGAAAAAGTACTAGCATATAGGCCATTCCCCAATGTTCTTCTCTCTAATCATGGATCGTTCTTATATGATCCATGCTCTAATGCTCTTGCGCTGAAGGTCAGATTGGTTGTAATCGTTGTTGCGACAACTGGCGATCTTGCTATTGTGAGTGTGGTAGCAAGTTGTTGTTGTAGCCTAGCGTAGATATAGTCGTATGTAGGTTTATTATCGCCTTTTTAAAACCGAACTCCTTATAATTATGATATTATCAGGTTGTCGCCACAACGATCGCCCCCTGTGCGACAGGCCCTTTACGCTGGCTTTACTCTCTCCGTGCGCCAAAGAATGTGACTTAAAATTCGGTGACCACACTGCATTTTTACAATAATATTGCACGTCAAAGTGTTACAGATGGCAAGCGAACAGAACTCCAAATTGTTTTGCGTTCTCTTCGACGCAAACTCAACGATCGTGTGCCTTTAAACCTCCTTCCGTCTGCACTTGTTCCTCGATGTGGATTATAGTATGATCCATGCTCGGGTCTTCGGGGATTTATGAGAAATCACACCAATTAAAATGTCCTACGTTAATGTCATAAGCATAACTCCCTGCTTGTCAGATATACAATAGTAGGCCTATTTAGGTTGAGTTTCGACATGTAAAATTCTGGGGGAGGGAAAGGGAAGTGCCAGTTTATCATAAATATTTGAATTTTCTTGGCTTCTTGTGGGAGGCGTGATAGCTCAGTCTGGTAGTCTCGCAGAGAGGAAATTCCTGGTTCGAAGCTACGTTGATGTGGTAGTGAATTTTGGGAAGGCATTAAATACCAAGTCCCCGGGATTTGACTTAAAGCCATAGACCCCCGGATGCTTACTCATTAGCATTAACAGTACTGTTTCAAGAGCAGGCATGTAAAATAAACTAATCAATCAGTCAAATAAAGTATGCCGAACTTAATGCTACAATAAGTGTTTTCACATTCTAGGAGCCTTGAAGGAGATTTGAAAGCATTCAAAATGGCATAAAAGATGAAATTCAAACCATCCGATCGCATATATCAAGGCTTAATGTTCTAACGGTGATCATTATGATACGCAATGATGACGTTCGCTTTCCTACCAAAACGTTGATATCTACTGAAGATTGATCATTATTGCCTTTTGAGTCTGATGACCGTTTTGATACCAGCTTTATATTCAAAACCAAAACAAATTAGTTTCACCATCACTATAAGAAAGAGAGATGGACCCAGGACTTGAAAATAAGGGGGTGCCAGGCCCGATGGGGGGGGGGGCACAGAAATTTTCGATGTTAACATAAACAGTCAAATTATAGGGCGCGTCTCGTCTTGATCAGCCACTGAGAAAGGTAAACAAGGAAGCAGAGGTCACCCAAATTTTAGCCCCCCCCCCCCCTTCCGCCTCCCCAGTCATCAGCCCCCAATACCTATCCCAGGTTCATCCATCCCCCCCCCCCCACCATCCCTCGATTCTCTCCTATACCCTTGCGGTATTCCCTCATCTTCCTAAATTGCTTTGGGTGACTGGTTCGCGTGGATACTCACTCGTTACGCCCGCTGGATCAGGGGGAAGAGAATTATACTCGAGGTATGTCTTTCTCCCGGAATGTTTATGGAAAATGTCATCGCAAATTTAGGCCGCGAAGAAAAATATAATTAAGTGGATGACAGTACTTGATTGGTATGTATTTATACGGGGACCCACTCCCAATCCACAAATCTTCTACCAGAATAGCAAACATCCAGTCTCTCTTGACTTAGTAGGAGGGGGTAAATTTCAATTATTTGGAGGTTACCCTGCAGAAACATTGAGATAAATTACTTCAGGCATTATCTTTGTTTTGAATATCTTCGCAAGAGTCACGTCTAATCTAACTTCCATGAAAATGTTACAGTACAGGGGAACAAGAGTTTGCTGTTATATTAAAACGAGGATGATTCTAACTATTTTCCCGTCACTCCATAAAGGTACAATTGGGTGATCATTGTGCAAAGGTGTACATATCGGTGCTCAAAACAGTGGAAATTGAACTTATGTTTTTTTTTTCTTTACATCAAATCGTAAAAGATGGACAAAAATGTTAAAACTCTTAAAAGCAAATATAACAACATTTTCAAATGCAATGTTTACACATTTATAATCCATTTGGATTACAATTTAATAAATGTTGATTTATATTAAATTAAGAAAGATGAAAATAAGTAGTATACTAATGTTCTGGGGCATCGATGGAGAAGGGAGGGTTCTTGCCCAAATTAGCTGAAAATAAAGCTCTGATTATGTCATAAATGTGTATTTACAACTAGGCTCCGGACCACGTAATATTACGTGCTCATGCTATTGTCTGAGCTTTGTCTGTTTTGACACACCAGCGCCTCGCTGGTCATATCCGTATAACTGTGCAACTAGCACCATGCAGCAGTCAAGTGGTTTAAAAAAAATACCAACAAAACATAAATAAAAATGATGGTATATCCCACCGCTGCCACCGTTAACTTTAAAATTGCAGTCATTGGCTTACAATATGACGAATACTCAGCAAAATTTCGTACTGGAATCTTTGTCGCACTGCAAATTTTAAAGTGACTTCAAGTCTACCTTTTAAAAAGAAAAAAAAGACGGGCCACGTTTAAACCTTTGACTGCTGACAGAAAGACATTGGCCTAAATTCTGAACTGAAGATTGATATAGTATGCGTCACAAGTTCGTGTAAAGCTATTGTGAGATTCTTTTTGTCTGATGCGCCAGTCAAGATCAGACAAAAGGATCGCACAATATCTTTTGCACGAACTTGCGACTCATGCTTCTCTCCAGAATCAATACGGACCAATGTCATCAGTGAACCCTGTCAGGAGCCCTTTAATGGCAGTCCAATCTTTTCAAAGTAGTGGCCGTGACATCGCCCTCAGCAAACCCGATATCCCCTACGTCACACTCCATTAAACCCGCCGACTTGTTCTATCACTTCACCCCGACCATGTTCTTTACCTTAAGCTTAATCACGTGACAAACAGCCTGTAGCACGTGGTTTCCGGTTACAATTTCGGCCGCTTCTTTCTCATTCCGCCAATGCGCGCCCTGCTGGCATGGTCGTCCCTTTTTTTCTCTCTGGAAAAGTGGTTTATTTAGTTAAAATGCGGGGATATGGGGCTAGAAACGTCCCTACCATCATTATGGGACTTTAGCCTATCTGTTATGCAGTATAAATTTTTCTTTTTTTTTAAAGAAAAAACGAGCACGCTGACGAAATATACAGGGAGTGAAAACATGGAAGAAGGTTAAAGATACAACACGAAAGGGGGCGAAAAAAGCTGAGAATTGAATAGAAAGCATTAAGTTCGTGAGGTAGATTTGACATATCACATGCCTATACTTTGTAAAAAAAAAACTGCGTCCCAAACTTTTTTATAGCCCATGACTAATTTTGTTTTAGACAACAGATTGGCAAAAACTTGATTCAGATTCTATTCAATATTTCATAGACACACAAATAGTTATTCTTATAAAATTTGTTCAACCATTATTGTAGCCTACATGTTCTCCCCGAATACACCTGATATTCTCAAGTGTACGTAATTTGCACGCGATTCCCATGAGTGACGTGACTATCGCCGCCTCTTTCTGAAGGCGGGAGATATATGCCTACTATAGACACTCTACATCCAAACCGCTCACGGCTCAACATCCATCGGCCTAATTGACACCCGATATCATACAATCGATACTATCGATAAATGCCGCGCGCAATCAGGGCGCACACACGTTGAGTGCCGAGGCGAGGGATATCAAAACTACGTTCCCATTGCTACCTTCTTGAGTTCCCGAGGTGTCTGCATATTCAATTGCATGTATGTCCGTGCGAATTTGGTTACAACATGGTAAGATCGACCTAGTTTTGAGGCATACGTTGACGGACAATCCAAATAAGGAGGAGCGTTATCACGCGTTATCACAGGAATGATAGCAGTGAGGACAGAGCTTGGATGTGATAGAATATGGGCCTGGGGACGAAGTATTGGATACATTTGGAAACGTGTTTGAAAGCACGGACAAGCATTTTTCCAGGGGTAAAAAGCACTTCCAATATGAGATCCTTTCTCTTGATTTGGGTATCCGTTTTCGTAAACAAGCCTTCCACACTTACCTTTTACACAACCGTGATTCTTTAAAGGTAGCGTTTAGATCTGGTAGCGATAAAATAAGTTTTGAATTCGACTTGTTGCATCATAATCCCATACTTTCCCGTTCTATTATCTAAATGTGAAGGATATAGAATTTGTCATTAAGCTCTGTCATCCATCATTTTACCGTTTACCATTATATGTTTTTTGATGGAAATTGTATGGTGTCAGGAGTGGGATTTATTTATCTTCTTTTTTTTTTTTCTTTCTTTCTTTTTTTTTTCTTCATTTTTTGCAATATTTGGTGCATTATGGTAGCCGGTATTACTAATTCCTCCTTGAATATTGTCTCTTTCTAGAAAATATTTACTTTTTCATAGTTCCGAAATTCACTGACATATTTATGTTCACTCATCACCAAGAATTTACTCTCGTTGCTTATTATTTTCCAATCTTTACATTGCGTACTTATAACTTTCCGATCGAATACCCTTCTGATTCCCAAACCTTCACCCTCTCATGTCTGCATTCGAATGATGCGTCGTTGTTAACCCTCTTTGTGCTATTCTTAGAAAAGGTGAGTGAAAATTATGTAACCATATAGCTACAAAGCACAAAGAGGGTTAACCAGTTTTCCTCAGCCACGTTACCCTTGCCCTTCTTACTCACTTGATGTCCTAAAAGTCAACCTCTTAGCTTTTAGCTACAAAGTACGCCTGAGAATGCATTGTTACCAGTCTTATTTTGTTGTTATCCCTCTTGCTATGTGATGTGTTTTATATCCTTACCCCTTCATGTCCTAAAAGTCACCTAATGCAAGCTATATACGTCTGAGAAGTCATTGTTTACCAGTCTGCCCCTGCCGTGTAATAGATTGATGTAGCATATCATTCTCGTTAATCTTCGTTTCTGTAGGAAGGGCATTGCGAAAACCTCCTGTGTGTCATAACTGCTCCGTGCGTGTCTGACAAAAGTAAAAAAGTGCACCGTAGACTATTTCTACGAAATCCGTCGTGGTGCACGATGTGCTTACGGCCTGTTGTGACCAGCGCATTACAAGCCCACCAAACCATGACGAATATTCATACCATCCGATCCCTGCTAGAAACTTTCTTGGTGTATTACTATCACGTGGAAACATCACCAGCATCATAGCTTGTATGCATTCGTGTAGTTATCGACAATGTAAAGTAAACATAGGCCTATTCTATCTATTTGTAGAAAAGTAATTTATCATCTCATGAATGTGTATTTTTACGAAACAAGTTATAAACGTACATTAATCATTTAGGCCCTAATGTCTTTTATGATGAAGTAATGGTATTCCCATCTAATGCTGCGGTCACAACTCGCCGTACCTTCGACGTGCAACTCCCTACAATGGATTTCGTAGAAAATTCGTGCAGCGCACCTACCTTGTAGGCACGTTGCACGTACGACGGGCAGCAATCTTTTAAAATATCCTTACTACAGAAACGCAGGAATCGCCGAAATTGACCCACGACGGCTGCATGCAACGTGCATTCAACGCAGGCTACTTTGCACGGTCCTCGGACCTCTGGGTTATGGGCCCAGCACGCTTCCGCTGCGCCATTCTGCTGCTCTTAGTTACTGAAAGACGTGATGAACTAATATTGAGCACGATAATTATGTCAAAGAGTAAATTATGTGGTAACGCAAAAATGTTTAGCAGAGCGAGGTTTCGATCCTCGGACCTCTGGTTAAGGGCCCAGCACGCTCCGCTGCGCCACTCTGCTGCTCTTAGTTACTGGAAGCGTGATTGAACTAATATTGAGCACGATAATTAGTCAAAGGTAAATTATGTGGTAACAAAAAATATGTGTAGCAGAGCGCGGTTTCGATCCTCGGAACCTCTTGGTTATGGGCCCCAGCACGCTTCGCTGCGCCACTCTGCTGCTCTTAGTTACTGGAAGACGTGATGAACTTATATTGAGCACGATAATTATGTCAAAGAGTAAATTATGTGGTAACAAAAAAATGTTTAGCAGAGCGAGGTTTCGATCCTCGGACCTCTGGGTTATGGGCCAGCACGCTTCCGCTGCGACCACTCTGCTGCTCTTAGTTACTGGAAGACGTGATGAACTAATATTGAGCACGATAATATGTCAAAGAGTAAATTATGTGGTAACAAAAAAATTTGTTTAGCAGAGCGAGGTTTCGATCCTCGGACCTCTGGGTTATGGGCCAGCACGCTTCCGCTGCGCACTCTGCTTCTCATGAAACGATATGAAGATTAACTTTGTGTATACAGTGCGTTTTCATTTCATAAAAAGATTTGACAAAAAATATAGTAGGCCTATAGAGATAAATAGGAACTATTAAAAAAAAATGAACATATGCATGAAAATAGTGCATGACTGCTTATGTGGCCAAAATGAATCTATGATAATAAGGCTCAGCCCGCAAATATGTAAAATTATCGCTCGTATACTTTTTTGCTATATTGATTCAAATTTTTGTGTCCAGGTCTTTTCAGGGAATACATGTCATACCAGCGATATCCTTCTCATATGAAGATGATATCAGCTATCGGATTTCAAGAACATCAAGTTTTGTTTGGATGTCCGAGTGCCACTTCAGTTGCTAAGCGTTGTCTCATAAGTGATTGGAGAGAAAGGGTCAGCGAAACTCACTACCTATCTCAGTCCCCTGCTTCAATAATGAGGTCATAATTTTTTATTCCCTACGTTCATCTGTTTGAAATACATGAGGACACAGAATGAAATAGAGAGAGACAGAGAGAAGAGAAACAAGAAAAAGAGAAGAAGGAAGAATCAGGAAGGAGATATGGAGATGGAGAATGATGTGCGAATGTAGAGAATGAAGAACTAAGATAGTACGGATGAGTGATGAGAGAGAGAGAGAGAGAGGAGGGGGAGAGAAAGGAAAAGAGATGCACAAACATGCTGAGTTAGAGAGACTGAGACAGATGGGAAGAGATAATCAGAAGAGTTAGAACTAGAAAGAAGAAGGTGAGAGAGAAAGAGGGAGGGCGAGAGAGGGCGTGAAGAAAAAGAGTGATGTATGTACAGACAAATTGAGTTAGAGAGTCCGAGACAGAGCAAATGAGATAATGAGCAGAGTGAGAGCAAGACAGTGAGAGAAAAAGAGACAGCTAGAAAGGGATGGAAAGTACGGGTGAGATACAGTAAGAGAGAGAGAGAGAGAGAGAGAGGGGGGGGGGGTGAGATGGGGAAGTAGAGAGAGTCTACACGACCATTGCAATCCCACCCGTTAGTTTTATCAGGCCCCTGGATCAAGAGGATATTGTCTGATGTGCATGTAACTCGTGATGGAATTCAAAAGTGGACCACCCCGAAATGCAACCAAAATTAAAATAATTCACCAAGTAATATCCTTGAAACTTTTTCAAAATCGTCCGTTTCTCTCGAAATAATATCAACCCGCATACACATCCCATCTCATAATACAAGACTGTCAATTGGAGAGACCGGTGATTACTAATGCAAATGACTATCACTCTGATGCCCGTGACTTGCCCGAGGGACTTTGGTCGTGATCACGGTGGAAGACGCGTTTTTAAACGAACACCCCAAACATTGACTTTCACTTATCGATGTTTGTAAAGATTACAACGCTACCATCGTATACATACCAAGATAGGACTTGGGATAATGTCACACCTATCCCTATCCATCTTCGTTTGACAGGAAGGTGACATGAATGCCCCCTGGGGTACACCACAACCGTCATCTTAAAGGGGTACCTCATCGCAGGAGATATCGACGCGACTCCCGCGACCGATCATTTGCGGCAGTCTCCGCGACTATGGAGACATTGCGGAGACGTCTCGTCTTGGAAAATTCCATCATAGTGCAGATGTTAAGATATCTCTGCGATTCAGGAGTCGTCGCGTACCCGTCTCATGGTCGATGGTGAGATAACACCTTTAAAGGCCCCTGTCCCTATGTCGTATCCTGATATTTATCCTTGGACCATGTGACAATTCTCCCAAGATAAGCACTTCCACAATTAGGATCAGGGTTAGAATTAGGGATAGGTTTTTTTTCGGAGGGGCATTTGTCCGGGGTAATTGTCATGGGGGTGTTCTTGTTCATTCAAAATATTAAGTTATCTAATAGTTAACTCTTCAACAAAATTATATCGGTTAGAAAGATTACGACCAATACAAAAAAGATTGTCGAAGGCATACCACTGCCATGTATACAATTTAGAGTCCCCAATTTTTTTTCTCATTCTAAACAAAATCGACACAATAATCGTTTTTACATGAACCGAATGTATTCAGCGAATATAGATATCAAATTGGTTTTGACATAGGGCATCACCTAGATCATTATTGGAAATTAGTTCATTGCGATTGTAGACAATACCGAGCCATTTAGTGCGCTCGTAAAAATCTGACATCAATTTCATTCATGTCATTCTGGCGCGTGATTAGAAATTAAGTTCGGATTGGTTATCATACGTCGCCAAGGTCAGCTCTGATTTCCGGTTTGAATTGGATTCCGGAAATAATTTACATTTCAGTCGATTTGCGGTCTCGTATAATTTAATAAATTATAAATCAATCGTCGTGTTTGTGTCGAGTTGAATGAACAGTTACGAGATCAGATTGTTCGGGGTTTTTTTGTTTTGTTTTGTTTTGTTTTTTTTAATTTTCATCGGTATTAGTTTCCAATCATAAGGAATAGCAATAGCCTACGTTCAGCCGATGTGGAGGAGTGCTGAATTCTATACTTAATGACATTCGAATTGTTCTATGAATAGTAATTATTGATATTTGTATCATTTCAGAACGATCATGTCATTTTAGAGGTGCGCTATTGTATAGAATTTGCGATGTCGAGAATTCTTTGCAGGTTCTATTTTCCCTGTACCAAGGACCCCGGTGCTTTTTACCATTAGGGGCTACCATGTTGGTGCCATATTCCATGGTAATATCATACAATAGTCAGTCAAATTCAAGCTTTCCATAGAAATAACCATAGATGTCAGTAATGGTAAATTTTATGCAACGGGGCGCTTGGCTCTAACAATCCGGTGTCTCCACTGCCTTTGCACAATATAATACACAGGGTTGTGAGTGGAAACATATAGAGAAAGGGAACACAAAGTATTAACAGTGTTCTCTGCATCACAAACGCCACGACCCAGTACCTTCAAGATAATGACTTATTACACGGTGTTTACACATCTACGCAAGATAACACATAAAACAGAATTATTCTCTTTTTTTTATAGACATAATCGCATTATTTTTTTTTCTTGTAACCACGATTTAACTACCTGTATCCTGATAACTTTGCATTTCAATAAATTGAAACATTATTTGTTTTTTAATTCTTGAGGAGGAACATTTTATTATGTTGCCTATAATAAAAAAAATAATAAAAAATCCAGAGGAAACCAAAAGAACATAAATTCGTTTAAAGCTTCCAAAGTGATTTGAATAAATTGATTAATCTGTCTAATGCTTTACTCTTGTTTTGCATTCTCATCAGGACCATGATGTAAAAGCAGCCTCTGGCTGATCATTTATTTTTATCCTAAATTAAATATTTTTCAATAAATAAATAAATAATAATAGACGCACCAAGAAAGCATTGATACCAAATCAACTGTCTTTACACAAAAAGGTGAATATGGGGCCTACCTTTAAACGTTTATATTGAAATAATATAGACAACGCAATCTTTAAAATTGCGATATCATTTTTATTGATTGAACTCGTACGCTTGAGATCGAAATTTTGCATTCATACAGCGAGTCTTAAAACGATAACAAATCGTGATGCAATATTTCGACGGCAATTTCCCGCTCCATACCACGTGACTTTGCAACTCCACAAAATAATATTTGTGTATATCGCGATTGGAGAGCGGAGCGGCTATTTACATTTTCAATTTCTGGCCAATTTACGTTTCGGTTATTGGATGATTGGAAAGAAATTGAAACAACTTTTCTTTCATGGGATTCTTTAATATTCGGGAGTGTGGGCAGCGGTATGCATTTATTCATTACCCAAACCTCAAAAGCTAATGTATATGAAATGCATTTTCGGTTCTGTTTTTAGTTATGACGATTGGATTGTGTAACCATGTAGTGTCCATGGTGTAACCATAAAGATCTTATTTCGTCCCTCTGCCTGACTATGATATGATGTAAAATTTTACTTTAATTTCACGTTATTATGTTGAATCAATGTCCATTATTCATTATTATCTTAATGGCCATGCACATACAGAAATGACAGCACATACAATGATATATATCACGTATTTTCGTTAATCAGTTAATGCATCTAAAGCATTGGCGCTTTTCAATACATTTCTGCTTTTCAAGGATATAAAACTATGATACAATCCCAATTGTTTAATGTGTAAGATCCCAATTGTCGGAACTGTTATAAGGAAGATATTTTCTTATAGCATGTGTACGCCTCACCCTGAATGCACAAAATGAAATAATTTGCTTGCCCATTTAAACCGATATTCATCAGGGGCCGCGGAGCCGGGGGGGGGGGCTGGGGGGCTGCAGCCCCCTCCCCCACTTTTTTTCAGGCAACGTGTACAAAAATGCAAAAATGACCATACATTTGTGATTTTTAGCCTGTTCAGCCCCCCCCCCCCCACTTTCGGCTCAGCCCCTCCACTTTCAAAAACGCTCCGCGGCCCCTGTTCATAACATAAAGCATAGGCCTACATTTTTCAAAAAAAATAATGCTAAATGTAAAACATCGTTATTTTTCATCAGATTTTGATGAAATTTGCAGTGTACTGCTTAATTGATTTTAATCTTTTATTTCATCTGTATCAAATTCAGGCCGGAATACCCTTTCAAAGACATTCTGGCTCAGCAGAGTGTTGTAGGTCAGAGTTCAGAGTTCAAAAGCAATATCGATGACCGGAATCCAAACTTGTTACTCATCCTACTTGTTCAAAAACCAAAGGCTGCAACCGTTTCCTCTCTCCATTAAAAATACTGAAACATAATAAACGCATACAATCCTGACAAAGAAACCTTGCGTTCGTTCGCAGGTGTCTTTTGCCTCGGTATAGATCCCCATTTTATACCCCACCGCTCCAAAATGGGTTATTTGAGTAGATCGGTCAATATTTTAGGGGCAATTTGGGAGAAATATCGATGCAAGCGGGTACATTTACCGAAGATGGTTTGGGCTCTTGGGAGGTAATAAATGGAGGCACCGTAAAGCCGTTACGTTAACTATTCCCTACTCAGAGGCATCCCGTCTAAATACCAAGCTTTTTAGTTTTGTGTTTCTCAGGCATTTCTAGAATAAAGTGGAACGTATGTGCCTTAGGTATGATGTGTGTTGACGTTTATTTTATTTCAAATGGTTTGTGACATGCTTGTGTGAACAACACAGCATGTCTGAGATCCTATAAATTAAGGACTAGCTATACAGAAAGTTTTGAAAGTTGACTTGCCCTTTAAAACGATGGATATTTATTTTATCCGCCATTTCAATGACCTTCAGACATTCAGTATTATTTCTTATACAAAAAAAAAATGTGCATCGTATACAATAACTTTTTTGTATTACCTTCCAATACTGGGGAAAACAAGAGATGGTTTACATTTTCATTTTTCAGAATTCTTTTTTCGCATTCACGACTGTGGAAATCGCATCATCAAGACTCTTTAAGAATTTTCGTGATATGATCACAAAATGCACGTTTCGAGGTAGGGCTCAAGGATAACGGTTTCCTTGACTTAGTTCTGAATCATTAGGGAAGACTCTTTCTCTCGCCTCAGGCGGGACTTATAGGACTTATGATATTGGGGTATTATGGGATCAAAAAATTGAGCCGATGTCCATATTTTTGCCAAACGATAAAACTGTCATTACAAGAGTTTTGCCATTCAAACGAAAACCTATATTTTGTAAATAAACAGTAATTATCTATGAGTGCCTTCTCATGCACAATTTCGTTCTCTCTGATTAGGACTGTGCAGTGTCTCGTTCTTTCTTTTCCCCTCACTCTTCATTTCTATATACCTCTAGTCTTCCTCTCTTGTATATCTGCCCTCCCCTTCTTCTTATTAACCCATAACTTCATCCTCTTACCAAAATTATTTATCTGTCTTTATTTCTCTATGTGTCTCTTTTTCTATCTTGATCCCTTTTCAATATCTTTGTGTTCTGAATGATGCTCTTTAATATATCATCTCTCATCTTCATTTCTCTCTCTCTCTCTCTCTCCCTCTCTCTCTCCTTTTCTCTTTCCCTCCTTTTCTCTCTCCCTCTCTCCCCTCTCTCTCTCTCTTCTCTCTTTTCAGTTCTATATCTCTCCTGTATATATTCTCTTGCTTTTACAAACTTCTTTTCTTTACCTTGTGAACTCTGATGATGCGGGTTCTCAATTCCGGAGTCCCGGAGCACATCACCAGACCCATTTCCCGCCAAACAGAGCCAATAAAATTCACCCGTGTTCATGCATGTCGTCTGCTCAATATTGTATCCATTCACGCGTCAAAGAATGCGTGAAAAACATGGAAGATTTATTACATCGGAATTCTCGTCTTTACAGACCTCGAAAATAAGAAGAGTTGGACTCGCAAATGCGTGACAACTGCATCTTAATATACGGAGGAAGGGCAAGGAGATGTGGTAATGTCATGGCTAACAATGTATCCTTCGTTTGGAAAGCATGTATAAAAAGAAGGAAAAACCAAGGAACTGTGTTTGAAGCTCCTTTGAAAACCCCAAACTTACAATGAGATCTTACGATCAAATTCCTTATCAACACTCTGTGCTGCCTATACTTTGCTTCATTTCCATATACTAGTAAATGCAAAGTGCTTATTGTTTTATTGGAGGAGATACAATAATTTAAAGATCAAACATAATATTGGTGATTACTACACTCTAAAAACTTTTTTTAGCACTTCAGAGGCTGAAATCAACGCTTTTTTAAGAGCCCGCATAGTGACTGCACTCGGAGTGCTCTCATTAACTGTCTAACTGCACTGAAAGTGCTGTTTTTAGCACTTTCAAGCGAGCTGAACTTTTAGCAAAAATGGCGTGACTTCGTCGAGACTCGAACCTGGGTCCCCTGCATGAGAAGCGTTGACGAGCACGTTAGACTAATTCACATATCACGATAGCCAACAGATCATATTGTTGCATGATGAACTTTCTTCAAATTTCACGTAATCATCTACTATGCTGTCATAATTAAAGTCAGTGAGGGAGATCTCCGTTGGTCTATTGGTAACATCAGCGGTACTCCTCCATGTCTAAGTGGACCCCGGTTCGAATCCCATACCGATATTGATAAGGGGTCAGGCTCGACTAGCACTTGTGCTATTATCTGACTCCTTTTACCAGTTAATGTTATTATTGCTCTATGAAATGTATCGTACTGTTTTTGATGTTGTTGGTAAAATAAATAAATCAAATCAAATATTGATTTTTTGTTGTTGTTGATAAATTATCACTTGGGCAGGTGCTAAAATAGCACTTCAGGTGCTGATATAGCACTTCAAGTGCAGTCACTATACAAGCACCCATAAATTAGCACTTCAGTTTTTAGAGTGTACCTGGTCTGTGCCCAGTATCATAAAGATTTAAGATCAATTGCAAGTTTGAAACAGCCATTCTGATTCGTTCACAGTTAGTCTTTTATGCAAGAAGTCAATGCAACAAGGATCGTCATTGGTTACTATTTATTAGAATTGATAGTATGACCATATTAGCTCTTAAGTTACAGGCCACCAGGCATACTACAAAATATGAAAATACGAAACTACATTTGATTGTATATAGCAGTATTCAACAGGGGTATAATACAGTAGATATCTAATCTAAACGAATATAATTATATGCTATGTCCTCAGTGATAAACAATACAGAATAAAAATCACCTTCATCACCATCATCACTAAAGGAGGTGTACACCCTAGAGTTAAATTTGTTTTTTAAATGCATAAATTTAAAAGAAAAATATAATTAAAGATTTAAAGAAAATCGACCCCAAAATAACGAGGTTATGAAAGTTTGAAATGTTGATTTGTGACGTCATGTGCGAGCTGCAAATTGCTCTCTTAAGTATTGTGAAATATGAA
Source organism: Paracentrotus lividus (assembly GCA_940671915.1). Lineage (NCBI taxonomy): Eukaryota > Metazoa > Echinodermata > Echinoidea > Camarodonta > Echinidae > Paracentrotus > Paracentrotus lividus. Next base: position 30,639,562 of record CALNVZ010003434.1, on the reverse strand, counting down.
ATCCATAAATTGTCATTTTTTTTCAGAAGAATATTAATTATTTCACTTATGCTGTCGATATACATGATGTATCTACGCCTCTATGAAATAGATCTATTCCCTTTTTTTTTATGGGAGAGCAGCTCGCAAGTGACGTCACGAAATCATAATTTTAATTATTCATAACTTAAATATACTTTGGTAAATTTTCTTCAAACCTTCACTCATATATTTCGTTTATTTTCTGCTTTTTCAACACAAATCAAATTGCGGGGTGATCTTTCCCTTTAATGGAGAAGACCTCTATCAATGAATAATTGTAAGAACTAACTCATCGCTTCTTGTTGGATGTTACTGACATCAAATCAATATGATGCAAGGCTCTCTCAAGACTCCTCCTCCTCCTTGCTCCCAAGTCTAATTCACGTCATAATTGAATCAGATTTGACCTTCAAATAATCATTCGACCTTGACAGACTTCATCACGATGTATGATTACGATACCATCGGCCGATTGTACCCCCGTCACACGAATGGCCGCTAAAATGTCATACTTATGGAAGCACTCAAAAAGCTATAGTAGTAATATTCACTGATTTGTAATGTATTGTATTCATAGGCGGCGAGCCCGGGGGGGGGGGGAGGGGCGGGGACCGTTGTCCCCTCCCCCTCGATTTTTTTTCTGAGGAGGAATCGTCCCCCCCCCCTCGATTTTAAAGCTTAACATATTTTATGTAGTGATTAGCTTGTGAAGCTAATAAAGAGGTTAAAACGTATGTAAAATTCAATACAATTATGCTAAATGTTATATACGGCAAAATTTTCGGCTCGCACTTCGCGCTCGCAAACATTTTCATTAGTTTCTGCATAATGTGCGAAGTATGCGAATTTTGAGTGTATTATTTTTCACCCGCGCTTGATATGTATTGTATTTATTTATTACCAATATTGCAAAAGAAAATAAACTTAAACAGAATTCAATATAAATATGCATTTGGTAATGAGTTAAACGAGAGACAACCATGTTTCGAGTGAAAAAAGGAGTCGTAGTTGCTTCTGAGGGATTTTTTTTTTTTTTACATGTCCAATCAAGCCCCCCTCAGTCCTACAGCCAGGAAACGCATCTAAGGTGTATTGTTTTATATTGATATTCAAGTTAAATCTAGATTTATCGGGACACGCTTAGGTCTCTTGTCTATAAGGAGGGGGTTGAAAGTAAAAAGCTGTGATTGGTAAAATTCGAAATATTTATTCACGGGGCGTAAATCCCGGGGGGATGGGGGTCGAATCTCAGCTCTATCGCCGGCCAGATCTGTCTTACTGATGCGGCGCGATAGCGGGCTTATTCTTGCTCTACAAACATCCGGGCCCCCCTGTCCCCGTCACCAGTTTTCACATCAAGAAATTACATGACGAAAACACACAAAAGAATATACAACTCAGCAGGATATCTTTTGTCGCAAATATATGGCTACAAAAATCTAAGCCACAGTGCATTTCTTAAATTTACTATAAACAATGCGCTCCCACTTTTTACCTCCCAAGAAACCCCAAAATTTTCCTGCTCGTCGCTGATTGACCCAGAATGCTCCTCGCACTAAAGTAACAAAAGGTCACGTATATCCTAAGTTTACTAACATAAAAGCGTCATGGCATCCCACCTGTCTTGAAGGCCCTTCGTCTTAAGACGCCGACAAAACGCGTTAGGAGAAGAGACGTTGTGCACTGCTGGAGTACGAGTGGTGTCTCTTGTTGTGCACAAACTGTGAGAGTTGTTGATCTGCAGCTATTAGCCTGATGGGGAATCCGTGTCAGTGGCGTGTTGAAGGCCTGCATCCCACAACATACAAATTAGCAACCAAGACTATAGTTCGACTTTTGTTTTGTGCGTGAGTCGGCATGTTATTTAATTATACATGTCGATGGTAAAAATGTGTCTTTCGTAATATGGATTATCTACTACCCAGGATGTGATATCTAGCCCACTAATAAATATTCACTTTCTCCAATTTTTCTTAGCTTCCAACATATTCTGGCTCGCGCCTTCGCGCTCACTATTACTACTCTTTCACGGGTTACTAAAGATTTTAATAACCTAGAGTTTTTTTTATAATCAATGGCCTCCTAACCTCCAATACATTCAAAAAGTACACTTTTTCATTTTCTTACAATGGCGCTACCTCCTGCCATCCTCATTTTCAGTCTCCGATCATTATCAGTATATTTTACTTTCTAGGTCTAATGCGCTTGCTGCCTTACCAAAGGGTGTCCCTCATATTAAAGAAAAGCTGTCTGCTCATTTTTCCTTCTACGAGACCCCCATTCAAATCCTTGCGCCTTCCAATCTACTGAGTATAGCATTTTTTGTTGTAATTCTATTGTCTAATTATTTTTTTTCGCGCTCTGTGCGGCCCTTCGACACCCGTGAAATCTAGATATATATGACCTTTACTGCATCTCTAAAACAAGTATATTTTCAGCTTCAATCCTTACTTCAAACATTTTCGTCCAGCCCGACGTAGCCTCTCGGCGCTTCGCTATATCCGATCAGTAATTAGGCATACTACAATAAAAAGATATCTCTAAACTTTACCTAAGACTTTTTCCGGTAACTCTCCGGTCTGCCTATCGCTTGACTCGCTAATTAGTTCACACCACATTTACTAAATACAAAAATCGAAAGGACAGACGCTATTTTCTTTCGTCTACAATACTATAGTTCCATCTAATTCAACATGACAGATCAATTTTTTCCCTCCGTTATCCCCTCAGTGGCCTCCGAAGGTGGACATTTCCCTATATACTATCATTGGCGTTCGTCACTAGAAAAGTAACTGCTCTCTGTCTCGATACGCGTGCGACTTTTTTAAATCAAAAAGGCATCCCCCATCAGGTGACTGCTCAAATCACGTTTCAGCCGGCCCAACCTCTATTTTTCACTCTAACAGACTACGGTCCCGAAGGCTTTATATTTTTTTCATTGCTGCTTCACATGGTGCTATATCTCTGAAAACGGCAATTTTATATTAAGATGGATCCCTTTTATCAACAATTCGCGATATCTATATTACGTGACTGTACTATACACGACTCGGCCGATATGACTCTATAATGATTGAACTATAATGATATTAGGCATACAACTTAATGCACCTTCCAATGCTTTATATGAACTCCAAAATTTCGAAGCCTGCGCGCCCTGTCGTGGCCGACTTTCACCAATTTTGCTCACGCATACAACATAGTTTATTTCCCTCTCGTTCCCGCTTGGTATTCACATAAGAAACTCGAGACTTCGAAAGATATGCCTTGCAGACTTCCATTCGCAACATAATCACATACACCGTCCTCTACCCCCACGTCTCTCAATCATCATTCGGACTAATCTAGCCAAACCCGCGATAACCAGTGTAGCAAAGTCATACATAGTGCCGTCTCACTAACCCGCTGCCTCATCAGGCGTCCATGCCTCTCAAATCCATATTCCGCCACCTCTGACATATGTCCTATGCCTGGCGTCTGAGACTACTAACTCCTAGAAAATTCGTTCTTGTCATCGTACATCCTTCGTGTGTCTTTGTGCGCTTGAGAGCTTCGGTCCTTCATGGGCTATAACGATATTTTCCGATTCGCGAAATTGCGCCACAATTATCTTCACTCATCCCCCCCACTCCTCAAACACGATACTTTACCGCCGTTGAGTATTATAACATTCCACCTTTATGCTAAAACATCCATAATATAAACGAATAAAAAACAACATTAGCTCTTAATGATATTCTCACTATATCCCTATATTTCTTCTTTTAGCTACCTGCTAATACCGAGCAAGGATGAGCGATCACTGTACTTGTTCATCTCATAATCAATCTAAGTTCTAAAAGTGGTGGCTTTCGTAGGCGGCGTTTGATATGGGCTAACATAATCTTGATAGAGGTCACTACTCTTCTGATCTATTAGGATTGATATATGCGATTATTATCATGTTTATCAGGCTGCGATTTATCTTTTTTTTACGCCAATGACGTACTATTCGGGAATCTCGAAGATCAGAAACTCTTGTCGCTCGGTATGACTGTTCGAAATAGACACTATGTAATCATAGAAGAGATACTTCTCAACTTTCGTGTGCAGTGGCTGGTCAGCCTCAATACTTTGTACTGCGTACACTAAGTCATTTTAAATCATTATCTTCCATAGTAACTTCCTGCCCTTCACCCATTAGGTGACAATTAATTGGTAACAAAGCTCAAACCAAATAACCTAATTAAAACGATAGATATTCAACAACATATACACACATTCGAAGCTCGCAATAACAACAAGTGAAAAATTTTGACCTACACCTAAATGACGCCAGTGTAGTTATTCTGTAAAAAATTATATTAATGCGTGATAATAGCGAGGAACCTGAGGCGCTAGGAGAGTGTGGCCTCTTTCGCCATGTTAAGACATAGGAAAAAAGAATACACTTGTTGTAGTTGTCTCATGTGTCCTGCTGTTCTAAAAACTCAATAACAAGTGAGCACCCTTCATATGAGTAAGAAATAGAGAATTGACTGTTAGGAAACTAAAAATTATTATGGACGACATTCATTGTCCGGAGATTTGGTTGACAATTTTTTTTTAATTCTATGGAAAAAAAAATTATATCTCTGAAATAGTTCTTGCAGGAAGTCTGTAATTGGATTAAATGAGCGCCTTAATCACGTTTTACCTCCCAAAAACCAATATATAGCCAGCGATCCCGAAATGAATTGTGAAACAGGCGAGTTTGAACTCTAAAAACAAACTATCAAGCTATTGACCAGTGTTAAGAAAACTTTCAAGAACATTAAAGCCGATAAAGCAATATAGATTATCTGGTGAAGGTCAAATCTTCTTACTCAAGATCATAAGTCTATCTTGGACTTTCTATCGGAAGTCCGAGACGACCCATGCACATCTCTCTCTGCGTCATCCTCC
>CALNVZ010003434.1:30507710-30619743 GCA_940671915.1 Paracentrotus lividus | reverse complement strand
AAGGACTATTATGATGTAGTACATTTATGGTTAATACCAGTGGGTAACGACGGTGAAAGATTCCTTTATTACGCCCCATAAAATAGTTCCGGTGATTAGCAAGCCATTGGCCTAATTATTAGATTGGACATGACTCTCATGACTCTTCATGGTACATACCACAGTCACGTGATAGTCATACCGTCACGTGATCGTCTGTTAACCTCGTGAATATGTCTGTTCTGATTGGAAAATTATCGGCATCATGGTCATGGGCAATGTCATGGGTGGTTAGCTTCACACGAAAACAGAAAGATAGAAATCATTTTATAAATCTGTCCTGAATAGTAGTTTGAATTTTTATCACGAGTTTTAATTTACCTCGGGTTTTTTTTTCCCCCGCTCTCTCTATTCTCTCTGAAGAAAAACGAGCAAAAATGTTTACTCATGAAAGAGATAATATCAGAAAAAAATGAATTCCAAGTGAATTTGGAGTGAAAATACACATTGTTACTCTTTTTTCTCCCTGTTTTTAAAAACTCAAATTCACTCTTTCTAAAATTCACTCCTTCATTCACTCCTTTTTGTTTGTTTGTTTGTTTGTTTGTTTTTAGACAGAGTGAGTTGTCCTGCCTAAGGAAAATAATAGCCAAACATGCTCACCAGATATTGTCTGTACTACATTTTTTTTTTATATGACTGTGTTTTTAAAAGGAAAATAATAGCCAATGCTCAACAGATATTTTCTGTGCTACATTATTTCATATGACTGTGTTTTGAAAAGGAAAATAAAAGCCAATGCTCAACAAATATTGTCTGTGCTACATTATTTTATATGATTGTGTTTTGAAAAGGATAATAATAGCCAATGCTCAACAGATATTGTCTGTGCTACATTATTTTATATGACTGTGTTTTGAAAAGGAAAATAATAGCCAATGCTCAACAGATATTGTCTGTGCTACATTATTTCATATGACTGTGTTTTGAAAAGAAAAATAATAGCCAATGCTCAACAGATATTGTCTGTGCACATTTTTTAATATGACTGTGTTTTGAAAAGGAAAATAATAGCCAATGCTCAACAGATATTGTCTGTGCTACATTATTTCCCATGACTGTGTTTTGAAAAGGATAATAATAGCCAATGCTCAACAGATATTGTCTGTGCTACATTATTTTATATGACTGTGTCTTGAAAAGGAAAATAATAGCCAATGCTCAACAGATATTGTCTGTGCTACATTATTTCATATGACTGTGTTTTGAAAAGGAAAATAATAGCCAATGCTCAACAGATATTGTCTGTGCTACATTGTTTTATATGACTGTGTTTTGAAAAGGAAAATAATAGCCAATGCTCACCAGATATTGTCTGTGCTACATTATTTCATATGACTGTGTTTTGAAAAGGAAAATAATAGCCAATGCTCAACAGATATTGTCTGTGCTACATTGTTTTACACTGCCCTCCAAAAGTTTGGGTACACCTGATGTCAGCTCTGTTTTGGATCATTTTGAGGAATTTTTTGACCAGTATTTCAGTCCAAATGATGTTTAAGTACAAAAAATGCATTATGCAACCAATATACTTCACGACTACCACGCCAAGTCTCCTTGGAATTTAGAAATTACTCAAAAATATGCAAAAAGTGCATAATCGTGATTTTGCACTAATTCATTCTGTCAAAATCAATTATTGAAAAAAAGAAGATATCTCGGCTGATAATGGTCCGATCAATGTATAATTTTGCATGGATGTTGAGGCACATGTAAAATATAACCCTGTAGTCTTTGTTTTTATTTTGAGACAACACTTTATTAATTATGCAAATTTATGCAAATTAAAGGTCTATTTTTAGAAATTTATCAATACTTTGTTAAAAAATTGCTATGAAGCCCAATTTTTTGTTAAAAGTTGCTGAGTATTATACTCAACAAAATTATGATTAAAACTCGGACTTTTTCATGAATTCCTTTGTATTATTTTGTTTTATTACTTTCTATTGTTTTCAATTGTTTGTATTTCTACGTATTTCGCAATGTTTTTGGCTCTTTTATGTTTCTGAAATGTACCTAGATTGATTTCAAGATATTCAAGATGATGCTTAAAGCCTTTTAAATGCAATTATGAGTGTTGTAGAGCAATTTAGGTGAATGGTGCATTAAGCACACAAATGGGCAATAATTTAATTTTTCGATATTTTAAAACTTTTATAATTACACGTCAAAACAATGGTTCCTTACTTAATAACTTTTTATATAGAAACTGAATTATGACTGTTCTGACTGGGGGAGGGGTCTCGGCCAATTTAACCAACTATAAAACATCCATGACTGCTGCGCAACCGCTGCCAACCCCAAATATGCCTTTTGGTGATTTTTTCCTTTAAAGCGTAGTGCAACTATTGTTCTAAGAACACTGCCTATTGTGTTGTTAGGTGATGCAACATTGCATTATTGCACGTCAGACCTAAATAGAATGTAAGATAATATTTTGCTTTCATTTCAGAGACAGAAAAGAGCCAAAAACATTAAGAAATACATAAAAATAAAAATAATCGAAGACAATAGAAAGAGATAAAACAAAAGAATACAAAGGAATTCATGAGAAAGTCCAACTTTTTAAATATGATTTTGTTGACTATTATACTCAGCAACTTTTTACACAAAATTGGGCTTCATAGCAATTTTTAAAACAAAATATTGATGAATTTCTAAAAATAGACCTTTAATTTGCATAATTAATAAAGTGTTGTCTCAAAATACAAACAAACAGTACAAGGTTATATTTTACATATGCCAAAACATCCATACAACATTTTATATTGATCGAACCATAATTAGCCGAGATATCTTCTTTTTTCAATTATTGAATAAATTAGTGCAAAATCACGTTTTTGCATTTTTTGCATATTTTTGAGTAATTTCTAAATTCCAAGGAGACTTGGTGTGATAATATTGAATTATATTGGTTGCATAATGTATTTTTTGTACTTAAACATCATTTGGACTAAAATACTGGACACAAATTGCCTCAAAATGATCCAAAATAGAGCTGACATCAGGTGTACCCAAACTTTTGGAGGGCAGTGTATATGACTGTGTTTTGGAAAGGAAAATAATAGCCAATGCTCACCAGATATTGTCTGTGCTACATTTATATGACTATGTTTTGAAAAGTCAAACCCATTCAAACACTTCACCTACGAAAACTAGGAATACCAAGAGTGGGAATCACAGTTTAATCATAATTTAAAATAAAATGATGAAGACATTGCGTAGTGTTAGACAAAATATTATATAATATTATATAATATAATATTATTATATTATACACCGTATAAATACGACATTTCCAAATTGGCGGACGAAAGTGGAACGCAGCTGAAGAATACACTGATGCATGACAACGGTCTGATTGGTCAGATTAAAAGGTCTCACAGTAAGTGACCACTCTAAGACCACAGGGGTGACCTATAAATGCAATGGTCAAGAGTGTGAAGGACGTTTTGTGGTCACACGCTTGTGGTCAAGGCTTGTGGACATCAGACTGAGCGAACATGCAGAGCGTCCTTTTGTGTGTTTTTTAGGAGATTAAATCACATTTAGGTTATTTATCATGATTATTAAAGCTTCGAATAACATTGATAAAGAGTTTTACAATTTTTTTTTTATTTTTATTTATTTATTTTTATTTTATTTATTTTTTTTTTTTTTATTTTTTTTTTTTTGGGGGTAAAAATCAAATAATGACTTCATTATCTTCTTAAGATAAAGACGAGCAGAATTATTAAAAAGCGGAGAGAAAGAGGGGCATGTTAAAGAAAATAAAGATATTTGGGGGCTGCTTGGTAGAGAGAGAGAGAGAGAGGGGGGAGAGAGAGAGAGAGAGAGGGAGGGAGAGAGAGACAGACAGACAGACAGAGAGACACAGAGAGACAGAGACAGAGACAGAGACAGAGACGAAGAGAGACAGAGACAGAGAGAGAGGGAGTAATGACCCACACGAGATCTCCAAGACGTCTGTGAAGCTGTTGAAGATTTTGACCCCGGGTTTTCCCCCGAGTAAGACACGTCACTTGTGATGAAGATGTCAGGGTCTTCCTTGATGACACCATCCATTGAATACCAGAAGACTCCTGTTAGGCATCAACCTTAGACAAGATGGACAACACTTGTCAAGAATCCTGAAAGATGACATGTCAAAAAACCGCCGCCATAAATGCATTCCAGAACCGCAGGCACAAAACCACGGTGACCCTTTCTCTCGCTTTGAGGTAACATTCCGAGGGGTCAAGGCCCCTGAGATAGGATAAGATTGGTTTTAGAACAATGGTGTATTCGATCATACCAACTTATATTTAGAAAACAATGAAAAAGCTGAAAGTTTGATGGAAGCATGAGGGCTATGTAAGTTTACTTGTGATAGTAATCAGCTGAAGATATGAAAATACTGAAAATACTGAAGGAAATAAAGGCTGCAAGTCGTTGTTCCGAAGGTTCATTTTTCCGAATGTTCCATGTTCCGAAGGTTCGTTTGTCCGAAAATAAAAAAGGGTTCATTCGTCCGAAAATTGAATAGGGATCATGAAAAAAAAAATCGGACGAATGAAACTTCGGAACAGCGAACCCTATTTCATTTTCGTACGAATGAACCTTCGGAATAATTAGGCCGATCTCATTTTTGGACGAATGAACCTTATTTCAATTTCGGACAAACAAACATCCATGTACAGGAAATATACGTGTTCGGACAGACGAACAACCTTCGGAACAACGAGCTGTAACCAAAAATTTTTTCACAATACGAACAAATAATATACATGTATAAATATATTGTATGTAATAGCGTTTATAAGCATTGTGGTCTCCTGTATATCAAACTATGTCAATACACAACTAGCTTTTTTAAGGTCACATGCTTACGCACTACAAAGAAAGGTTGATAACCTCCATTAAATCATCCTTCCAAAGGTTCAGTACCTACATAAATAATTACATCCCATTAGAGGAAGGTGAGACAGTAATTAGGTTAAGGTTCAAGCTTCTATGAAGGCTACAGCATTCCATCCATTAAACTCGAGTTTGTTTACAGCTCTAAATAAAAGGGTAAGTTATTATCGAGAGGTTGTCACTGACACGTATGTGTTTTCACTCCCACGATCAGGACATTATCCCCCCAAGTTCATCTGCATTGAATCTCGGAAGTTAGTCAGCTACCAACTGCCTGCATCCGTGTTTGAGAGGAGTATGTTTATTTCCAAATCTTAGACTTAGGCTTCTTAAAGGCATCCATTGTGTGAATGGACATTGGGGAAATCTTAAAAGTGGTTTTGAGATGACGACTAAAAAGCTCCTAATGAGAACTTTACTGCGTTCAACGCGGTTTTTAATGTAAAAACTATCAGTATCATTGATATTATTTTAAATTAGCGTAATAAACATTTTGCATTGTCCTCAGTTTTGTAATTAACTATCTCATTCATCACGTTATGTACAATGTTAAATACGTGTAAATGCTTAACACTTATACAGATGTGGAGAAAGTCAAATAAATGCAAGTTGTGAAATCATGTAAAGTAATCATGTGATTATTGTTTCACGATTCCACGGACCAAAGACTGGTTTGACGCAAATCAAGACCTATACAATGCACACAAACTATCAGAATTTCATCTGATGGTACATGTTATATATTATATTCGCAAAAAAAAAAAATAACAACACGCCTTCTTGCAATTTTGTTTACAGCCACCCCCCCCCCCAGCGTGAGGTCAAATTTACACAATAGAGCGTTGCCAGAGGCGTCATCATTCATCCATGTTGGTGGGCAGAACAATAGAAACATGTCCATCAAACCGTGAAACATTGTTCTTACGGTCTGGTGCACCGGTGCCCACCACGTGACGTCATGTGAAATCGCTCTATACTTCATGGGTTCGATTTCTAATGGGTTCAATGGCAAACCGAAAGAGATTCTTAATGAAAACTGAAATTTGGATCTTGGACAACTACCCCCGGAATACTCCCCCGAAAATTATCCTTTTAAAACTTTACCTCCAGTTTCTTCCCGGGGGAGGGGGTAATTGTCCAGTAAGAATAGTTGTCTTGATATGCAAATACTTAACACACTTTCAGTCTTAATGGGTTCAGTGGCATGCAGAAAGGGATACCTAATTAGAACTGTCACTTGAAGAGTGTCCTAAGATACTCTAAACCAAAAGTGTAAACAATCAAACTTCCATCGTTCCATTAGCCGGTCATAATGCAATTCGACTCAATTCATCAAGGATTCGATCTCAATATTGTTTATAAGTGGGAAGCCCGTGGTGTTTTAGTTGGGGGAGGGGTTCATGGTAGGATAATGGGGTGCTTGAATCCGCTTATTGGTGCGCTCTGCCTCACATCATTATTTGGAACTTTGAATGTATAGGCCTATTAATGATTTTGCATAATACCACATTTTAAGTTGATTTTGAGACTCTGCAAAAGTGTTTTATCAAAATATGTGTGCAAAATGATCACGGGAAATAGAGACACTTCAAAAATATCGTAATAAAACTTTCGTAATTGCAGATCAGCCCGGTCAAGTTTGATATCCCATTTTGTTTATTTCAAGATTTTTTGGTGAAAACCTTGCACCACCAGATAATCACGGATCCCATTTCATAATGCAATAAGTCAATAATTAAATAGATTCTTGTCATTATTAGTTTACTACAATAAGTTACAATACCCTGTATTTATGAATCTCATCTGAATTTTGGACAGGAATTGCGCTGGTTTCATCACCCCCCCCCCCCCCACTTTATTAAACAAACTTTAAAAGAGTTTATTTCTACCGTGTACCCATTTGCTAAACCCGGATCTCGCCTGTCAACTGTAGCTGAATGCCTCCTAACGACCGGTGATGTCGCACGGCGCATAATGTCACAATCTGGTCACAAAAATTATTTACATCAGGGACCACTTTTGACGTCATCATACAAAAGTCGTGACTGGGATTCGAACCTCGGTCCCATTCTTATCAGCTTGTGGGTCTTTTTAGAGAAAATAACTGAAATCGTTTCAATCGTTTACTTTGGGAAAAAAAGAAAATCAGCCTACAAGCTGATGCGGATCGGACCGAGGTTCGAATCCCAGTCACGCCTTTCAGATGGTGACGTCACAGGTTGGTCTCAAACGTAAATAATGCATCAGTGTGACATTATGCGTCGATGCGACATTACCGGCCGTTACATACCTCACCAAAAGAAAGTCCGCCATTAATCCTCACAATGCTACTATCTAAATGCATGAAATGGAATCTCAAGCAGGTTAGATTGGCCCATTACAAACAAGGCTGATATGGACGGAGTGATCTATGAATGTGGATTTCTCTAAGTGCTTTAAGTGGAGAGTTAGAGGATAATTGGTTCGTCTTGGCCTGACCATCTATCAACCAATGGCGCCTCTATTACATGACTTCCGCCGTATCAATTCACGGGCGTATCCAGTGGAGGCGTAGGGGCACATGCCGCCCCAAATGCAATATATTCAGTAATATCAGAAATATGGTCAGAGGCTGAGGAGTATCAATATGCTGATCGTAAAGTTATGCATAACAAACGTCTTGCATAGACGAAGAGTCTAGTGGAATACTCTTAATTCTTCTTGAAAATGGAATTTTATAATCTCAATATAAATTGCCCCAAGACAAAACAACTCATTTTGCATTCAGAATATTCCTTAACAATGGAAATGTTATTCCGTAGTGCATACTAATGTAATTATAAACGTTATGATGATCCCATTCAAAGGTCTTTACAATTCCTTTGGGTATTTTTACGTACAGCTTGGAGAAAACCTTAACATACTCCTCCTCTGACCGGAAAACTTTTTTGAGCTTTTGGATACTTTTTTGGTGTCTCTTACATTTTGTGCCTCCCCCCCCCCCATCCATAAAAAAGGTAATCTCATGGATCCGCCACTGGCCGATAGAGTGGGTCGCAACATTTGAGATGCTAACGTAAAAGTCTCGAATAGCTTGAACCATGTATAATAATCATACTGCATTGTCTTTATTGAAAGTCCAGTTAAAAGCCACGTTTTGTGTAATGCTTTTGCCGAACCTTTTTGCTTATAAGGTGCAAGAAATTACCCTTTTTTACTTAAAATGCACAAAATAATACGAAGCATAATGCAAAGATAAAGTATGTTCATCGTCAGGACAATTTAATCTGAATACAAAATATGAATTTTTCTATTTATAATTATGTTTGGAAAGAAATTCGATAATCGTTTTGTCTATGATACAAAACTATTTTCATTCATCAGCAGATAAAATTAATTTGAGTCTTTATTTTAATGAAAAACAAACAAAAACACCTAGAATTAATCGATACATCCCGTCAACACATCAATAAAAAAAATCATCCTTCGCTATAAAAAAAATTATATATATATATATATATATATATATATATATATATATATATATATATATACATATATATATATGCATATATATATATACATGTATATATACATAATAATCAAGGTCTTTTGCACTCTATAGTGTAGTGTGTTAAATGGCTATAGGACAAACGCCTGTACCAATCATTGTCTATGAATGTGGTGGTGTGTTGTCGCCCCCGCCCGACGCCCCGCTCGCTCTATACAGTGCGTCCCAAATAAAAGTAAACCCAACATTGAGAGCCTCGTATTAAAATTGCATTACTTATGTGTCATTAATGTTTGTATCATGACAAAGATCTAGTATCTAGTGATACCAAAATTATAATGATTATACCTATATTGTCACGGATAAATAAGCACTTGAATTCTTTAAAAATAGTCAAAAACAAATTCTCCCAAGTTTTGTCAGAAGCAACCCTGGCTTTCTGATCATTCATTCTTTGTTTGAGGTCAGCCTTCCTAAGTCTATTTATAGGGGACAAACGATTACTTGGAATTACTATTGAAATGCAAGGGCTGCTTTTACCGAAACTTGATACATGGCAATTTCTACACTTGTTTTTTTTTTTTTTTTTTTTTTTTTTTTTTTTTTTTTTTTTTTTTTTTTTTTTTTTTTTTTTTTCAAAGCCAAAGTGCTCAGCCATCCGTCACAACACAGGTAAAAGTTTTGGATCGTCGAAAAAATGTGAGTTATTCTTCATTATGAAATAAATACCAAGGTCACATAAACTATACTATTTTAATATAAGGTTCTCAAATTTGGGTTTACCTTTTTTTTCTGGGACGCACTGTATAAAGCACCTGTCCATGGGTTTCATGTAGAAACAATGAACAGCGCACAGCGACACGACAGTTGTGCGCTGTCAATTGGGGTCAGGGGCAGCGGGGATCAGCAGCGGGGGATTAGCTACGGTCTTTGAGGGGCTGATTAATCCTCCCTTGTGGATTAAAAAGCGAAATCCCCTATTGCTTTGTCGGTATAAAATTGATGTCGTGGCTAGCGACTCAGGCTTTACGTCTTATTTAGATGTGAAATAACTCAGATTTCCCTTTGCTCTCAGTTCTCCGTTCAGATGTTTGTTGTTTAAAAAAAAAATAGAAATAAATTTATTCTTTCATATGAAATGAGTTGAAATGTAGAGGATAGTTTTTGTTTTTGGTTTCCATTTCACTCTCCGCCCTTCTGTCTTTCTGCTGTTATGTTTTCATTTTCATTAGTCAGTATATCTCTCATTTGAATATCAGATACAATAAACATGTATAACCTGATCAATACTGACATCTCTTATGTCTTAATTATATATTTGCTCTCTGCTCGATGTTCAAATGCTTGTTTTACATATTTATAGCTAAAAATAGATCAAAGGCTCACGAATTGTATATTTTGTGTTTTGTGTTCTTCCCCCTTTTTCGGGGGGGGGGGGTGTCTTTAAACTTCTGTGCTTATTGTCATCTTCTTGTCCGTCTAGCTGCACGTGTGTGTGTGTGTGTGTGTGTGTAAAATTTAACTGAATTAAGTTAATCTCTATATATCTCTCTCTCTCTCCCTCTTTCTGTCTCGATTTTACAGGGGATATATATATCGTTATCTTCACATCAGTTGTTGTGAAGTGATATAATGTATATCCTAATGATTTCTGACGGAGGATAACAATTTGGTACCCATAAAGCAAATAGATACACACTAATTTATGGCAGATAATTTGTTTTATGAACATTTATATGCAGGTGCATCTAAATTGGAGCGTTTTGATATACACATGTATATAAAATTTAATAGATGTAACTATGTATCATCAGTGTATTCTTATTCGTTATTCGACAGCTAAGTATACTGCTTTGTAGGATTGAATTGAAATGAATATATAGAAAATAATATCAGGGCAGTTTAGCAGCAGTGCATCTATGATTAAAATTCGGAACACTAAAACACGTTTCTTAATGTTTCTTAATATGTACGATGTACTCATAATAGCTTATATAATGACAACAAATTCTGTGTGTGTAGAAAAGTGATGTTGTTTTACAAATATCAATTTTGATCGCAATTTATCATTATGTATTGACAGTCTCAATGGTTCCTTACTATTTGCTAAATCTGTTGCAATAATATTTATATAATCAGAGAACATCTGAATCAATATTACCTAATATGCATTTCGGTCTGTTCAATCAATATTCGTTCTTTAGCATAAAAATCATTGCGGAGTAAAAATTGCTTGGAAAATAATTCATATTGGCGACATCAATCTTTCAAATCACGCGCGTTTAATAAAAGTATGAATTCAGATCTTATATCTGATATCAAAGCAGTGTCAAAATGTTGTTAAACCAGTCGAGTGCATGAACCATATCGTTTCCTTTTTCATTATCCAAAATGAAAAATCCGCCACCAAACCAGAACAATTCAATTACAATATTTGCTGAACTTATACACGAATTTTTGGCCGATCCATATACGACCATAATAAGAGTTTCACACTTCGGGACCTCGGTAAAAACTATATGCTTTGCGAGGTCGGTCGGAAGAAAAGTAAGGTGACATCGTAAAAACAAACAAGGAGTTTTAAGGGAGAGAGAAAAATGGGATTTCTTTACTTTTTGAGGATTGTCTGCTATGCTGCTATGAATATTTATAGTGTATCACGTTTCCTGACAACATGAGCACGCGTTGTGACAGGAAATTTTGTTCAAGGGGCACCATCACTAAAGGCATGGTTAGCAAACAGAACTTGAGACCAGGGCGAGAAAATACTAGGAGCAAGAAGAAGAAGCTGTGAATATTTATGATGAGATGGTATTTCAATAAGCTTTATCCTTGTAACTCGATCTCAAGTCGATTATAGGCATAGACGATGCGCGAACAGAGATCGTGATTCATATGGTGAGAGAGAAGGAATGTATAAGAAGAAAATGAGAGAGGGATAGAGGGAGAGAGAGAGAGAGAGGGAGAAAGATAGAGAGAGAGAGAGAATAGAAATATAAGACGAAATAAGACTAAACAGGAGATGAAATTGTCAAGTGTTGAAAGAACTATAAAAGACACAAAACAATCAATTTGCCAAGAAGAGTAATATAGTACTTTTCAAAAGTTCAAAAGCGTGATGACATGAGTGATGTAGGTATAATGATTAGATAAATAAAATGATGGAAGGAAATGTGAAAAAGAAATAGGACGAGACAGACAGACAGAGAAATAGAGAGAGAAAGAGAGGGGGGCAATATGAATGAATATGACAGACCAAAAGGATTGGCTTAAGATGCGTTTCTTGAAAGGAAAGTACGACCTGTAAATACTCAATAATTTCAAAAGACAACCGTTATGGTGACAATATATGGAAATCATATTAAACAGCAAAAGTACTTTGCGTTATATGAAAAATTATTCCTAAAGACAGGTTAAAAGAACAATTATTCCTAAAGATAGGTTAAAAGAAATGAAGTTTAATCGTGATGATGTGGGATGATGATGAGTTATATCTCATTAGATGCGACCCATGAAACATCAAGAGCAAGACGATGGGAAACAGAGCAGAACAAGGGTGATTATTTTAAGGAACCCAAGACGCACTTCAAAGAGGGTTGATGATGTTTAGGAAAGGATTGGAGAGGGAGAGAGAGAGAGAGAGAGAGAAAGAGAGAGAGAGAGAGAGAGAAAAAAAAAATAGAGAGAGATGGAGAGAGAAATAAATACCGAGTGTGAGACAGAGAAAGATAGAGAGATGGAGAGAGAAATAAATACGGAGAGAGAGAACGGAAGAAAACGGAAGAGAGACGGGAGATAAGGACATGAAGGACGGGAGATGAATAGAGCGAGACTGTTGAACGGCGACACACAGAGAGAAAGACCTACTGGGCAGAACTCAAATTAGTTTTTAAACAGAATTTCACAAAAGACGGAGCGAAAGAACGAGAGAGATTGAGAGTCAACCAGAAGGATGGAGAAGTTGAGAGAAAGAGAGAGAGACATAGTCAGTGAGGAGACAAGAGGTAAAGTTTAGACGTGGAAACGAGAGAGAGAAAGATACTTTGCGCAGAAAAGGAGAAGACTGAAAAAGTTTATTGGATTTGCGAGTTGGATCCCTTTGGGGATTGTAGGGTCGCATGTACTTGAAGATACAGTTTGGTTTACGAAATGAACGTTGGTTCATCGTCATTAGAGCCAGAGCCTAGCGAGTGAAATTTCAAAGACTCATGTCGTAGACATGTCAGACAAGAGAGGGAAATGTGATCTAGCGGTTAGTTCTCTTGTGTTAGCTGATTCTGATCGGAAACTAGTTCAAGACTGAGTCACTAATAATGTCAAAGCACAGTTTGGTTTAACAGTAACAGTCAAGTGGCTACTTGTTCATTTTCGGATTAATGAACCTGATTGTATTTCGAAGAATAAAATCTTTGAACTAACGAGTTGGTTGGTAGTAAGTGGGTTGATGGCATTGGAGGGGGGGGGGGGGAGTGGTCACAGTTTCAACAGGAAACATTCGTACGTATAAAGAGATGTCAGTATTGATCAGGTGACATGTGATCACGTGATTACCCGCCATCTTGTACGTGGCTGTTATATACGAAGGACATGTCAGTGCGCCAAGGTCGTTGTGAGATGACGATTAAATATGTTATTCATTATTTATTTGTTTATTATTTCGTTAAGACATCTTTCATCAAGATGAATCATTGATTAGCTCGCAGACTGTTTTACATATAAAACTATAAAAAGAATGAAAGTGCACATAAAAACACCAACAAGGCAATCAAAAGAGTGACAGTTTGAGTGTTTAAAAAAAGATGATAGAACACATTATTATGCAATCAATACATGAATACAAATATAATATATTCACATATACCATTAACAACGAAGGAATTTACATTATGTTTCGCAATGTTGAGTTGATTTTATCATCAAGTTTCAGTTTTCAGTTTCAGTGTTTTATTTACTCGAGCCACCACACAGAGTGTCATACCCGAACAAGAAAAAAATAATAATTCAAGAAAGTTGGGATATGATGTATGAAAAAAATTTCATTAAATTAAATTCAAACATAACAAGGAGGCCTACTGCTCTACCACTATATTCAAAGGGAAAAAGGCAATCCGATTATTATTTGGTAAAGAATTCTTCATGCTTACAAAATAAATATAAAACACGACATAGGATAGCTATATCCCAAACGTTTAATGTTTGAAGTGTGGACTATATTCTTTTATATAAAAGATTTTCTCCAGTAGGCCTAATCTGTTTTCAAAAGTACTTCTTGGAAAAAAGACTTTCATGTACTTTGCAACAACGATAACAACGCTCAATAACTAAGAATTATCATAAACATAAAGATATAAAAGCTTTGAAAAGTTCATGGACGGATAAGGCATTTGAAGAAAAAAAATGGAGCTTTTACATGAAACCACAATATGCGCAATGGTCATTAACACTTTGAAGGGGTAAAATTGCATATCTTAAGCCTCCTTTACATTTATCAGCTCTCATACCTTTATCGTAGTGTGTCCATTTATCTAGCGAATCCCACGCACTCGTTAAAGGCTTAGCTTTAATACTTAATACAAGATACTATGCATAAACCTATCTCCAAAAACACTCCGTAAAACTTATCTCAAAATGACGCCAATAGGCTGGCAAGGACTGTAGTCCTTTGGTTCAATAAAAGTGAAATATAAGATTCCAATTGATAAAAGGCTCATCGCTAGAGCTTTTAGCTAAAATTGCCTCGGACGTGTCTGCACTCGAAGTATGGACTGTCAACACTGCCAAACATTTTTACTCCTTTTGTTCATTTCTTAGGGTTCATGACTTCGGAAGTAATGGATTACTGGCAGAATTTGATACGTTACTATTTTTAACAGAGTGGGAAGAGCCCCGCTGAGCTCCTGAGGCGAACCAGCGTATCGTTTCTGTGCAAAATATCAAAATATTTTACATCGATTAGTTTTTAATTTAAAAATAGGAATACAGGAAGTATGTGCCTTCCTTCAGATAAAGATATATAAATGATATTTACGAGAATGTCTATCTTAAACCAGAAAATAAACATTAACGAAAAAGAGAAAGAAACAAAGAGAAGATATTTCAGAACTCCTTCGATACATCTTTTAATTAATAATTATCATGTGATTTTACACTTGATATCAAATCTTAATGACGAAAATCTTAAATGCCTTTCTGAGTTGTAGGCCTATATACTTGGATGCACAAAACAACAATTTACAATATCTTTGACATTCGACATTTCAAATGATGTGTACATGTATATGGCACTAAAATGACTTATCCTAAAAATATTCATGATAATTAGTGAAAGACGGGGATAAAAAAGTTATTGTGCACTTTGAAACATAACAAGAACTGAAAATACCCTCATTAATTTTTAGCGCTTTTCACAGTTGTTGTCAGTGGGAATAAGCCTTGAAGATGGGGAAAGAATGTACCTCGGGCTTATTATCGAAGCGAGTGCGAATCGAAGGAACGGGCTGAAGTGAAGAAGTACCCCCACTTGAGCTGCAGCCGGCAGGGGGTAGCGGACCCTCTAAAAACCATCTGGCGGTAGGGATTGATAAATATGGGTACGAGATTTATTGAATTAAGCGTTATAGATCCACTCTTCATAATATTATACGTGATATAATGCAATGCGATCTCCGGTCGAGGTTTAATATCCCTTGTGTGTGTGCTTTTGTGTGATTATTAGAAGCATGTAGTATATTATAGGCAGAGGGGAACATCCACGTTGACTTGATCCGATTTCATTGTAGACCCAGTTCTTCGTAGTTTTTCACAGGACCTAGTTTCGCAAAATTGGATTTAGGTTAATCCCAATAAAAGATCCGATATCTCATTTTTAAGTATTTAAAGATAAACCAAGTTGGTTTGACAATTCTGATAATGTGCAAGTGATCTAGATAGTTAACTTCAATGGTAAGCAATTATTATTTGTTACAAAAGCGCAGGTTGTTATCGGATCCACCAGCCATACAAACATCAAGAAGTTGTTGGTATCAACAGTGACGTATACCATGAGGTATGAGGGGGCCTCTGGGGGCCTGTCGACTTAACACTTTCCTTTTCCCTTGATGGAAAATTTCCTATGTTTAACAGAAAAAATAGAAACTAAAGGATATAATAGTAATAACTCTATTTTTTTCTGAAGACATTTGAATAATAATTTTTAAAAATACATCCACTCCCCCCCCCCTCCCGCCACCCCGCCTTGATACCACATACGCTGCTTGAATGTAAGACAAGAGGGAAAGGACAATAGTTCGACACATAAAAGAAATTAAGTTTACACGTTCTGAACCTCAGCTGCAGATAATTGATTCACAAAGACGTATTCGCTGTGTATACCAGTCGTTACTACGACGATCTACGGTAGATGTGGACCTATCATAATAGATGAAGTATCGACTTTTCCCCTAAATCCTATTTTTCAAGGCTATAAAATATTTTCGTAATAAGAACATACTGTGTAACTATCTCCTCTCGTTCAGGGTAGTCATACGCCACACATTCTGTGCACCATCTTCTGTTCCTGTTTATGAATATTATGCATGATATCTTAAAAGAATGTCTGCACCGTCAACAGAACTGAACTCGGCATTCAGCATGTGGTCTTTTGTCAAATTGCCAAATGGGCGGAGATGGGAAATTGAATTGGAGATTGATGTCCTGTAGTCACCATTATGTGTTAGTGCCGTTCTAGGACTCGAACCCATGAGCTGTGTAACTCCACCCATGCGATTAAGATTTACCTCAACCTCTTTACTCCATATGATGACGTAAGCGTATACCTACTCACATTTCGTTTGAGCTCAACCTGGCAACTGATACATTCAAATGGGAACTCTGTAATTAATTTCAAGGTCACAACCATATCTTCGTGTCTTTTAAGTGCATCTTCTGCAGCCTGCGTGGGGCGTATGGCAGGCCGGCTGTTCTACCTTTTAAACTTATTTTCTGATATCACTAGTTCTCATTCTTGATATCACAAATTCAAATAATTATTAAATGCGGCTACCAAATTTCCGCGATTTTGACATAACTGATAACTGTTGCAAGAGCATAACCATCTCGCTCCGGTGCGCGGTGTCTACGTGTCCGATGCAAAGATAATTCTGCGAAACCCGACAAATATCAAACGGCGACACAACGAACGCACGACGCACATGGTTATGACCACGTCTTGACCCGAAAAAGCCTCGGACCTACAGTTTAGTGCACTTTCAATCATTCTCGTCTTCTGTAGGGGTTTTCCCGCAATATCATCGGTAACATCAGAAAGAGCTACCAGTTGCATTTCAAAAGGGATGCGAATAGAACACCCCTTATCATTTTACAAGAGCCGGATGAAAGCAAAGGGGGTAGGGAGTGAAGTAAATGATCTGGTTGGGGTGTATTGGATCGCCCTATGAGGATCGTCGTATGAGCAAAACCACGGTCACAATTGGACTTGTGTCTTTTTTCCAAGAGTGAAAACAAAACGCGCAATAGAACTAACCCTGCGTCAAGAGGCAAGGATTTTCTCCGAAATACGATGTAGACCAGACGCAGAGATGTCAGAAGAACTGACGCAAGACTATTCTCTTTAGAAAAATAAGTATACCATACCAGTGCCCTGTAACACAAAGACTTACGATTGATAAAAAGTTACGTAACGATTGATTTTTCTCGGTAGCCTCATTTGGAAACCATGTACGGTCATGATTTAGGATTTTGATATGATTAAGAGTAGTTAGGGCTAGGGTTAGGATTAAGATCATCAACTTTGGAGCATCCTGTCCATGATGAGGCTACTGAGAAAAAAATCAATCGTAACTTTTTATCAATCGTAAGTCTTTGTGTTACACCCTACAGCATATGGTGTATCACATTGACCCAGAATAGATTCAATCTGACCCTTCATTAATTTTTTTTAAACGTGTGGTTGTAATCACGGCAGGCGGGGTGCTATGTTCCTCTTATACGCATAGGCCGTATAGCGAAATGTGACAACATCTGTCTACGTTACTTATGATATCTCGAATGCCCAGGTAAGATGATTAATATTCATCTAAAAAGAATAAATGCAGGAATTTTACAGTGCACAGCTTAATTTGGGACGGCCTCTCACAAGTGACGTCATTAGAAAAAAGAAGTGAGAATCCAAATTTTCGTTATCTATTGATGGATTTTCATTAAAACCTTCAATTATGTTTCTAATTTTATTCAAAGCAACATATTTTAGGTTGGACATCCCCTTTAACTTCAATACTGCAGTCAAGCACACAATCTATGGGCAGACATGGATCACTATGAGCTCTAAAAATATAGCCTCAGGGTACAGTCGGTTCTTGATTTACTACCAATTTAACCAATTTGTCTAATAAGCCGGTGGATAGATAAACGGGGCACATTAAAGCTCATGGATCAAGTATACATGCGTGGAGCACCATACAAAGTACACGTCAGAGAGTCAATACTGGGTTATGCATAAAGCCATGTATAGCTACGTGAATGCGTTCGCTAATTTATCGTTTTATTAAAGACCGCCCGTTATCTTTCACGACCCTTTTCGGGGTCAGTGTTATGCTTAGATGACTCCTTAAAATGTTGAGTCATGCATTTGAATATTGCGCCGTGTATGTAAGTATTATGATTATGCTGAAGAGAATATGAGTGTTGTGGTAAAATATAATCTGTTTATTATGGTACAAGACTTGGTTATCAAAATAAAAAGTTAAAATCATGTGATTCAAGTGCTGAATGATTCCCGAATGTTGCCCCAAAATAACAAATAATACTCGAATGTGCGAGAATTATGACTCTTGGGTAAGATTATCCATTGATTGATGATAAGTTACCATTCAGTAAAGTCCTTACGTATTCCGTAATTAGAACAGAATTATTCTTGTCGCCGAGAGTTAATGGAAGAAAACCATAAAATATGAAACCCTTTTAGCCAGGGAAAATCGGGATTTTAAATCTCTCTCGACTGCGATTTTTCATCATTTGAAATGAATAATGGGGTTACTTATGCAATAATACATATTTTAATTCAGAATTAATTCCAAGATAATTTTATGAATAATCCTGCGATTCTACGTCAAATACAAAGCCATCTCCTAAAATCACAAACACGCAAAATATACATATCCTCAAAAGTAACTCGAAGCAAGAGACAAAATGCGACCCGTCGAGATTTAATTTCTCTTAATGATAAATGGGCTCATCTCCCATGGCGCGCAGAAACGTCCGATAAAACAGACAGTGCTCGTATTTTATGTCAGATTTCACCCAGAACCAAACATATACAACTTCAAAATAGAGATAACAGTCTTTATGATATATCAAGGGAGAAATGTTTACAGGATTACATGCGAGGTATGAAGTATGGATGTTTCGATATTGTGACGTATTAAAATTGAGAGGCGAGCTAGGGGTAAGATCTAAGAGGATTATTACCTCTGATATTTTTACTCAGTAATAATGTCTCTCTTACTACTGAAGGACAAAGTATGACACTTGTGAATGCAATTTATCACATTTCAATCAGTATTTAATACAGTGATCTTGTTTGTTTTTCGGTCAATTAATCATTTACATACGAGGTATGAAGTATGGATGATGTTTGGACTTTGTGACGTATAAAAAAGGCGAATTAGAATTAGATCTAAGAGGATCTTTTACCCCTGATATTTTACTCAGTAATAATGCAGGGGCTCGGAGTCGATTATTGAAAGTGAGCCGGGGATGCGCCTGAACTCAAAGTGGGGGGGGATTGGGGGAAGGAGGCGTGAAGACACAATGTGCGACTGGGTCGTGCTAAAATCACACACAAGTGTATGGTCATATTTTATCGAATTTTATGTACACGGCGTCGGAGGTTTCAGGTTGCGGCTCGCGGCGGCAGAGTTAGCGAAGCGGTTGGGGGGGGGGGCTGCAGGCCCCGCCCACCCATCCGGCTTATCCGCGGCCCCTGTAAAATGTCTTTCTTACTACCGAAGGACAATGTATGACGCTTGTGAACATCAGATTCATATTAAGATTCATTTTATTCATTTTGAACAGAAATAACAGTAAAAATTTGATATTGTCATGAAAAAATGAAGAATAAATAAGTACTCACTTACTAAATAGAAATGAATAGTAGATAATAGATCGTTTAACATAAATCACTATAAATAAATTAAATAATTCTGTGGAAATCGGAGAATCCACTGGAAAGCAATGTTTGCAGAACATTCTATAGAATTTGAATCAGCAATATGGTGATCTTGTTTTTTTTTTCTTTTTTCTATCCATCATTTTCTTTCGTTTTCATAGATTATTACAGATTTATAAAACATTGCGTTTATTTTATTCAGTGTACACAGGTTATTCAAGTATCAGAGTATGTGACCCCTGTAAACGCCTTTTATCACAATTCAATCAGCAATAATTAGGGTAATTTTGTATTTTTCTAATCAATTCATCATCTTGTTTCGAATTTCAAAGATTATTACTTGTAAATGAGGTATTGTTCTGATTTTATTTATTGCACATAGGTCATTTCAATTAAAAAATATGACGCTTGAAAGCTCAGTAAATCACAGTTCAATCAGCAATGATTATGGTAACCTTGTATATATATATATATTTTTTCGATTCATTATGTTTTTTTTTCTTCATAGATTATTAATGGTAAATGAGGCATTGTTCTGTTTTTAATGCACATGGGTTAGTATATGGAATAATGGGTAGAGTCTTATTCAGAGTTGGATTCCCTAAAAATCAATATAATTATACGATGTATATATATAATTATACAATGTAATCAGATATAATCACAAATCAAACAGAAGAATAGGAGAAAGGACTCGAGAAGAAGAAGAAGAAGATTATATGCAATAATTTCAAAATACGTATTTAATCAGCAATCGATTCATTAATTTGTTTTGTTTACCATATATTATTTCTGATGAATGACCCTTTTTTTTTATTTTACTGAATATAAAAATTATAAAGTGGTTAATCAACAAAAAAAAAAGTATAACGCTTGGAAACGATATTTATCACAACACAGTCAGCAATGTGGTCATTAAGTTTTTTTTATTTCAAAATTAAGTCATCTCTTTTCTCTTCATAGTGGTAATTTAGTTCTGACTTAAATAACTGAACACGGGTCATTAACATATGACTATTATACTTTTTACTGATTTTTTCTTCCCAAAAGTTTACCACCCCCATGAAATGGCCATTTTCGTCATTTTGTCTTATTTTGGGGGCCCTTTTTTGTTTAAGCGACCCACCAAGGCGCCCTCAGTCCTACTCCAAGGAAACAAGTCTGAGGTGTAGAGTTGTTATTGTTATTTAAGTTAAATCTAGTTATATGGTTCCAGGCTCGACTTGTTTGTCTAGGGGAGGGGTCAAAATTTATTTTGAATGGGGTTCAACATTGATTTTATTAATTTTTACACCATGGAAATTTTTATCTTCCCTAAATTGTATTGTAAAATATCAGCCAAACATTAATCAAAATAAAATATCATCAATAGTTACCATTTACAACCTTGTCATCAGGCTGAAAAGAAAATTAGGGGGAAATTATTATAATTAAGGGTTAAAGGTTGTTTTTTATTTCTTTTGTTTTTAGCATAAAGGTGGAATAAAATATTCTGAATTTTCACCAATCACACTTTTTATTTCAACCCCTCCCCTAGTCAAGAGACTCAAGTCTCATTTTGCTCCATGTCCAATCCTGCCCGATATCCAATCCTGAATATATCCTGTCACATCCTGCCCCATGTCCAATCCTGTTCCAAGCATCCCCTAGAAGTTTAAAACCACCTATTGAGTGTACATGTAAAATTTTAAAAAAAATTATGCGATGCCCCTATATTTCTCGGACCCCCTCCCATTTTCAAATCCTGGATCCGCCACTATATTATGCCTAGCGTTTCTTTCTACCCAAATGGCCCACCTAGCCATAGTCCTGCCCCTTGTCCCATCATTTTCCAATTTCCCTCACAAAACAGTAATTACTACCTCCAAATGACACCAGCATGTAGTTTGATCTGAGAACAAGTTTTATTTTCAGCATTGAATAATTAACACGAATTGGAAGATTTACACATTTTTCAATATTTTCATACAAATGGTACCATTTACAATTAAGCAAAATAAAATAACATCGTTTGTATTCAATTATACAAAATAAGGTTTCAGTCTACACAAAATATTTCTACACTGTCCGTCATAAAGGTGGAATATTTTTTTGCCGCTATAGCGACATGATTTTGCTCTGAATTTAATTTTTTGAATATGTTTGTCCCTGCTTTTACTTTTTGGGACCCTGGCTATATTTTGGACATTCTCCCAACCCTTCACGTAGACCTTTTTCCAAAAAAAGTTTTGTCAACCCCCGTGATGCCCATTTTTGTCATTTTTTCTCATTTTGGGGCCCTTTTTGTTTTCCCGGCCGATCAAGCGCCCCTCAGTCCTACCCCCAGGAAACGCGACTGAGGTGTCCTGTTTTATATTGTTCTTTAAATTAAATCTATATTTCTGGGGAAAGGCTAAGGTCTCTTGTCTAAGGGAGGGGTTGAAGTAAAAAACGAGATTGGTGAAAATTCGGAATATTGTATTCCATCTTTATGCTGAAAACAAAAGAAATGAAAAACCACCTTTAACCTTTAAATATCATCATTTTCCCCTTAAATTTTGTTTAGCCTTGATGACAAGGCTGTTAATAGTCATTACTGATAATATTTTATTTTGTTTCATGTTTGGTTGAGATTTTACAATACAATTTAGGAAAGATAGAAATTTCCAGGGTGTAAAAATGAATAAATAGAATGTTGAACCCCAATCAAAATAAATTTTAACCCCTTCCCTAGACAAAAGAGTCGAGCCTGTAACCATAAATCTAGATTTAATTTAAAGAACAATAACAAATCTCCACCTCAGACGTGTTTCCTTGGGGTAGGACTGAGGGGGCCTTGGTGGGTCGCGTGAACAAAAAAGGGCCCCAAAAATTAGAAAAAATGAAGAAAATGGCCATCTTCTGGGGGTGACAAACTTTTTTGAAGAAAAATCCCCGGGAAGGGTTGAGGGAACGTGCAAGATATACCCAGGATCCCAGAAAGTGAAAGCGGTGACAAACACATTCAAGAAATTAATAACGGAGTAACATAATGTCGCTTGAGCTAGAAAAAAAATATTCCACCTTTATGACGAACAGTGTAGATATCAAGAATTAGTTTTATAGCATCATCTATACAGGCTCAACATATCAGAGGTATATATAATATATATTTATCTTTATTTATAAAAACAATTGTAAAAGGATTTAACAAAATACTAAACTGCAATCCCTTCAAATGCAGTCTAACATACTAAAAGAAAGGGGGGAAAACGACACTGACTTCGTTAGCATGGAAAACTGCTTAGCACATTTCAGTTTGTTCAATATGGTGAAATAAACAATACCATTCCGCGCCGCTCCTCTCCGATCCTGTATCAATTATTCCAGCAGCTGAATGGGAACTAGATATCAATTATTCTATTATGACAAGTCAATTGACTATCAATTATCACGTAACAGGTTCGGTGATTGGAAAACAATGTTTGTAAAAACGTGAATGGGATCTATCATTTTTTTTTTTATTTGGGAGTGTTTATCGAATTAGGATTGATGATGCTCCTAATATGATGATCGGTTTTCAATTCTTATTTGTTGAGAGGCAGAAGGGTACAAAAATTGGTAAACTGATATCAAGTTTTGGTTGATAGTGCTGCGCAAATAAAGGGCGACGACGATGGCGACGATGATAACGATCATGATCTTATTGAAAATGATAGTGTAAACATTACCCTTTTTTTCATAGGATCAAAATGGTATGATAGTTATGATGATGATGATGATAATGATGATGAGGGAGATGACAATGATGATGACGAGGTAAGGATGGGGAGGATGATGCTGCTGCTGCTTCTAATGAAGATGATATAGGGATGATGGTGGTGGTGATGCTGCTGCTGATGATGATGATGATGATGATGACGATGGTGATGATGATGACGATGGTGATGATGATGATGATGATGATGATGATGATGTGATGATGATGATGATGATGATGATGATGATGATGATGATGATGAATATGATGATGATGATGTGATGATGATGATGATGATGATGATGATGATGATGATGATGATGATGATGATGATGGTAATGAGGATGATAAATCAGAAACTTACACCCATTTAGCTCTCAACAAGTCCAAGAAATCTGTCAAGCTGCCGTAAGTTGGCGCGTATAGATTCAGGTCATTCGAATTAAGATGACCATTTGACCACCATCATTGCTGTCTGAC
Organism: Paracentrotus lividus; assembly: GCA_940671915.1. Lineage (NCBI taxonomy): Eukaryota > Metazoa > Echinodermata > Echinoidea > Camarodonta > Echinidae > Paracentrotus > Paracentrotus lividus. The sequence goes on along the minus strand of CALNVZ010003434.1, from coordinate 30,595,956 downwards.
CATTCATTGCAATAAGAGGTCACTAGGACATCGCTAGGACAGCTGGTATTTTATCATCACCAATCTTTGGTGTTTGATAAACACGAAATTAAAATTGGAAAAGTAATTGCGTTAAGGCCACCGCACACCTTACGACTGGTCTACGATCCGATTTTGGAACAAATCGCATTTTGCTTATTTTCCGAAAGTATGAATGAATAGGATCTTATCATTAGAGGTTTAAATTAACCATAAGAATACTGATATCGAATTTCGGAAAATTGCAAGTCTCTATTTAGGAGTAAAAGGCAAATTGGTTTGAAATCGTAGCCAGTGGTGCGATTGCTGTGACGTCATTACGATTAGGTATTGAATTCGCTTTTATTCTAATAAGGAGGTTACATAATTACTGATTTGAACATATTAGTATTCCTGAGATGATTTAGGACTCTGCACAGTATGATGTTATATTTCTAAATTATCCCCATCAATGTTATGACGTTTTATTCCACAATCGGGTCGCAGACCAATCGTAAGGTGTGCGGTGGCCTTTAAAGGTATAGAGTTGAAAGATTCGTATGTCCAGAGTGTTTGCTGAAAGTTGTTGTTATTAATAAAACATTAAGGATTATTGTGTGATTTAACATGAACTTTGAATTATTAATGTTAGACGAACTAAGGTATTGTTAAACCATTTTCATGGAGAGGGGGGAAGGGTGAATGGTGTCGAAACACATTTGTTGAGAATGCAAGAATATGAAGGGTTCTCATCCCAATATGTTTGCTAATATTGACAAAATCATCAACGATGACAAATTATATAATATATGAGATATAAACTTAAACTTGATACAATAATGTTTGAGGAGAGACTCTTATCTTAACACCCCTTATGCGCTGCACTTGAATGTGACTGTATCAATGAAAACACCAATAAACCTATAAACCTGAATCTAATATTACCAGGATCTAATTTCATTTGTGGTTTGTGTTTTCTGGGCCGAGTAATAAATATTTCACCAGAAAAATATGCAATATGATATTTCTTTAATGAGGCAGGCAGGTTCATTTTCATCGTGTAATGACATAACGGGTAATGAGATTACAACTTTACGATGTTAAGAGCCTAGATCAGTTACTGGTGTTACTACGATTATGAATGGGTCATCAGCACAAAACATACACTTTTAACGAGACCGATGTATGAGGTATGGCAGAGTCGAGAGAATAATTATAAAAAAAAAGAAAGATATTTGATCACCGACGTGCCACGGGACCCGCCATATATTGCAATATATTTCTCCCAAGTTGAGGATAAATTACGAATTATTGTCATAGTGAAAATGGATTCTTTGCATTCCCTTATTGAGAATAGATGCATTTTCTGTGATATTACGTAAAGAGATCACTTCAGTGATTTTGAAAAAGATTTCTGTTTCGTTACAGAAAGACATACAAACTTTGAATTACTTTTTTTTTTCTTTTTCATATTACAGGTGCGAATCCAAGAAAATCGAATTGAATGCATTTCGGGGGCCCAATTGTCTGGGGACAAAAGCGGCTCTATTATGTTTACGCATGGGCCCAGTAAATTCATTGTGTGACTCCGGTCTGCGTCCGCCTACTGTATTATGTTTTCAATTATGTACCATAACAGAAATTATGAGAACTTTGATCTAACTTCATTGTTGGATCCATGGTACAAGAAGAAGTCTCACCGCATTGCCACAAGAGTTTTCTGATTATAAGAACAGTCATTTACTCCCTTAAATCGAATATGGGATATGAGGAGGAGGGGCGGGGGGGGGGTCACCAAGTCTTTCGTAAGTGACGAACAACTTAAAGAACGAATTAAAGTATGAATAGCCAAATGGCATGCTAAAAATATTTCAGTTTAATTAGCTGAAATAAAAAAAAATGCAGTTATAGATCATCCTTATTATTATTGACAAACTTTCTAATTGTCAAGGATATTTTTAGCAACAATAATGATAATGGGAGATCTCAGGAAGAACGTTGGGCATCTTTTTTGGCTTTATAGTATTTCGTAAAGATGTTCGAAACTTGCGAACGACTGGGTGTAACGTCCTCTTCCATCCCGTATGTCCTCAAAAGTAAGGTGGGATGAGGAAATGAGATGACAGATGAGGTATAAAAAAAAAAAAACAACAACAACAACCAAAGTTGTAAAACAAGGTGCGGAAGGCAATTTCTATAAAAAAAAAAAAGAAGATAAATTGAATAAACGGATGGCCCCGGAGCAGGAACTTGTCGCTCTCTGCCATGCATTTTTCATCAGCAGGAGATGAGAAAACGCGCGCTTTGCTGACGGACGCCTCACTTGGCGGGAAAATTGGCAACACTGTGATGCGGTTAGCAGACGGTGGGAGATAGGTGGATGACGTAATACATTAATGATTGATTCACCTTGGTACTTCACTTCATCTCAATATAAGAATTGGATGTGTTTTACAGCAGCCGCTCCTGTAATGAGATACATATATATCTTTTTTTTTTTTTATGTTTCAGTTAAAGTTCTGTTGGTGGTTTTAATGTTGGTGTAGATAGTGGTGGTGTTGTGTATAAATAGGAAGGGTGAGTGGTAATAGGAATAATAGGTTTGTAAACACGTTTAGAACATTGGGGTACTTGTGTATCCTATCTTTCAAACAAGGAATAGTTTGGTTTTGCTAACCCCATTAAATTCGATTGTATCTATACCCTAAGCTTTTCATAGTATTGTTTTAAAATACATTTAGATTTCAATGCTCTGATCGCTTGTGTTATTAAAAATAAAAATAAAAAATCTGTTCTTTGAAAATACAAGAATTGTAATAGAATTCAAACGCTTCTCAATTCCTTTCCTTCATAAAATAATTTGTATTCCTTTGGCTGATGCAAAATTTAAATGCTTTAACATTAAAAAGTGCAGATATCTGATTGCCACGTGAGAATGTATTTTTATATGACAACATATTTAATACAATTACATTACTTTATTAAATCTGCTCTTGATTACATAAAACAACTACGTCTACTGTCATATTGACGAGGCAGCTGTGTAACAAGTTTCACAATAAATCATTCAGACGATTACGACGATGAAATTAGACTATAATTATATGATTGTATATAGAACGATCATATTTATTGGCAAATATTGCTTCTGTCTGCCAAGTCACAGTTAATATCATTTTACATTAAACACGTTAAAAGATAAAATACTGTGTAAGGTTGGAGATCAGAACTAAAGATAATAGGTTAAACAAAATTATATTCATGCTATGGGCTTTTTACCTGAAATGTGTATTTGTAAAAAGCAACATGGTTGTATGTTCTTGAAATATGTATATATTATATTATTTCAACAAAACCGAATGTAACTTTGAGTGGTATTTACGCCGGTGATACATTTGAACCGAACTTTGAATTCAACATTACAAATAAAAAAGCACGAAAACAACCATTTATCTTCATTCAATTACATCAGACTCTATATATTGGTCTAACATTAACCAAACATTTATCAACATTTCCATGCTTTTTTCCTTCAAAAGCTCCAAAACGACCTCCTTTAGCAATCCCCTTCAAGTGAAGAGCATACTTGGATGTTTTTTTTATTCCCATTAAATCCCAAATTCTTAAGGAAAAAAGCTCCTGTTTTTCTTTAATTATTAACGTGACAGAGGAGCAGGTGTTTTGGGAAAATTTCAATCACAATTTTTTCCTTTTTTCGCCGGGAGATGTAGCGGAACCGCGAGATGTATTCTGTTGAATTTCTTTACATTTATTGTCAATTATTCATAAGTACCCGCTTTCTATGCCCTTCATGCTCCATTAATAATGATTGACAAAAATGATGTTAAAGAAAGTAGGAATAATACAAATTATAAAGAACATTTTCTTGTCTGTGAATGTGGTAGCAATTTATATTAAAAAAAAAACCCTTCCTTGGGTAAAAGCTGTGGTAGGAGCTGAATAAGAAAAATTGCCGTGGCTTTGTTTGTTTGTTTGTTTATTTTATTTTTTTTTTTTTTTGTAGCAGTGATGGAAATGATTGAAAACCCCAGACAAAGTTTAAGTAACTTGGTTTTTTCTATTGTTACTTTTCTTAACCATGTTTATATATTTTTTATTATACATAATTTTTTTATGGAGGACTATAGTGCCGACAATTGGAATCTACATCTTAAACGAATTGACATTGTCTCTTACTACTTTACAAGTCCGAAGCAAGTCGTTTTTGTTAGGCATGTTTTTTTTTTCATAGTAAACCGGTAGCAACTGGTGTTTGAACTGTTGATTTATTTCATTTTGCGATCTACAGACTTGTTGTTAAAGACATTGTTGTATTCCTACAATTCTTATTCTAAATATTTTTGAATTGTCCCTTTAAATTTGTACCACTTTACCAATTACCTAGGTAAATTAAATATATTTATAATGATAATAAAAACACTTTTAACTCAATAAAAAGTCTGTATTCTGGCTTTTCATTGGGAGTAAATACTATAGTAAAACATTTGCGAAATGTACATGTGCTTTTATATACTCTCGTGGCGGTACAACCTCACTGACACAGAAACACTATCTGACCGTCTTCCCTTTCACAAACCTTTAACCAGGGGAGCATCACTGAACAAATACTTCACTGATCACTGACAACTGTTATAAGCTACTAAATGCTCGCATCTGATTGGTGAAGCAAATTTGTCGGATAAAACGTCCGACAAATCCTTTCATGAAACGCCCCTGACCGATCGAACAGGGAGGCAAGTTTATGTCAGAAAAGCCTGTTACACCAGCTGGCCCCTATTACTACATTGACGAGATCACGTGACTAGGGCCAATGGTTTCTACAGCGCCAAGGAGGAAGATAGAAATCAATTTTTGCCTCAGCCGCCGGGTCTGGAACACAAGACTTGAGGCAGGATGGAGATAGAATGAAAAGGCGGGAGGTTAGAATCACATCCCGGGGTCACTACCTCGTGAGTACTGTTGCATGAAGGGAGAGGGGGGTAGAAAGAGAGAGAGAGGAGAGAGAAGGGGAGAGAAGAGGATGGGTAGTAAAAGAGACACGCGAAGAAGAAGATAATTATGGAACATGAGCAAGTATGGGAACAGGAGAGGGATCGAAAGGTGAGTAAGACGGAGATGGGAGAGGGGGCATAAACTGGTGAAACAAATAGGAATGTTATATATATTCAATATTGAGCTATCTAGGTAGATGATAACATACTTCCCTGTTTTGAAAAAGAGGGACACGAGATAGATAGAGCGAGCGAAGGGGGAGAGAGAGATCATAAGTAAGAGAGCAAAAAAAAAAGAGTTGAGAACAGAGAGGAGAGAGAGATTGTATGAGGAGAGAGAGAGAGGAGAGAGAGAGCGAGAGAGAGAGAGAAAGATGTTGGATGAGAGGAGGGATGGAGAGGGCAGAAATGCAGACAGAACCAGTCCTAAATATATATATATATATATATATATATATATATATATAATAAAATAAAATAATAAGAATGAGAGAGAGAGGAGACGGAGAGGGGGGGGGGTACAGGATATTGGACGTTTGAAATACTTTTATTTGTATATAGTATCCTATTATAAAGGCCTTTTCATCCGGTATAAACCTTATTCCTGTTCAATATTTACACAATATATAACTATAAAAAGAAAAGAAATAGAGTACAAGACAATCATGACAATTAGACGTAGGTGATCTTCAGGCATTTATTTTCAAGCTTTCGTCCATTCTAAACCGAAGACTAAGTTTGTGCAAAGCTATTGTTCGATCCTTTTGTCTGATGCATCAGTCATCATCAGACAAAAGGATCTCACAATATAGTTTTGCACAAACTTCAACTCGTACAAACTCAGTCTTCTCTCCTGAATAAGGGCCTTAAATTTCAGCTATACGTCCTATATTGTCTTAATCTTTATTTCTTTCTTGTTTATCATTTTGGACAATCGTCTATATATATGTTAACGTTGAGGTTAATCGCAATTGTTTTGTTTATATCACTTTTCCTTGAAACACAATAGATCCTTTAACGGGACGTGTATAATATTTATTGATTCCAATATAATTACTGTATACAGGCAGGTCCCAGTTTAACAGGATCGAAAACGTGTTCCTGATATTGATGAAATAACGAAGCCATGTACCACAAGAAGATGATCTAACCCAATCTAATCTCACTCTATAGACATAACTTTATTTGATGTCACACATCGCTATGATCAAATGAATCGTTAAAAACGTGTTTCTGACAACAACAATGAGTGAGCTCTTTTTAGGTGTGTATGCAGAACGTCCCATTTCCAATCGGCGGTCAAACCCAATTTCGATAACTTTATTGGTCAGTCACACTCTCAAAACGAAACCCATAGCAACTCCAACTTGCCATTCGTGGTAACGCAATATTTCATTCGGTCTTGTGTCGGCTTGAACGAATCTCACCGGTGTGCATGTGACTGGTGTGTAATGATGATCATTGTGTGCGATGGAACGCAATAAAGGCGCGAAAAGAGAATGTAGATAAATCTCTCCTTGGGATGACGTTTTGCTGTCCAAGTGTGCCGGATATTAACTCCTTCTGGTCGGTGGGTCATACAGGGAATGGATCACATTCGTATTTGGAAGCGTCCCATTTTCTCCGACGATCACCAAACGGTTCCGTTTCACGACGTGGAAAATAGTTCTTTGACGTCGTGGTCGTTGCGGAAGGAGGTCCGTATTGAGGCCATGCACCTGGAATCAAGATCGTTTTATTACGACCATTTTATAGTCATAATCATTTATGGTCTTGTGGACTAGCTCCCGAACTTTCGATCACAAGGTACGCAGTTCGAATCTCGACAGCTCAATTAACGTCATTTAACAAGTAATTTACTCTACGTTTGATACATTATATAGACACAGATGACGTAATGGGATACACCGATATGAATAAGATTTAACGTACCCCAACCCCCCCCCCCCCCTTCCCGGGCATCGCCGCAATGAACTGCCCCAGGGGTGGTAACATTGCTAAAACAGCCAATCAAAATTTGGATTATTTTATGAAAAATTACCGATGATTGTAAAATTATGATAGAGACTGTTTATGCAATGGGGCCCATGTAATTGCGTCATTATTATGCTGTTCAGTAGAACACTGTATTGCCTGTCCGACATTCTGAAACTGCATGGTACTGCATGAATTCTGAATAATTATGGAAACACAATTTTGTAATAGCTCGCTGCAGGTGCTTCTAATGTTCGTTACTAGGCAGACGTGTTTAAATTTGAATGTAAATGGTCTTTTGGCGGCCTGCCACCTTTAAAAGCAATGAAGTGTTGCAGAATATTTTCGTATCATAATCCATTATTAATATTCATTATGTTCATTGGCCTAGATATTACGCGTTCCTATATCCAATCAGTAAATTGATATCCCTAGTAGCTTACTTGTTGTTTTCATAAATTGTATGTGACTGTGTCTACATAATCTTGTGAATCGTATCATTATCTGATATCTGAAATGTGTATTGTACTCTTTTTTTTTACTAACTTGTAGTAAATAAAATGTAATAATTTCTGTCTCATCATATCACTCTTTCTTTCTATGTTTGTCTGTGTGTCTCTCTCTGTCTCTGTCTCTCTCTCTCTCTCTCTCTCTCTCTCTCTCTCTCTGTTTCTTTCTCTCTCTCTCTCGCTCCTTTTCTCCGTCTATCTTTCTCTTTCACTCCCCTTTTTAAATATCTCTTCCTATCTCTCCTTAGTGTTTTCTCTCTTTGTCTGTTATTAGATGTTTAGCCTACTAGTGGGACCTTTTACAAATATAAAAATGAAGACTATGATGTCTACCGTATCTATGATTATGATTTTGTCCCAAAAGACAAAACAGACAAACAAAAAACACTTTTAGCATGAAGCTCATAGAATGAAACCAAACTACCTTAAGAACATTAATTAATACTTTTAAAATATCATTTTGCCCAAGAATATATTTATTAAATTTTATGTACTATTAATTGATGTATAATTAAAACATCATGTAAAGAAATTAAAAACAATTGAAAAAAAGGTTTCCAGGCAACCAACTTTCTGGCAGCGCCCGCAATGTTCAGCTTTGTACACTTCTCTCGTCCCAATCAGAATGCAGACGACTGACAGCTAGCGATAGATGGATTTCGCGGGAAAATATGTATGGAGTGAGCAAGAAATCGACGGGTTTCGCCTCTTGGCGCTTTGTGTGTTCCTGAACGTACACGTACACGTTAACGTGGGACTTAATTGGTGAAGAAATAACTCTAGATTTTATATTGTGTGATATCTAGATACTTGTTTGTAAATTAACTGTGCCTTTGGAACATTCAGACGAAATGATTGTGAGGTGAATTTGATGTAGCGACGTACGAGCTTTGATTTTCAGTGACCGGAGAGGTTTAAAATCTGCCTAACTTTACCAGCGGAATTCAGCACTGTTGGACGCCATGGGTTGCGGCGTGGGAAGCGGGATGAAATGTGCTCCATGGCGGACCCACTTTAACCATAAAATGACAAGCAAGATGTTCTTAATTTTATTATTCATCGGGATAATGTTGGGGAGTCTACCATCTGGTAAGTAAATATTTACTTGTCTGTAATTTCAAACTGTTGGTATTCTTGCATGACGGGTATGTAAGCGGTGCTGTCTACCATAATGTATTCAATTACAGCAATGGACGGATAGAATTCAATTACCAAATCAATCAAGCATAAATGCATCTTAGCTTCGGCCCTATATACAGGAGATGTCGGACAAAAGAAAGTTCATCATAGATATTGGTTGATATACATGTTGGGGTGAAACTGCTGGCGTGTGCAAGAGAGATAAATAATTATCATTATAGAAGAACGTAAGAAACGTCGTAGAATCAACGATATGGGTTTGTAATTAATAAGAAACTATTCATACTAATTTGAACCTGTAATCATGGTAATAAACATGACTATAATATTATTGATATAAGTCGAATTTAAAGTAAAATAAATTGTCACACAATCACACAAATTAACACAATATAGGGTTATGTAACAAGTAAGTAACATTATGGGGGCATACAATTTTACACTCATGTTCAATTAAAATGAACTAATTTTTGTGAAGATTATTTGGGGAATCAACTAAAATTAAAATGGCCCTATCGTCGTTTCGGAAACCACTCGCTCAAATGCTTGTACACAAGTGAATGCGGGTGGAAAGAGGAAACCAAATGCGTGTGACTGAATAAAGCGCTGCTGTACAAAGTGAATGGTGGTTTCCTCAATCACGATTATGCCATTAAAATTACAAGTCAATACGAATGATAATCCAACATGCCCAAGACCGTTTACACAGTGTATTCATACCAAAAACTATACAGTGATATAGGCCTATCATGTACCATAACAAAGTAGGCCTAAGCACACAAGCAACTGAACCATCTGGGACTAATGACAAGACTCAGTAAGAAAACTTTCAGAAAACAAACCTAATTTTTCACTTTTTAAATATCATTTTCACTTATCTTTCTTCAATAACTGAGTGTGTGAATGTTCCTTTCACTATCCCAGATGTTTTAAGTTTTTTGTTTTTTCTTCTTGAATGAAAAATTATTTTTTAAAGTCCACTTTCTGAAAATTTCCCCGCACGTTTTTGGGCGGGAGAGGGCAAAAAATTAAGTGATGTTTTAATTTTTTTTTCATGATTTTGATTTGAAATTTTTCTTAAACCTATTCACTGTGTCTTATAATGACATAGACATATACTACTGCTACTAATTTTGGAGCTGAAAGTTATTGCAAAAAGGAGAAAAACCTTAAATAAAACAACATTGACAAGGTTGCAAAATTTTTTCCCAAATATGGCAGTTTGGTCCACGAGGTCAATACTAAAGTATTGACATTGTATCATGAGTGGGCCTAAGCATAATAATGTACCACAGACTGATAATGAATACTTAGTTTAAAACCTACATGAAGTCATGCATACTATGTTATTTGACTACCTCATGAATAATTACATTGATCCGTAGGCTACTTGACATTGGACTTAAACGCAGGCCTTATAATTGGTCTTGAATAATGCGCATTCGAAATTTAATTCATCAACATTAGTGGCTGGTGTATATATAATGGTACTTGTTTTGAAATTGGTTAACATTGAAAAGAAAACCTAGCTATTACGAGAACGCAATATACAATCATGATAACAATAGAAATTCCAACATTAGAGATTAGAATGTGGATAGCGTAAATATTTGAAACAGCTGGACCAAATGACTTCTCATGAGAGAAAGCTATTTGAATAAAAATGTTTTGCTTTGTCATTCAATTTTGGAAATGCATTCAAATCAATAGTTTCCTTATTCTTGTGACCAAGACATTTGTTTCAGCTGCTTTTTAACTATTTGCGATATTCACGTACTAATTTCTAGTGTTTTAATTATTCCATTAGGTTGGCATCTTTGCAATAGTGGAGTTGATCTTTCAGTATGTTCAGTGGAGCCCAGTCAGAAATTCGTATGGTGTTTGTATCTATGCATGGGAGAGAGTCGAGTTAAAAGCCACACTGGATAAGTGCGTGAATGTATCTTGTGTTTCTTCAAGCTATATGACCGCGGCGACCCGGTATTCGACCCGTTGCATGTGTGTTCGCTCTGCTGATCTATGCCACCCTCTTCTTTTCTGTCCTCTTCTATCACCGTCACTCTCATCCCCACCCACAACTAATGCCACAGCTACTCTCACCATCTCTCTCTCTCCCTCTCTCTCTCCCTCCCCTTTCTTTAATTTCTTGCTATCGTTCTGTTCTTGACTCTCTATTCTCTTCATCTTTTCCTTTAGGATCCCTCCTCCGAAACCACGCTTGTCCTCTTTTCTTGTCAAAGATTCTTAAATTTCTACTTAGCCTTCATTCTCTATCCTGTTTTTTGAGCTCTTTTATCGCACCCCCGGTTTTTGAATTTCTTTCCTTTTATCTTTTTCTCTCTTCCCTCTCTGTCCAACCCCTCCTCTCTCTCTCTCTCTCTCTCTCTCTCTCTCTCTCTCTTCAGATGCCCCAATGGCGTTCTTAATGTCTCCTAAAATTAACCGTCTCCTTTCATTTCTTCTCTCGCTCTCTCTCTCTCTCTCTCTCTCTCTCTCTCTCTCTCTCGTTCTCACCCTCTTCTTTCTGACGCACTCTTTCATTCTCTCTGTCTCTCCCATTTCTCTTACTCACCTCACTTCTCTCCCTTCCTCTCTCTCTCTCTCCGTCTTCGTCGGTCTCTCTCAACCAGTAGATTCGATGTCAGATTCAAATTACTCTCCATGGCTCGGAGGGAGACAGATGTTCCGAACTAGATTCACAGGCCAAGAATAATCAGCCACTAATTACAAACCTCATTGAACTTGGAGGCCCCTATCTAGCTTATGCTGGATTTGTTGCAAAGAAATGAACTACTTATACACATGACTTGGATGTAGAGGTTCTTTTGTATATGTTCAAAATCAGAGAGAAGCAGAAAGATAAACGATACCAACGGAAGAGCGACATGGCGAATATATTAGAGAGAGAGAGAGAGAGAGAGAGAGAGAGAGGATAAGCAAAGAAGAATGAGAAGAAGAAGAAGAAGAAGAAAGAGAGAGAGAGAGAGAGAGGATAAGCAAAGAAGAAGAAAAAGAAGAAGAAGAAGAAGAAGAAGAAAGAGAGAGAGAGAAGGGATAAGCAAAGAAGAATGAGAAAAAGAAGAAGAAGAAGAAGAAGAAGGAGAGAGAGAGAGAGAGAGAGAGAGAGAGAGAGAGAGAGAGAGAGCAAGAGGTAATGAAAGTCCAGCGGAGAGAGATCGCAGAATAAATAGTTGCAAACTTCAGGAAAGACAACTATTATTGAATATTATAATGTTGACAGTTGTTTAACATCTACTGCTGATTTCAGACTAACATTTTTTTCAATTTCAGAGGAGAAAGGGAAAACATGGTGAAATTAAGAATACAATATAGACTGGAACGGAGATAACACGCATTGTATTAATATTTAAAGAGAGAAAATGCAACAAGAGACACAGAGAAGGAAAGATAGGTAAATAAAGGGGGGAGAGAGAAGGAGAAGGGTGGAGAGATTGAGCCGAGGGGGAGGGGGACAGAAAAGATATATTTTAATATCAATCCGAAACGTATTTATTGAATAGGTTTATAATGTATCTTGAGAAGTTTTATACCCACTATATGTATACACTTTAGAGATAATAGGGGCACATTTTCATTCTGAATATAATGAATTAATATTAATAAATCATTCAAGTAGTGATTTGAAATGTTCATTATAGGCTATGGATTGAAATATAGAAAAATATACGCTTATCAAAAGTGATACCTCTCATTCTCGAGTTGTACATCTATTCATGATGATAAAACTCCATAATAATACCATAATATTTATCAAACAGTAAAAAAAATAATAATAATAAGTTCACATCTACTCCTGATTGAATTTAAAGGAAAAAATGTTTTAAACCAAAATTCTGCTCTCTTGTTTGTCCACCAAACATCTGGGGGGCATTTCATCAAAGGACTTGTCAGACATTTTATCAGACAAATTTGCTCTCAGCCAATCAGATGCAAGCATTTCAGTAGCTTATAACAGTTTGTTGGATAAAACGTCAAACAAAACCTTTCATGAAACGCCCCCTGACCTCCCCAAGGCTACCCGTATCTATATCAGAAACTGACCCTTAAAGAAGATGAAATATGGCGGTCATTTACTGTGACGTATGACCTACGTTTCACCCCCTGGTAAATAAACCGATATTGGTCCATGAAAGCTCTCTTAATACCACCAAAAAAATCTGAACTGTCAATGATGAGTGAGTGTTTCAGGTCCACAGGGTCTTACTAAGACCTGTGATACTCTGGTGTCAAACTCTGAATTATATAGAGATAAATATTAAATATTGATAACACTTCATTTGTACAATAAAGCATTAAATATTCATTTTAGTTCCCGTTTTACATGTATTTAGTTTAGAGTCAAGTAAATCAAGTCAACTACCTACGGCATTGCTATAGGAGATTGAAATAAAATATTTATAAAAAAAAACACACATTTATTTGTATGCAGAAACAAACACAAAACACATAACAAAATGAACTATCATAATTATTGTCCTTTTTAATCAGTTATTGCATCAAATTCTCTACAACAGTTGTTACAAAACAAACAAAAGAGAATAACAGTAGTATTGACAGGAATAAGATTTATAAGGCGATTAAATAACACAATATTTACTATTTGTGGGAATATCTACCGTTTGGTAAAGATGCACGTATTTTTAGATAAATTTTACTTAACTCCAGCTCATGCCGACGTCTTTCACAATTCTCACTTGTGTAAACCTGTCTAAATACAGCGACGTGAAAATAAACCTCTTGACACGGTATAAAAACCATGATCAAATATAATCACACCACACCACCCTTAATTGAATGCTTAGCTTTCTGATATTTACCGTTAAACAGCTATGTCACCCGATCGTGCTTCGTTAGAAGTGGGAGTCTTTCCTCACCCTTGCCTCGCGAGAGGGGTGTAGCCGTGGGGTGCGAATCCTTAAGGGAGGGGGAGGGGGGCATTTAGAGGTGACCGGTGGGGGTATGGTTATGGTATTTGAGTTCGGGATCCAATCGTGCTTCGTTAGAAGTGGGGGTCTTTCCTCGCCCTTCCCCCAAGAGGGGTGTAGCCGTCGAGGGGTGGTGACCGGTGCTTTGGGTATGGTTATGGTATTTGGGTTCGGGATATGGTATGGCGTTAAAACTGTATATGTCTTGAGAATGGAGTATTCGGGTACAATTGGTATTTGGGTCTAAGAGTAAAGAGGGTAGTTTGCCGGGGCACTATGCCCCCTCCTCTCGTGAGGGGATGGTCGAGTGACAACAACAACAAAAAAAAAGGGGAAAAGAAGAAGAAGAAGGAGAGAGGGAGAGAGAGAGAGGGTAAATTTATGTATACCACATAAAGGAGATATTTTCATTGCAAATTGTGATGGACGCTTGATTCAAAATCAAAAACTTGAGAAATGAAAGGAATGACGTCACCAAAACCTTCAGGAATTATAATAGTAAGCATTTACTGTAAACTTTAAGGTACCAGTTAGTTGAATATTAGCACAAAGGTGAGACCGTCATTATTTTTTTTTAAATTCTATTTTATCTGTCAATCGAGTGGGTTTGCTATGGTAATGAATGGCAATATGTGTAGGGATATGTTGTGATAGAGAAGCCTTCTGAAGATATGCTTAGTCAGAGCTGGAATGTGCTGATGAGATTGGATTACCATCTAAAGAATGAGAAGGGTTTATGAAGTGGAATCTGAAATGATCTCCCTTTCTCAGCTATACAAACCATGGTGGTGTGAGGTCTTTATTCAATTTCAGATTTTAATGATAGGATAGCAAACCTAAATCTCTCTACCATTAAACTTGTCAGAAGGTGTTAGTCTAAAGGATCTTGTAGGTTGTGAGAGTATTTTTGAGGATAGTGATGTTTCACAGAGTCATGTAAGTTGCCCAAGTCTAGATATCATGGCTAGATATCACTTGCTTCAGTATAAACTTCAAAAACTTCACTTCAAAAGAAATTCAATACTGAAAAAAAAAAAAATCAAATTTGTAATGCACATGAAATTATAGTGATAATGACAAAATATCAACACTATTTGATTTGATTTGATTTGATTTCGTGAAATCAGTAATAATTTTAGATTCATCTGACCAAATTTGAGGTTAATTCAACAGGAAAGCATGGATAACCCTGGCAAAGGAGCATGTAATCTATTAATAGCTTAATAAATTTGGCCACGTTTAGATATGGGAATGATCATTTACTATGGAACATTATCTTATAGATACCACGAGCCTATAAGTGCAAACGAAATACTTAGAAAATTCCAACACACACTGTTATCGAAGTCAACTTTTCGATGCAAGTTTGCAGTTTATGGTGGTGTTCTAATTTGTTAAGGCCCCAAGAACCACAATCAAACATAAATGTAAAACAGTACAAACATCACTTTGAAATATAAATCCTCTCCATAAACTAAAATAATATTTTTTGTCTCCATCCATGCCTATACACTGTGTGTTATGAAATATGTAATCTCCTTGGAAACCTCATAAAAACAAACATGTCATTAAAAAGAGGCAGCTGAACCAACTGAATCGATCGAGAGTCGTCACTGTACATGTCTCCGATCGATTCCTAGACACGTCCAAAACTCACATCCAATTTCGACCGCGTTTTTTCCTCTTTTGTTTCCTCGGCCGTCTCTCGTGGCTGAAGCAAGCAATATCAGATTTGTTTATGAAAGCGAATATTTCCGTATATGAGGTTGAAGCACGCACGTGAAAAAGGCGTGTTTGTTTGACGATAAGATGAATGTAGAACCTATTTTTTGTATGTAAACATGATAAATTGTGTTTATAGGTGCGTGGAATTTTATAAGTAGGCTTATTGAAGCGGATTGAAAAAGAGAATAAAGCCAAACATGAAGCACAATAAGATGTAGGCATATTGATAATATTTATAGGAAAATTATGATGAAGCCTTATTTACAAAGATATATATTTTTATTAGCTTTTACATGCCCCAAGAAATGATAATGAAAGTTGGAAAAGTATTTTCAAATAAAAAAAATATATACATCTAAAGATAGAAAGAGAGATATTTTGGTGTATGAAAAATGTAGGTTTGTAGGAAAACAGGAGTTGCGAGATTTGAACAAAAACGAAAAAAAAGGCTATAGAAGTGAACTGTTTTTAAAATCAACGATGCCATATATTCTTTTTCTTTATTTTCATTTTTGATTTTTCTTTATTTTTTTTTTTACACATACGAAGTATAATATGTCCACAGTTTTATACCTCTAAACATATTCATATTGCAAACATAACACTCAAATCCGACCTCCCATTGCTTATATTTTACGAGGATAAGAGGATCGAGATGAATTCTTCAAGCAGCGCTCAAGATACTTGCGTGTCAGTGGAACGTCGTTTTTCTATCGCTCGTTATACGCCAAAGATTTATATCTTTGCGTCAGAAGGCTCATTTAAGGCGAACAAATAAATGCTTGCCGAGATGGCATACCTTTGCTTGCTGCTAGCCACCAAGAAAATCTGTCACGTT
Organism: Paracentrotus lividus; assembly: GCA_940671915.1. NCBI lineage: Eukaryota > Metazoa > Echinodermata > Echinoidea > Camarodonta > Echinidae > Paracentrotus > Paracentrotus lividus. Next base: position 30,579,815 of record CALNVZ010003434.1, on the reverse strand, counting down.
CTGAAGGAAAACGTGGAGGATAGGAGAAAGTTAAAGAAGAGGGAGTCATAGCTGCAATCCATTAATTAGGCTCTTCTTTCAGCGGTATAGTCCCAAGTAACTCTGCTGAAATCAATCTTGTGCTAGACCACGCTAACCAACAGTACATACTGCGGTAATTACTTGCACGTGCTCTGCCGTGCATGAACTTGTTGCAAAACTAACTTTGTTAAAGCGTTAAGGGTGCGATATAATTGACAATGCTTTACGTGGAAATGATACAAATGAGAATTTTGGTTATTTAAAGTATAATCGTATTAGTAATTAGTTCTCGACTGTATGAAATACATAAAAAATACATCTTACTCATTAATAATAGCTTCAAACTGTGAGAAATATATAAAATTGATGTGTATTACGATTCTTTATTATAGACGAAAAATATGATGCTTATTGCAATGGTGTATACAACTTTGTAATTGAAACAGAATAGTATAGCCTGATTCTTGAACACTTAATTATCAAAGCTATTATGTTTTCTTTTTATAGTAGATTGTCTGTGAAATAATTTAGAGGCACCGCAATCCTGGTTAAAATAAAGTTAATATAAATCCAATTACGATTATGACGTATGGTTGCTTGAACGATGTCTATTACCTTCCACTGAAATGTCTTCTGATAAGACGAGTCGGAAGATCTTTAACTCTTAGCCCCTAACAAAAAAATTAACGAATTTTTGCTCTTTAACAACGGTAACGATGGAAATGTCATGCTATATCTTAATTGAACTTCAAATGACTTGACTCCATGTTCAAGACTATATGTCACTTGCTGAGCTACAGAGCCATAAGGACCTTATTGAACATAATTTTGAATCAATTAAGGCCTTTCTGGCTCTTAATACCCGATGCATAACGTCTTCTGGGAAGACTGGAATGTAATAAAGGGCGCAGCGGAGCCAATATGAAGCTCAGGAAACGCAGTCATTAGTACGTGTCGAACCCACTTTCCATCCCCGCTGTGAGAATGCTATCTTGTAGGGAGGGCAGTCGGTGTATCTATCGCCCACCAATAGTGATGGCATTTTAGGAGGCGAATGTGATATGTATAGGGTCGAACAGGCAAGGATCCATGGGGGGGGGGGAGCCCCTAAACCCCAAAATTTGGGGGGAAGTGCCCCCAAACGAGTTAAAAGGGTATAATAGTAGCACTGTCGCCAAGGCATCTTCTTCTTCTTCATCATCATCTCCTCCTTTTTCTTCCTATTCTTGTCTGATTATAGCGCAGCTCCAGCGGGAACTTAGAACGGAGTGGGCCGTAAAAAGGATAAAGCTTTTCCTCTTAAACCGATCTATGGATCCAAAGCATTGAAGAACAGTACTATTATGATAATACTGTTGAATTCCCTATCGAAAAAAAAAACACAGTGTCCCACAGTGTGAACACAATGTGACAGAGTTCTCTTTGGAGACCTTTTTTCTTTATGAAAAATAATATCGTAGGTTCACCCGTTGGTTAAGCTAATGTCCGAATGTATATGGACAAACTATTGGCGTCTCTGAACTGCTACCTCCGAGTATTTACCCAACCATTTTTACATCAGCATTCAAGGAAATCGAGTATTTTAAGACGCTGTACTTAACTCTCTCAAAAGTGCAATACTCGGAACAAGCCTATTAAGCCCACGCATTCAGTCATCGTGGAGTTATGCTATAAGTCGGCAGATTGAATCTTTCGATTCCCCGGCATGATTTATTATATACTACGCTCCATGAAATGTGTAATCCATCTTGCTTGGCTAGGCTGCGTAGTGGGAATTAATAATTCTATCATCAGAAAACCTTCCCTTATTACATGACATGATCACATCATCTGAAATTCTAGGCCATTCATCCAGGCAAGGCCACGATGAAAGACGGTGAAATCCCGCCGTCGCGTTTAGTTTTGTTTCAAATTATTTGGGTATCGATCATCGGGAATGCATGGATCGTGATCATAGTGATCGTATATTTTGCCGCGGTTTTAATATGATTATATCCTTGGCGGGAAATTCAAGTTTCTTGATAATATTCGTTCTTTATTCTTCAAGGCGTGTTTCATCTGTATAATGATGACAGTTTCGTTGGCGCGTTGAGAACGTAATTCGAATCATTAAAAAAAAAGGGGGGGGGGTTGTGAATTTAGCAGGATTTTTAGGAAAGCCGAAACTGGGACATGTTGGAATCTATCAAATATTGAAAATTTTCATTTTGATAGAGGAATGTTTAAAAAGAAGTAGATTTAAGAAAATATTTGCTTTAAGAAGTATATGCTCAATAATTACCAGCCTATTAATATGTAGGCCTATACAATTATATGTATATAGACTTTTCAAAAATTCCAGAAATTTTAAAGCAATGTTTATGTTTTGCCAAAAATGATTTTTCAGGATCTAACATCCATGCTATAATCCTTGTTGATCGTAACGTACAAGTATAGTTGCTTTCTATATAGACATAGACAATTTTCTTTTTAAACAAAATCATATCAATAATAAGAAAAAGTGCAGATTTAAAGACTACCTTTCAAACAACGACGCACATTTTTGTAGAATAATTGACCATCTGAAATACAGATATGTGTTCAGCCACCACTGAGTATTATGTGTTTTAAAGGGGAAGGAAACCCTAGGAATTCATTAGATTGTACAAAAACAGGAAAATCAAAGAAGCTGATCAATGAAAATTTGAGAAAAAATGAATGAATAATAAGAAAGTGATGAGCATTTGAATGTTGTGATCACTACTGCTATGGGGATCCTCACATTGGCAACGGGCCCAAGATGTGTGATGTCATACATGAACAACTTCCCCATTACTTTTGTACATATTTCACTCAAATTGTCTTTGTTTTAATTAATTCTGTTAAAAGATCTGAGATTCTTTTCGTGGGAGGATTGTAATGCAAGTTCACAAAATATAATTATGTATGAAGAGTCTGTACTACCATTAGAATAAGGAAAAAGAAGAATTTTGGTATATTTTTTGTATGTCATATGGGAGAGTTGTTCATGTGTGACATCACACATCTTGGGCCTGTTGCCATTATTCAATTGTTCTCAAACTTTCTTTAATATGTTTCTTTGATTTTATTTGTTTCATACAATTCAACTGAATCCTAGGGTTTCATTCTCCTTTAAAGTCACATCAACACTAAGAAAAGCATTAAAAGTAAACCATTTTTAAAGTTCGACGCACTGCCATCTGAAACACAGATAAATAATTAGAAAACATGGAACATGCTGACTGTTCATCAATACAAAAAAGTGTATTACACAATTTACAATAAATCATTTTAAAGTTCAACACATATTTCTTGTTCGAACATTTAACCATGATCTGAAATACAAATCAGCCACCGTCGAACATGAATTCTCCAAAATGTCACCTCTATCCTTGTCAATCATTCTCAAACTGTACCAGAATACGACTATCAAATGACCAGACCGAGCGAGTCTGACAGCCAATGTAATTCATTTAAACCAAGAGGGATAAAATGAAGAGAAATGACCAACCCCGGATCACGATGCAATGTATGCTCGTCTATTAAAGGCGGGAAGGTGACACTTATAAATCGAGTTATACCGCGATAGGTATCGTCATATCGTGCTCCGAAGTGGCTGTTCTGGTCGTCTGCTAAATTCCAAGCTGAAAATGGGTAATGTGCTTAATAATAGGGTCATCTAGGTGCCCCGTGGTGTAAGGGTGACACGACATTATGTTCCGGCGACATTGCTCGGGGATTTATATCGTCTAAGATGTAGGGTAAGGGATGAGGGTTGCCATTTGGTTTTATGTTATAGGTATGGGGCTGGGGTTAAGGTTGAGATTAGTCATTCGATAATGCAATTCTGTTCTTGCCATTTCTGTTGGTTTCGTAACGTTCATTTAAATTAGTGCCTTACCTCTGCCTTTTCTCTGCTTTTACTAACCCCATCTGTCAAAACAAAGGTGACACTGGGTGATCGAGCATTTGCTTGTGCTGCACCCAAACTATGAAATGGGTTACCTCTCGAAGTCAGGAAAGCAACATCAATTAGTAGATTTAAATCAAAACTTAAAACACTATTTAATTAATTACAAGCATATCATCAGAAGCTCCTAAATAGCGCAGTAAAATATATAGGCCTACTTTATTTTGAATAGTTTTTGCGCTCTATAAATTTACTATTATTATTATTATTATTATTACCTGAGGAGACGCCTCCGAGTGTCTGAGACATTATCCGAGACTCGTGAGATGTCGCAGAGACATCTCCGAGAAGGGAAAATCTTATTTAATGTGAACATGTTCGATTTCCCCGCTACTCATTAGAAGTCGCGCAGACTTCTATGGCCCGAATTCTCAAACGTGGTTTAGTTAGTCCATTGTCTAAATCGGAGGTTTAAACCAAGGATTTAGACCATGGTCTATACATTTTGGTATTCACAAAGGTGGTTTATTTTAGTCCATGGTCTAAATGCGTCATTTGACGTCATCATTTTTAGTCAACTGCTGGGGGTAGTTTAAATAATTTTGACCATGGACAAAAAAAATTTGCACCGTGGATTAAAAAATTTAGACCATGAACTAAATAATTTAGACCATGGTTTAAATTTTAGGCCACAGACTAAAATTTTAACCATGGACTAGTTAGTCCACCGTTGGTGAATACCGCCAAGGTTTAGACCATGGACTAAAATTTAGCCCGGGTTAGTTAAACCATGGACTAAAATTTCGCCTGGGCTAACTAAACCACGTTTTAAAATTCCGTCCTAAGAGTCTTAAAGTAGTCTCTAACCCATCTCTAACCCGTCGCATGGCAGGTGAGATCTCACCATTAGATCGGCTCCACTTCACCTCGCCGAGAGCCAGGATCGCTTTAACCTCTTGCAAAATGATACCAACATACATTGTACATCCTGATGACTTTTAGTGCATGGTACACATTATAATATTATGCAAGTTGGGCTTGTAATCAAGTTCAAAATTAATTGATCGTCGAGATATTTGGTAAAAATCTAAGGTCAAGGACATTTGTAGAAACTCTAAACTGGAAATGATAACTGCTGCTGCATAAATTTATTAGCATCGATTTTAAGAGAGAGTGAAATTCAAGTTGAGTGCCTCTCGGCAATAAAAAAGAAAGAAAAAATAAAGAGTGCTAACGGTATATGGGTTACATTCGTTTCAAACTCCATGCTTTCTTTCTATTAACCATAATTATAGGCTTATACTTTGTAAGAATGAATGCGGATTCATATAGACTCTAAAAGTCTTTCTCAATACCACGACTGAAGGGATGTAATGTGAAAAACTGATAAAAAGCTCAGTAAGACAGGTATAATATCAGGTTATAGGGGATTTGTTATTCTATATGGAGATCCTGCATACTGTGATATTGTAATTATAGGCTTACACTCTAAAAACTGAAGTGCTGTTTTTAGCTCTTCAAGTGCTGAAATCAGCACTTTTTAGGTGCTTGCATAGTGACTGCACTCAAAGTGCTGTTTAACTGCACCTAAAGTGCTGTTTTAGCACTTTCACGTGAGCTGAACTTTCAGCAAAAATGGGCAAAAACGGCGTGACTTCGTTGGGATTCGAACCTGGGTCCCCTGCATGAGAAGCGCTGACGAGCACGTTAGACCAATTCACATCTCACGGTTGCTAGCAGATCATATTGTTGCATGATGAACTTTCTTAAAATTTGCCATAATCATCTACTATGCTGTCATAATTAAAGCCAGTTAGCGAGATCTCCGTTGGTCTATTGGTAACGTCAGCGGTACTCTTCCATGTCAAGGTGAACCCGGTTCGAATCCCATACCGACCATGAACATTTTTTGTTAATAAATTAGCACTTGGGTAAGTGCTAAAACAGCACTTCAGGTGCTGATTTAGCACTTCAAGTGCAGTCACTATACGAGCACCCATAAATTAGCACTTCAGTTTTTAGAGTGTATACTTTGTAAGAATGGATGCGGATTCATGCTAGACTTAAAAAGTCTTTCTCAATACCACGACTGAATGGATGTAATGCGAAAAACTGATAAAAAGCTGAGTAAGACATGTATAATATCAGGTTATAGGGGATTTGTTATTCTATACGGAGATCCTCCATACACTCTAAAAACTGAAGTGCTGATTATAGCTCTTCAGAGGCTGAAATCAGCACTTTTTAAGAGCTTGTATAGTGACTGCACTCAAAGTGCTGTTTAACTGCACTCGAAGTGCTGTTTAACTGCACTCAAAGTGCTGTTTTAGCACGTTCACGTGAGCTGAAATTTCAGCAAAAATGGGCAAAAACGGCGTGACTTCGTCCGGGACTTCGTTGGGATTCGAACTTGGGTCACCTGCATGAGAAGCTCCGACGAGCACGTTAGACCAATTCACATCTCACGATTGCTAGCAGATCATAATGTTTCATGATGAACTTTCTTCAAAGTTGCCATAATTATCTACTATGCTTTCATAATTCCAGCAAGTTAGAGAGATCTCCGTTGGTCTATTGGTAACGTCAGCGGTACTCTTCAGGGGCCGCGGAGCGTTTTTGAAAGTGGAGGGGCTGAGCCGAAAGTGGGGGGGCTGAACAGGCTAAAAATCACAAATGTATGGTCATTTTTGCATTTTTGTACACGTTGGCTGAAAAAAGTGGGGGGGGGGGGGCTGCAGCCCCCCCAGCCCCCCCGGCTCCGCGGCCCCTGCTCTTCCATGTCTAGGTGAACCCGGTTCGAATCCCATACCGACATTGAACATATTTTTGTTGTTGATAAATTAGCACTTGGGTAAATGCTGATTTAGCTCTTCAAGTGCAGTCACTATACGAGCACCCATAAATTAGCACTTCAGTTTTTAGAGTGTACTGTGAAACCTCGAAAAAATAGTTTCGTATTACTGTATGTGCAAGTGACCGGAAATGCAAGATTATTTTCTCTTCATAGACTACAGTGGTGACTTAAGTGTATAAGTCTACTCTTATTTAATTGGTTATATTCAGCCATCGATGTCTCAGCAAATACATTAATAAGAAAAATCTCAGACGATTCCTGTCTGACCTAAGGGTTTCCAATTATGATTTTTGCCCGTAAAAAAAGGTAGCCTTTCTTGCTTTTATGAACGGGAGGTCGTGAGTTCAAAACCCAGCCGAGTCATACCAAGACTTACAAAAAATGGTACCTAAAGTTGCCTTTTAACAAGGAGCTTGGGGGTAATAATAACATCATGTAGGGCCCGCTGGGAGAACAGTTGTCAGAACTGAAGTGGCTACCCTGGGTAAATAAAACGATATTATTATATTATTATTATAAAGATCTTTTTACTTTGGTTTTCAAAGCATAGGTCACATTCAAAATGAAACTACTCGTCAAACCTTAAACCGCCCCAAACTTTAGGTAGATTATGTATGTCACGTGCAGTGGCAAACACGGGGGCAAACATAGCTGTCACAAGGAAAGTCTTGGCCATCATGACATTCTCAAAAATTAATGCGTGATGCTGGGAAATTTAATGTTTAATTCTCCCGAAAAATGTAAATTTGGGGAGCTTCAAATGAACCGCAGACTTGGCACAACTACCCTGCCTTTTTATACTCCCTGACGCCCCAGTCTGGTAAATATTGAGGATCTGGTTAAAGTAGGGTGGTGCTTCACAAAGTCGTTACGAGTTACGAGTGACTTTAGGAACGACTGGAACATGTTCTTGGGTACTATACTTATCCCATTCTCGAAGAGTTTAGCATAAGAACTTCACGCGTTCGTGAAGTTGTCCGTAACTTACGAACGACGAGATGAAACACCACCCAGGTTCTCATCCTCAAAATTAAAAAAAAAACTATTATAACGAAGGAGGAATGTTTTTAAAAATTCCTATTTTTCCCACCCAAAGTATCAATCTGGGGTCATGACAATACCATAACAGCTCTAATTTTATAATAACGGTGAACCTCATGCCCTAACCTTTACTTATTTACCCCCCCCCCCATCTCCCCACAATAAAACAAAAAATAAAACACCCAACACAAACAACTTCCACAAAAGTAACATTGACTGTTGATTTAGTTCTACTGACAGACTAACAACTTGTTAATGAGAAAGAAAGATCAGGGGAGCATTTCATCAAAGGACTTGTCGGACATTTTATCCGGCAAATTTGCTCTCAGCCAATCAGATGCAAGCATTTCAGTAGCTTATAACAGTTTGTCGGATAAAACGTCCGACAAGTCCTTTCGTGAAACGCCCTCCTGAACGAACGTCAAACGCTGAATACTTAAAACAACCACAGCAACAAGTTACAACAACAACAACAACAACAACAACAACAAAACAGCAGCAACAGCAACCAAAACCATAACAATCACAACAACATATTCATCATTGTATAACTTCTGATGATTTAGAAACATTTGCAGGATTTAAAAACAGATTAGTGTATAGTTTCAGAATAAAACCGAGGTGGAATGTTGAAGGCCACATGTCATGAGTTGGGTGCAAAATGCGTTACATGTCGAAAAATTTGTATAAATGTACATTGTCACAAACATCTCTAGTTTTTATTAGTAGTAAGTCAGACACGTATAAAAGTTTATATTTATTGAAAGCAGAGAATGTAAGGAAGATGATTAACATATTTTTGTGCCTGTATAGGGTGTGTCATAAAAGCTATACAGAGTGTTACAAGGGGAAATGGTTTTTAAAACTTCACAATTTTACTAGCGAATAATTTCTTAATCTTTGTACCAAATGAAATGAATCATCTTGGATTGTGTTAATAAGACACTATGCTTCTAAAAAATATAAACTTGTAACACAAAATTATGTTTTCTAACCGCGCTACAGACAGGGTGTCAACAAGGAGAACATTAAATAATGCAAAAAAGGCATAAATCCTATCTTTTACAATTGGATTACAACTCAAACAATGTTCATTGCAAGAAATATGTTTCCACTTAATTGTGTATCTACGTGCATGCAAAGAAGAATTGCATGTGGCAATTTTCGATGCCTCAATGCATTGTCTATGAGGATATGCGCATTAAGTATGTTTTAATTGATTAATTAATTGATTAAATAACTTTTGAAAAATCTACTTTGTATTTGTCTAGAACCAGATAAATTCCAAAGAGAATGATATATCACTCAACCCATAAGACCAATTGACTGGAAAGATGTAATGCAACAAAGAATTAAAAAAAGTAACAAAAATGGGAATTCTCTATGTTTTAACACGTGCCTCCACCGTAGGATCCTCCACCGTAGGATCCTCCACCCCTTACCCTACTCCACTCAAATTACATTTGTATTAAAATCATGAGCATAACAAAGCTGAAACTTCACAGACATATAGCCTGATAATGTATCTACAATGTGAGTTATTGCACAACTCATGACTGTACATCATTTTCATGCTATGTGAAAAAATGTGATCATTTTCCTCTAAAATGTAACGCCTCCACCCTTTTACTATACCCCAACATGTGACACATGACCTGAAGCCTTTCCATACCTCCAACCGCAATGTCACTATTTCTTCATATACCACGGTCATGACTAACTCTATGCATTGTGATTGGCTGCATGAGTCGAGTGATATTACATGTATAGTAATGGCTTTGACACGTGCGATATGTTTACCACCGAGATGGTTAGGGGCCCATGAACAGGAGAATAAGAGGCTACATGATCTGCGTGCTAAAATGCATCGTCCGTTTGAAATGACAAAATTGCATCATAACTCGCAGCACAGCAGGGCCCCTGGGCCAAAATCATTAAAGGGAGCATAACCATTATGGAAAGCAGCACCAATTATTCTAAGATTTTTCATGGGGTTTGGATATGATTATAGAAACAAATATAATTTCTGTCGGATTCTTATTTTTGGTTAAAAAAATGAACATTTATTGTCACGTTCTTACAGATTACCTTTTGTTCAATAATAATGTGCAACATAATTCACCTCACGTATATATCATGTATGCAATTTGCATCTGTTAGTATGACGCATTACTGGCTTCATTTAATTAAACATTTAAAAAAGTTGTTGTTGTTTATTGATATAGTGTAGATAGATGAACTTTTCGTCGTGGACCCTGCAACGTTAAAGTGCCTTTGCTGTGACAGATATTATTTTTTTCTGACTCTTACATGAATGAATTCGTGCAGGGTTTGACAATGCACTCTGTCCAGGGGCCTAGAATTTGTTGACATGAATTGAAATCGAGGGGAAGGGACGGGGCAGCGAAAATGATGCACAAAATTCCAGCCAGAAGTGACACCCGTGGTTTTGTAGATGATAAGTAGGGCAATTCCATGAATTATTGGACATTTTTCAAAAAAAGAAGTCTGTCTCCTAAGTTAATTATTCAATTTATCACTAATCTAATGCCATGGATGTTCAGGAATAACAAACATCTTTCATATTCAGTCTTTTTTAAAGTCATTTTCGTTAACATCTTCAAGATCTCAAACCATCATTAAAATTGTACATGTGGGACTGGGGACAATAGATTTCACTAAAATGCAATTTACACAATGTTCGTTTAATATTTCTCCTTACAAATTTTGCTAAAAGGGAAAGGTTGAACACATTTCCACATTTCAGAGGCTATTGATATTTGATCGATTACAAGGGGGTGAAATGACCTCTAGAAGTTCACTGGACAAAACGTAATGTAACTAACTGTAAAGTAACTAACCATGCATGTTTTTGTTGTTTCTATAGAAAAATATCAAGCTATTCATTAAATGTAATATATCACATGACTTGCCAACTCATCAGCAATAGCATGAATGTCACAGTTTGTTTTAGTTGAACGTAGTTTCCAGGAACTTTAGGGTCAAAGTCAGTCCCCCCAAAACCATGTCCACTTTTGGTAACGTAACTAACCAAAGTTTAAGTACCTGTTATTACTTATTGAAATATGCCTCATGATTCTGTTTGATGATGTGAAGTAGGGTTGGTCTATAGGTATTGACACTGCAAAAATTGAAAAATAATATCAAAGCATCTTCACGAAGAAGCCATCCTTAGAGAACAATGTACCATAAAGCGTAACGAAACTAATCATGGAATTACCCAGTAGAAAAAGACGTTGGTGTTTGAATGTCGTGGTGCCTGAACATGGTTGTACAATATTTCCACTTATATACAATCTCGATTTTCTCGAAAACATTCCGTCCTCTTATTTTTGTACCGTCGACCTCCTTTTCTTTGGCTCAGCCATCTTTTTCCGGGAGTCCTGGATTGAGATTGGAATATGCGACGCCACGTATGCAAATAAAAATGAAAGGAAGTGACTGGCTTCGATCAGTAAAATATCGACGACTTTTGACATGATGAAAGAAGACCACTACCCCCCCCCTGCTCCACACCCCCTCTGTCATCTTGCTGAATAAGGGAGGATGAAATGACTTTCCTCCATGTCGGCATTATATTTGGATAGTGAGGCATCACAGGACCGCCATAGAAGAACATGATTAGTGTCCTGTAACATAAAAGATACGATCGATTTTACAATTTTTATCTGTAAGTCTATGTTTAACTACGTATTAAAAGTTACAATCGATTGTAAGACATGTAAGATTGATCTGATCGTATATATTTTATGTTACCATGGTTACAAGGCATATAGGTTTGGTTGATACAGGTCTTTTGAAATTACCTAATTTTAAACTGCCTCGAAAACGATTATTGAGGCTATTCCTTTCGAGAAAAAAAAAAGCATACCTGTGTCTCACAGCAGCGGCGTAAAATCCGTTCAGAGAGTGGGGGGGGGGGCGGAGGGGGGGGATGAACGAAAAATTCCAACTGTCCGCTATCTTGTTTGACATAAAAGCACTAGTGTACACAAGGAACGTTTTTAATACCCATACGGATTTGAGAAGGAGGGGTGCGAAGAAATTTTTTCTTTGGATGTATGCTTTTACCTTATGACTGCCTTGATTACTGTTCATTTTAATAATGGAAAAAATAATGCGAGCGCGAAGTGTCTCACAGTGTGAAAACTAAGTGAACACGGTGACACAGTGTGTTCACATATTGCTGTACTGTCTCCACATATTCGACTCTTCGAACGTAGTGTCCGAATTCTTCACACTGTGTTCGCAGTGTGACGAATGTCTTGAGTTGGCCCATTTTCACAGTGTCGATACATTTGAAGTAGTATTTCCACAGTTTGGATACACTGTGATTGACTGCAGTTTTTTTTTCAACAGGATGATCTTATTTATGCATGATATTATATTATTTCACAGAATTGTAAAGTTAATAATTGATCTAAAAACAGACGGCAATTATAATTAAGTCTAGATATCATAATATCTAAATGAGATGTGAACATGTAATTTTATAACAAATCTTGGGGGAAAAGCAACAGTTTTGTGGAAATCATGGATTCTATGTGACCCGAAAAATTCGTTCTAATCTACGATATTAATGTTCGCTCTCACACACAGTTGCGTAGAAAAAGAAATATAATCACCCTTAAAACGTAACTTTGCTATTGATTTAGGTTTCACCACTTTTGTTTTATAAGTGTTCCGCAATCTTTGTAAATATCGCATTGATTATGTGTGCTTTAGTTTTACTTTCGTTCACTCTTTACAAACATTGTAATTATCTTATTTTGTATTTTCTTTCCTATTTTGCACCTCAATGATATATTTTTGTATATAAAAGAAACAAAAGTGGAAAATATGAATTCAAATCAAATTCAAATTCAACCCCCCCCCCCCATTCTCGCCGCGACATTCTTCTTCATTAAGTTTAGGCAACCGTAATAGAAGGATATTGGAAGAAATAATCGCAGCTAAGCTCTAATATTTTGAAAGGATATTATTCCTAGACCCAATTACTGAAAGATCAAAGTTTATTTTTCTTTAGTAGATGACAATAATCATTATCGTCCCGACAATCTCATAAGCAAGCTATTTTAGTAATGTGCTCTTCAAGCGACATTATAGCCCGTGATTTAACTGCATAGCTGTACTTATATTCGTCGGCCTCATGCCAGAAGGGCCTTATCATTTTTATTATGTGTACAATATGAATAGCCTTTAAAAATGTTAAGGCCCTTTTGGCATGAGGCCGAAAGCCTAATTGTTGTTTATATACCGCAGCGCATATTTCTTTCAAATGTAATTTCATGAACATGAATCTCAAGCGTACATTTGATGCTCGCACTAGTTTATTTTGCCTGTGTCATTAATTTCCCTAAATCTATACATATTTCATGGCCTATATCATTTTTGTCAGTGAACTCCAAATAATATAGATATTTTGTAAAAAGCATTAAAGTGGTGACATTTTTAAAAACATTTCTTTGTTGAAAGACAGATTATACACTAAATCAAAGAGAAATCCTATCAATGTATTTAGATAAATAAATACATTTAAACGGCGAGACATTGAACCATTTTCTTTGTATGCATATAACGATGAATCGCACTAGTTTATTTTGTCTGTGTCATTTATTTCCTTAAATATTTTATAAGTGAGCACTAAATAAGAATAAATATGTAGATATTCTGTAAAAAGAATTAAAGTGGTGAAACTATTAAAAACACTTTTTTGAAATATAGATTATACACTTAATCAAAGACAAAATCCTATCAATGCATTTCGATAATAAATACATTTGAACGGCTAGGCTAATTCTACAGCACATATTACAGAGAAAATGACTTTAAATGTAGTGTTGTTTATTTATGCCTTGTAAAATGTGTTTATGGAATGGTAATGAGTTGAATGAGGTATTATATTGAAGCATATACAAAGGGCAATCACATGAGACTAAAAAACAAAACAACAAATAGAAAATTAATATGTAAATAAGGTCATGAATATTTATTACGCATTGAAAAAAACAATAAAATACATAAGATTTAATGAAAAGACCCCCAATTAGAAGGCTTACATGTAAAAATAGGCAAACTTTTTTAGGTATAACTGGAATATAGAACCTCTTCATCATATTTACATAGTTTACTTGCACAAATAGAATAATTTTATGATAATAATATTAAATATTTGAAAAATTGCATTTTCCTATACACTGTATTATGCATGTACAATCTGAATGCATACACAACAATGTATGGAATTGTAGCTCTAAAATAATCAGGAAGAAGTAGGTAGCTTTGGTTATATGAGTGATATGTGGATCCTCTATCTTAGAGCAGCACATTGGATATGTGGTTGACAACTGGGGTGGCGCCAAAGGAGGCATGGGTCTCGCGCATCCTCAAATATTGGGGTCCCTTCGGTTACAGTATATCTCTCTGAAAATGCAAACAGAAACAGGAAAATAAGTTATAAAACAAATAGAACTGCATATTCAGGAATGCAAAAGCATTATTAATCTAGATCTTACTTCAATGTTATGACTTTTTCAAGAAGTCATTAGGTATTTAGGACTTCTGAAAACCTTTATATTGTTTCTCGAAGAAATTCTGATGATTCGTACAGTACATGTATTTCAGACGTTCATTAATTATGAACTATATTATTTATCTTTATAAACAAACAATTATATCATTTACTGAGGTTATACTTACATATTATGGGCTGGAACATCTTTGGCAGCTTGCTGATCCTTTTTATAGACCGGGAGCAAAATCCCATAAGGGCCTTATTTAAGGAGTTCGTTCAACCCACACCACAGAAAAGGTTTGACACCATAGGGGGGTAGTATGGACCCATTAGATCACTGCTAGGTAGGTAGTAGTCTCAAATTGTGGTATCACTTTTTTTCTACAGCCCCTTTTACAAAAAATGCCGCCCTTTTTACAAAAATTATTATTTTGAAGAAAAGGATTAGAAATAATTTTCTAAACTCAATGAGTTAGGTCTCATTTGAAAGAGTATTAAATTTCCTTTAAAACAATGCTACTTTGGATAAAAATTAAAACTAACTAAATTATGTTTTGTAGTTAAAAACATCATTTTTTTCAATTTTTTCCAAAAAATGAATTGTTTACATATTTTTTAATTTAATGTATCAAAATCTCTAAAAAGAGCTGAAAGTTGTTACTTTCTGAAAATATGCCCATTGGTATGTACTCTGATCTGTTAAAAGATTGGAGTAAAACCTTTCTTCTGTAAAAAGATATTATAGGTTAAACTTATGAACGTAATATACGAAAAATCCAAAAAATCGCCCGATTATGGAGAAAATCCGTATATACACGTGTTATACAGTACATACTGTTTAGTACAGTAACAATAGATGAAAAAATGGCGAAACACATTGCAACAGAAACGAAATTTTCAGAAATGATTTATTATAGTAATCAAAATAATATATCAAAAGTATAGAAAAACTGAAGCTGTGGAACAATGTCTAATTTGCATAAATTCAAAATGGCCGCCATTTGCCAATGCTTGAACTGTAGGCTATTATTCGGATCTAATACTCGGATAAACATAAATTCAGTTGTATTCCAATGTTTTCGGGATAGATGAATATGTTAATTGACATCATTTGGATAATTTGATAATAGATATGTTGTTTTAGAGACATTAAAGCAGTGGAACAATGACTAATTTGCATATTTTTAAAAAATGGCCGCTATTCAATATAATTTATGTGTTGCCTGTATCTTCGGATCTAGGAGACATAGAAACACAATTTCTATGTCTATACCTATGTTGTCAGGATAGAGGAGTACGTTAATGGACAATATAGATATCATTAGATAACATACATGTGGTTTCAGAAACATTGAAGAAGGAAAACAATGACTAATTTGCATAACATGGCTGCCATTCAGCATTATTTTGCCTGTATATCCTGATCTAGAACTATTAGAAACACAATTTTTGTGCCGAAATCTATGTTTTCAGGATAGATGAATACGTTAATTGACAGTATTGAGATAATTAGATAGCATAAATGTGGTTTCAGAAACATTGAAGAAGAAAAACAATGATTAATTTGCATAACATGGCTGCCTTTCAGCATTATTTTGCCTGTATATCCTGATCTAAGACTATTAGAAACACAATTTTTGTGTCGAAATCTATGTTTTCAGGGTAGAGAAATACGTTAATTGACATTATTGAGATCATGAGATAACATAAATTTTGTTTCAGAAACATTGAAGCAGTAGAACAATGACTTATTTGCCTAAAAGGGCCGCCATTCAGCATTTTTTTTGCCTGTATACCTTGATCTATAGGACAATTAGAAACACAATTAACGTATTCCTCTATGCTAAAAAAAACATAAGTATTATAGACACCAAAATAAATGTGTTTCTAATAGTCCTAGATCATAATAAAATTATGCTGAACGGTGGCCATTTTATGCAAATTAGTCATTGCTCTACTGTACTGTTGCATTCCATCTGAAACCAAATTTATGTTATCTAATGATCTCAATTCTGCCAATTAACGTATTCCTCTACCCTGACAACATAGGTACAGTCACAAAAATTATGTGTCTATGACTTCTAGATCCAAAGATACAGGCAAAACATATTTTGAATGGCGCTCACCTTTTAAAAATATATGCCAATTAGTAATTGTTCTACTACTGAAATGTTTCTAAAACAACATTTTGTATTATCAAATTATCTCAATTTTGTCAATATTAACGTATTCATCTACCCTGATATCATAGGTACAGACACAAAAGTTATGTTTCTATGACTCCTAGATCCGAAGATACAGGCAAAACATTTATTGAATAGCGCTAATTTGCATAATATTGTATGCAAATTAGTCATTGTTCTACTACTACTGTTTCTAAAACAACATTTGTGTAATGTAATCATCTCAATACTGTCAATTAACGTATTCCTCTACGCTGAAAACATAGATTTCGACACAAAATTGTGTTCCTAATAGTCTTAGATCAGGATATACAGGCAAAATAATGCTGAATGGCAGCCATGTTATGCAAATTAGTTATTCTTTTCCTTTTTCAATGTTTCTGAAATCAGATCTCAATAATGTCAATTAACGTATTCATCTACCCTGAAAACATAGTTTCGATACAAAAATTGTGTTTCTAATAGTCCTAGATCGGGATATACAGGCAAAATAATGCTGTAAGGCGGCCATGGTATGGAAATTAGTCATTATTTTCCTTCTTCAATGTTTCTGAAACCACATTTATGCTATCTAATAATCTCAATACTGTCAATTAACGTATTCATCTACCCTGAAAACATAGTTTCGATACAAAAATTGTGTTTCTAATAGTCCTAGATCGGGATATACAGGCAAAATAATGCTGAATGGCAGCCATGTTATGCAAATTAGTCATTTTTTTCCTTCTTCAATGTTTCTGAAACCACATGTATGTTATCTAATGATGTCAATATTGTCCATTAACATATTCTTACACCCTGACAACATAGGTATAGACATATAAATTGTGTTTCTATGTCTCCTAGATCCGAAGATACAGGCAACACATATATTGAATAGCGGCCATTTTTTAAAATATGCAAATTAGTCATTGTTCCACTGCTTTAATGTCTCTAAAACAACATTTCTGTTATCAAATTATCCAAATGGTGTTAATTAACATATTCATCTATCCCGAAAATATTGGAATACAACTAAATTTATGTTTATCCGAGTATTAGATCCGAATAATAGCCTACAGTTCAAGCATTGGCAAATGACGGCCATTTTGAATTTATGCAAATTAGACATTGTTCCACAGCTTCAATTTTTCTTTACTTTTGATATATTATTTTGATTACTATAATAGTTCATTTCTGAAAATTTCGTTTCTGTTGCAATGGGTTTCGCCATTTTCCTCTTTATTGTTACTGTACTATACAGTATACATTGTATAACACGTGTATATACGGATTTTCTCCATAATCGTGCGAATTTTTGGATTTTACGTATATTACGTTCATAGGTTCAACCTATAATATCTTTTTACAGAAGAAAGGTTTTTACTCCAATCTTTTAACAGATCAGAGTACATACCAATGGGCATATTTTCAG
The DNA here is from genome assembly GCA_940671915.1 of Paracentrotus lividus. Lineage (NCBI taxonomy): Eukaryota > Metazoa > Echinodermata > Echinoidea > Camarodonta > Echinidae > Paracentrotus > Paracentrotus lividus. Next base: position 30,561,857 of record CALNVZ010003434.1, on the reverse strand, counting down.
AAAGTAACAACTCTCAGCTTTTTTGAGAGAATTTAATACATTAAATTCAAAAATATGTAAAAAATTCATTTTTTGGAAAAAAATTGAAAAAATGATGTTTTTAAATACAAAACATAATTTAGTTAGTTTTAATTTTTATCCAAAGTAGCATTGTCTTAAGGGAAATTTAATACTCTTTCATATGAGGCCCAGCTCATTGAGTTTAGAAAATTATTTCTATTCCTTTTCTTCAAAATAATATTTTTTGTAAAAAGGGCGGCATTTTTTGTAAAAGGGGCTGTAGAAAAAAAGTGATACCACAATTTGAGACTACTACCTACCTAGCAGTGATCTAGGGGGTCCACACTACCCCCCTTTGGTGTCAAACTTTTTCTGTGGTGTGGGTTGAACGAACTCATTTTTTCCAGGTCCTTGCTCCTGGTCTATTACCTGCTGAGGTTGTACCTGAATCCTTTTATTTAGCGATTGCTGGAGCCTGGCATCCTCTTCTTTGGAGCTGGAGATGCCATTTGACCTTTCAAACTGTAACATAATACATGACAAATATAAAATAATTATATAAAAATATTTTTCAGCAAAATTCTTTAACAAACATATGAAATAATCAATAAGTGGGTATTAGAAATCTTCATTCAGCAAAAAAAATGCAAAAATTAGGTTAAAGTTGGGACAAAAAACAAACAAACAAACAAACAGGAAGTGCACATATAATCACTTCCTGTCTGAGGTCACGCAAAGGTCGCGCAAAAAATGCTATACGCATAATCAATTTAGGTCATAAAGTGAAAAACTATTTTTTCATTGAAAATATTGACTAATTATGAAATAACAGAACATACTTTATACAAATATTTGCTTACTTCACACTAATATGACATTTGAAGACCCCAAAAAGTGGTAGAAACTCACCATTTAATTTTCTGGATATATGACAGCTGATCATGGTGAAAACTGAACGAGAATCCTCCGAATAGGCTGACTCCATACAAATTTCCTCCTCAGGAATAGTGCTAGACTCACTCTTTGGGACATCTTGATATACTATGGATGTATTATATCTCCTTTTCTCAGCAATTATTGCAATTTAGAGGTCTAATTTGAAGAAATTCTTTTACTCCATATCACACAGCCTCTCAGTCCCACTAACTCGCAAAATCTCAGACATTATGATCAGTAAAAGTTTGTTTATAATTTGGTTTAGGGTGGTTTTGTGTGTTTCAGTGCTTGTATGTTATCTGCAGGGTGCCTAGGCTAGTCCTATTCACTTGTAGGGGTATTCAATTGCATTTGGACTGGAGGGATTGTTTTGAATAAATGATGATGTAAAGCCATATTGGCCATGGAACGTATTTGTTCCATATCAGGGGTGCTGTAGAATTAGGGTTAAACCACTTTCTTTATATCTTTCGTACAATAATGAATATCAAATAAGATATCCTATCAATATAAATGAAATGTACTTAATATCACAAATTACATGAATTCAACTACAATTAATACAAATAAAAAAAGACAACATGTTACAACTTCATAGAAAATGTTGTTTATCTTTTTTAAAACTGCACCGAAATATAAATGGCATTGATCAATCTTATCGGAAACTCTTTCAGAATATGCAGCACACTATATCACTCACGTGTATACCAGGGGGGCATTTCATCAAAGGACTTGTCGGACGTTTTATCCGACAAACTGTTAAAAGCTACTGAAATGCTTGTATCTGATTGGCTGAGAGCAAATTTGTCGGATAAAATGTCCGACAAATCCTTTGATGAAATGCCCCCCTGATTAGGCAGGGGAGAATACTAATTATTGCAACTTCAGGCACGAGGGGGTTCTTTCAAGCCCCAGAGTAGAGCGACTCTTCTGCGAAACACGAGATAATTTGAATTTGCAGACGATAACTGTGGCCTGTAACACAAAGCCTTACGATTAATAAAAAGTTACGATTGATTCTTTTTCTCGGTAGCCTCATTTGGAATGCAGGTACTGTCATGGATTAGGATTAGGATATGATTAAGATTTGGGTTAGGGCTAGGGTTAGGATTAAGATCATCAACTTTGGAGCATCCTGTCCATGATGAGGCTACCAAGAAAAAAATCAATCGTAACTTTTTATCAATCGTAAGTCTTTGTGTACAGGGCAGCTGGCGGGTGTATTCGAGCCAAAAGAGCAAGCTTGAGAGTGAAGTATCGGGAGTGGATAAGTCAATAGGGTTAGAAGATGATGAGATTATTGAGAGCTGATGATGCGGAACTAAAATGTCATCGTTTGAAGGCTTTCCGGAGCTGAGAGGATGATTGATTTTAAAGATGTGCCGCGGAGGAACTTTAAGGATGTAAAAGTGAACGGAAAATGTCTCAAAACACACAGCGTCAATAAACTCTGGTAGGTCCAACGTAGTGTGACAGGAAATAAGATATGAATACATGACAGCAATTTAAAATTTAACTGAAATGTTTCAAAACTCGCAGAGTCAATATACTCTAGTAGGCCCAACGTACTGTAACAGGAAATTTGACATGACATCGACATGAACATGCAATCAAAGTATCCCTTCTTTGCTCAATGTAATGATATAATTGAGTTATATAACAACATGTGGTAAATATTAAAAGTAACATGAAATTTTTTCCGTTTGAGAACATATTTTGAAAGGGTAATGTTATTGTTGCTTTTATTGGTTGTTGTTAAAAAAGTTGATAAGGCATAGAAAGAATTGCATAACATAATACGCGTTATGATGAAGTAGTTGAATGTACAGGTGAAGTAAACATGGTAAAAGAGGCCTTATATAGGAAAACATGAATACCTTCTTAGGATTGCTTGAACTAAATACTCTTTTCTTTTATTTCTCTATTGAATATCAAATTATATTTGGTCCAGTATCTCTACATTCTTCTCACTCTCTTAGTATTAATCTCTCTCTCCTCTCTCTCTCTCTCTCTTCTCTCCTCTCTCTCTCTCTCCCCCTCCTATCTCTCTCCGGTCTCTCAGTCTCACTTCTTGTTCAATATTATCTGCGAGCATAAATTTCATAACATGCATCATGTCACTGCCCCTCCTCCTATGATTCCTCTATAATATATGGTTTGACGCACATGCAATCAAGTTATCAATTTTGAATTATCAGACCGTGAAACGGTATAGCATGTTTTTGAGCAAGGTCGATCGTTTTTTATGAAGTGGTTTTGCCTCACAGATTCCAGAACAGATTTTTCATCCTATGCATAAAGTTAATGGAGCAAATAGCCCTAAAAGCATATGGCATAAGGGAATTTTGATTTAATGACGTCTGCGTTTTCAAAAAAAAACAAAAAAAACGATAATATACATGTCTGTTGACTATACAAAATAATTCTGCGAAACTTACTTATTTATTATGTTTCTGGCCCTGGTTAGGAAAAGTGTTTACATCACTGAACAGACTGCCCTGGGTAAATAAAACAAATAAAATAAAATTTTAAAAATAAATAAAATGACAAATAGTGGATGGATTCGATATTTGCAAAGTGTTTCATCCAAAATGCACAATAATGTTATCCCTCCCCTAAAACGTTTTAAAGTGATAAATTACATCCTGTAGCCTGACATCCATTAAATGTTGCATTCTAAACAAGCTAAACATAGCCCTGAACAAGATAAATATTTGATATTTCAGTCTGCTTAGCTCTCTGTTTATATAAATATATTGCCTCGGAATAATTAATGGTCACAAGGATAAGTTCCCAATAGACCAATAAATCGTCCCTGCCCTAACCAAGGTATGCTGTATAAAATGGAGGACAAATGCTATGAGAAAACGCACTTAACCTTTTAGCCAATCAACCTAGTTTAAATGGATTCGCTTTTCTTAGATTAGCTTAAGATTAGTCTCGAATAGAGCAATTTAATATCGTCCCATGTGCACCAGACCAAATTTATCCTTCCAAAACAGTGTGACGTAAACCTATAGTCTAATGCGAAGAAATCTGGGCCATTTGGAGTTATGTCATTTTTCATGGGGAAAACATCCAAACATCAAAATATAGTGATTATACATGTATAACTACTCAAGATTATGTCTCAGATAATATCATTAGTTCGTTTTGTTTTGTTGGGGTTTTTTTTTTTTGGGGGGGGGTGTGTGTGTGCGTGTGACAGGTCTGCATCGGTTTGAAATTTTTGTTGCTTTTTTTTTCATTATTGAAATAAATTTTTGACAAGAGGTACTTTATATGATATTTTTGGTTTATCCAAATGTAATATTTGTTTGATGGTATCCATAGACAAACCAGAATAGCTCCCATGAAATGTCATTCCTTGGTTTAAATCGGCTATATTTAGACGGAGCGAATTTCAGTTATACTTAAAAGCAATATCATGATTGTATGACATTTCAAATTGCAATATATGAAGAGGCAATATTGCAACAGAAGAGTAGGACATAATAACATAAGAAGTACGTGGATATGATATTCGGATGGGGAAGAGTATAAGCAAGGTACAAGAGAGGAAAATAGTAATGAAACAACAAAGGACAAAGAGATGGAGAGAAAGAGAGAGAGAGAAAGAGAGAGAGAGAGAGAGAGAGCTATAGAGCTCTTTGGTAAGTAGATACAGATAAGAAAAGATAAGTATGAACGTGATGCTGAAGTCAAGAAAAAGAGTTTTAAAAAACCACTCCAATACGATATATGAAAGTTATTGAGAAGTGATAGTGAAAAAGGGGAAATGGCATGATTGAATAAAATACAAATTGAGTAAAATGGTAGGGTTGTCTAATTGTCTATCCTAATCATTATTCATATCCATTTATGCGAAAAGCATGCATACGACCACTGTACCATGACAAAATGCATTCCCTGTTGTTCAAATCAACCATCTGTTTGTATGGTATCCTTGAAAAAAAGAGATGATATTTATTTCAGATGGGGGAAAACATTGTATAATCATTCATCAATATGCATGGAAAATGAATTCCATATTCACACCAGCACGAACATCCTAGCACTATTTACCATCAATGCTCATCAATTTGCTTGATAACGTACCTGGATAATGCGTCAGACACAATGCAAAAATGGTCGTTGAAATTTTAGTAAAAATGGGTTAAGGTTATTTCATGTCCGATGTATTCGGTCTTGTGTTAGTGTCGTTCATGTAACCGGGGTATAAAGACGTGCTACATTAACTGTTAGATCGTAATGAAGTTGCGAGGATGCTGTTAGTACATTCGTGCCTAATTGATACTCATTATGCACGTGGCTCGAAGTGTATGTGACTCATAAGAGTTTTATAGTCTTGTTGAGAGTAGAAGAGCGTTTGTATCATTTTCTAACCTAGTTTCTCAATCTTTTGTACTTTTTCTTTGTTTTACCAATGCCAACGATGTGCCTCGAAAATGTTTTGGTACAGACAACAAAATGTAAATGTGTATAAATAATGATTGTACCCGCTTTCATTTATCATTCTAATTGGTCTACAATATAAGACTACAGTGCTCCGAATGTTGCATTATGGGTAAGGGACTGGGGCAGGTTTGAGAAGTTGAGGACTTGATGTGGGGCTATATACAATGCTGTTGGTTCGTATCGTCTTTAAAGGAACACTAACCACTAAAAAAGGGTAACCCTTTCCTGCTATATCAAGGAAGCATCAGGTAGCCATGTTTGATCCGTCGTATAAGTGTCCCGCCATCTTGTGATCGATTTTGTAACGGTCTTCACGGAGCGAAAGAAGCCGACCGATCATAGGCAAGCCTGACGGCGGAAGAGCGCATCTAGATCAAAACGGAATGATAACGGACTTGGCTTCTTCTTCTTCATTTTTTATTGGTTTACTTCAACAAGGTGCCTGACTTGCAAATGTTTCTGCTTATACGTCGTTCCCATGAAGCATTTTAGATTTAAGAAAAATTCACCACGTCAATAAAAAAAAGGGTGACCGTGCCATGCTATATCAAGGAAGCATCAGGCAGCCATGTTTGATCCGTCGTAAGTGTCCCGCCATCTGGTAATCGATCTTGTAACGGTCTTCACGGAGCGAAAGAAGCCGACCGATCATAGGCAAGCCTGACGGTGGTTGAGCGCATCTAGATCAAAACGGAATGATAACGGACTTGGCTTCTTCTTCTTCATTTTTTATTGGTTTACTTCAACAAGGTGCCTGACTTGCAACTGTTTCTGCTTATACGTCGTTCCAATGAAGCATTTTAGATTTAAGAAAAATTCACCACGTCAATAAAAAAGGGTGACCCTGCCATGATATATCAAGGAAGCAACAGGCAGCCATGTTTGATCCATCGTAAGTGTCCCGCCATCTGGTAATCGATTAGGTACTTGTAATGGTCTTCACGGAGCGAAAGGAGCCGATCGATCATAGGCAAGCCTGACGGCGGAAGAGCGCATCTAGATCAAGACGAATGATAAAGGACTTAGTTTCTTCTTTTTCTTTATATTTTGTTGGTTCTACTTGAACCAGATGCCTGGCTCGCATCCCTTGACAGCTATGTCCCGACATAATGTGTCCCCCAACATCGTATTTACCGATACTATCTCTTCTATTTTCTCTATTTGAAGTGAATATTTGCGTTAGATGTCCGTCCCTCAGCGAAGGCAAAGTGTCTGATGCTATTGGTGACCTTTTCTGATATTGTACAATGCACCTTTTTACTAATGGGTAACCATATCACAATGATACTCCTGTGAAAATGAAACGTTTAAAGCATACAATGAATAGGCCTATCTTTTTTTAGAATTAACATTTCTTTTAGATCTAACACCATATTAGGAAACAGGGTGTAATCAGCCCCTAACCCCTTTTCGTCTTCTTCCGCCGGTGCTTTAAATCCCTCCTCAGTAGTCATTCATAACACACGCCTCCCAATCTTTACTTTGAACGCAGTCACACCGGTGTGAGGCCTCACTCTAACCAACAACAGACTGACCAAAATGATACATTATAACAGCGGATGACAATTTAGCTGATATGTTGATGTCGGCATCACTGCGGTGTGACCGTTCCATTACCACTGTCGGACTGACGACACCAACTCAAAACCGGTGAATTGCCAGTCCAATTCAGTTTCGTCTACAACCAGCTCGTCTACTAACCATTTGGTCTTATGACCACTTAGCTCATTGACCATTTTGTCTTATTTCCACAAAGAATATCAACCAATTATCAACTAATATCCAAATCGTATAATACCACTCAGTCTGTTTTAATTTGAAATAACTAAAATTTCCATTTGAAGAAATGGGAAAAGTAAGTAGACAAAAAAGCAATATACCGAATTGATAGTAGATGAAGAGGGCTTAGCCGATGTGGTGGTAAAACAATTAGAGAATCAGACTATGTGCTAGGTAATCAAGGGGATGATTAAGGGATTAAGTGGATGTAAACATACACACAATTTCGTCCATTTAGGGAGTTTTGTCGAGTAAATTGGCACTTGGTCTACACACTTTGACTATAACCCCCGTTTGGTTTCCTTGGACATAACATAAGTTCACTTGATTTGATATCATACTGCCTGGTGTGATGGGGGTTTAGAAGCCTACATGTTGTGCAAACACTCTGGGCAGAGAGCAGGTGAAAGTACGATTGATTTTCTTCTCTGCTTGTCAAGTCACATGCATTTCTATGCAAACGTGATGCTAATACCACTCCATCAAAGAGCGCGCGCTTTTCGACCCCTTTCTTTCGCGCCTTTTTTACTCTTTGTTCCTGCCTATGCAAACATTAACCGATTTGCCATGATATCGTCAGAACCTTCCAGAAAAGCAACAGTTTGATGTTTTGGTGTTTTATACTTTGATGTATTGTATTTTTCAGGAGTATTACTAGGTATGTTCCTTTCACGGATTCAACAAGTGCCACAGAAAACGTTCTTTATGGCAACACATCTAGAACCCGCTCTATGTTGGACCTTGTGAACCTTCATGGGGGGGGGGGGGGTACGTTTGATCTTGGATATATTGCACGATAGATGCTATCAATTCCAAGCAAATGAATGGATTTTTAAAAATTGATTACTGATATATAATTGACGATTTATCTAACTTGTATATAAATAGAACAACGGATGAAGTACGTGAATGAAATACAATTAAAAATGATTTGAAAGGGAAACGGTTTAAGCGAATTTGTCGTTAACTTAATATTTACTTACATGTTTTCAGTAGTAATTTTCGGTGTTTCTATCTGTGGCTTGATATTACCCTTTCTATTAATCAGTTAATGACCGATACTGTAAGAAGATACTGTCATGACCGCAGGACTTCTAGAACACATTCACGTATAGACATATCACTTCGGAGTACTTCCCAAGCACATCGTATAGCAATTCGTTTTAATCGACTTTGATCAAAAATTAATGACGACAAATATCTCTATTTCATATTATTTTGGTGCTCGGGGGATAAAATTGGTACTTTCATCTTTATTCCCTTTCCCCTTTAATCATGTTTTCGACTCAAATATCCCTCGTCTTTTTGAATACCTCTTTTGAACTGCCTCCGAAGGCATATCGTCATGGAAATACGAGCCCGTGTAAAAGCCGTCCACAGGTGGTCTACTAAGCATAGCCTATGAATAATGGAGCTGAATAGAATTGTGTTTACACGATGGAATAATCTGTGAATTTATATGTAAGCTCCATTTCAATCATAATGCAGACGTTCAAGATGGAATTTTCATTTAACCAAGTAATTAATATTTTTATAGGGGTAAAGCCAAATGAAGGTTCAATTCAATGTCTATATCGTGCTTTTCAACGCTTGTAAACAGATAAGGAATTAAAGACGATGCGTGGCTTGGACAAAATATTGACCCGGTTCGGATTTGTTTATTTTTTTGTTTGTTTGTTTTTGTGTTTTTTTGTTTGTTGTTATTGTTTTTGTTTTTTTTAATGATTGCTGTTAATCTAGACGGAGTAAAAAGTTTCGTCATGTCATTTGATGTGACTTTAATGATGAAAATTAATGTTCATTCGCGAATGATTTTCTCTTCTCCTTTCTTTTTCAGAATGCAGAATTTGAACATGTCCAATTAAAGCAAGGAAAGTAACAATTCGAATCCAGACTTTTAATAGTTTTGTTTATTTTGCCAAATAATTTCCGTCTCTGGATATTTGTCTCCTTTGGCATATTTTCGTCACTAAACTACGTAATCCACAATTATCGACAACATACCACAAACACCAATAAGTGTTATTGATTTTTTTTCCCTATGTCGTAAGGCGCTTAAGTTTAGATTGCTTAATATAGTGACGAAAATGCCAAAGGGGGCACGCCTCCAAATACGGAAATTCTGTCAATATTATGTCTTAAAGTAGCTCGATTTGAATGCAAAATTTTGAACTTAAGATCAATGTATGGACACACACGAGGTGACATCATGCCCCCGCCTCTATCCCGATGTAACGCTCTATCTCATTCCACCGCCTTGGGGTCTTGTATCCCCGTATAAGAACATGAATTAATAATATCAGAAGCAAACCCGAGCCCCCTAGAGCATCGTCTCTAATGTAAATGTTGCGATTCTATCTCCCCGTAAGTCTCGGCGTCGATTCATGGAAGGCAAATGTTTGCAAACGATGTTACGGGTTTCTTCTTATCTGATCGTCTGTTGCATGTCGGATGGGGATAGATTCGTGACTGGCGGGCTCGGGACGGATTTTAAGGTCAACCCCGGAATGTTAATGCAAATGTTGTTGCTTTATAAATCAGAGTTAACTGTACGACGGCAAAAAGCAATCGTCCTCCCTGTACCATTCCAATATTTCCAATAAGACCGAGAAACGTTATACAATGTATTTTAAATTAAATTTTGCTCGACGAACGTAGATGAATGTTGGTTTATGCATTACGTGGTATAAATACTTTTGGGAAAGATGAGAAAGATGTAAAAGATGAGAGGATATTAAAACAACCATTTTCAAAAGAGAGTACAATATTAAGGTCAATTTTCCATCCCATGTCATTGCATTAATAATTTCAGGGAACTAACGAAAATATGTAATTCAATATAAATGTCTAAAAATGAATATTCATTGTTATTGTTTTGAACTACGTTAAAAAGTAAACAGACGCCTCCTTGGGGACCCGCATCTATTACTGGTTATAAAACCTTGAATAAAAATTAAGGGCGGTCAAAATTTAATTAGATGTGTGCAGTATATTGCCAAACAATAGTGTATGACGTGTTAAAGTGAACGGAAACATAACCCAATATCAAATTTTCTTTATTTCTCTGTCCATAATAAAATTGAAAGAGTAGAAAACAAATAAAGCCTGCCTCAGCAAACGATAAAAATGTTTAGTGAAGAAAAATAAGAAAAAGAAAAACGTACTACAGATATGAAATTATGACAGAGGTAATAACGACCTTCAAGTCAACTAGAAACGTCTTGATGTAATTTGACGATCTTTTAAAAGTTGAATCGCTGTCAACTGAGTAACAATATCGGCTGATCTACCCCATGCAACCTGAGACAAATGAAAATATATCCAGAGAAATCAATTTCTTTTCGAAACAACTGCAAAGCTACATTTTGGATTGTTGGCAATTGATTTTCATCTGCGCTCGAATGTTATCAAAATATCATTTTCAAAATTTGTTTTTCTTATCGATTTTCCCCATAAGGCGGTCACGTTTAATGGTCGAAGTCGCATTGGGTCCTGTTTGATAGATCGCTGATGAGAGCAAAATGGACTCTAAACTGAGTTATCTTGTATAGAATCAATGCCTTTCTGAAACTAAGAAATGAGTTGTCAATACGAGGGATCAAGTTTGTCATCGTTATCTAGGGGGTGGGAGGATTGGTTGGGTTGTTGGGTGGTGTGCAGCTCTGAGTAGGCCGGATGACTTTTGTGAAATAGTAAAGGAGTGCTGCTAGAGAATCTTAGTTTAAGAAATCGAAATAATTGAGTATGGTTCTGATGGTGGATTTAGTGGCGGTTGGAGAGGAAAAGGGTGGAAGGAGTCAGTGTACAACTTCCAATAATGTTGCTTAGTTGCATGCACGCTTGTAAAACGCTATAAATGTGCTTGAAAGATGAAAATGAATTTTTGAAGTCATAATTTTATTTTACCTTTGACGTATTGTTGCAAAACTTTTTTTTTTATAAACAGGAGTGAACAAAATTCCAGAATTTAGAAAATTCAGTTGACATGGTTGATGCAAACTTGTGAAACCTGTAGGCCTATTTTTATTCTTAAGGAGAGTATATATTTTTTATTCACAATGTATTCATGCGTTCATTCACTTAAACTTCTAGCACGAATGCATCAACATGTACAACCAATCACATGATTATATTTTCAAAACTCTTTTGCATAGCTTGTTGGTCATGTCCACAGAATGACCAACAACATGTCTTGCATCTACAAGACAGTCTACCCCCTATAGTAAATTATCTATCGACCTCATTTCACGTTTCAACGCTTTTATTCAATGAAGCGACGGTAACTTTGCATTTCCGGCGGGAAGGGTTTGATGTAAAATAAACCGTACAATGATTTTTATGTGGATTCCTCACACGTTCTTATTGAATTACGGGACAACAAACGATTTTATCACGGATGCGTAATATTCTGACGAGATCGTTTGTGTTTCCTGCGATCGTTCTTTCCTCTCTGGGGTGGTTGTCTCTACATCACATCGCTTGTCACCGCAACCCCCCCCCCCCCCCCCCCCCCCCCCACGCCTCCACTTATGTTCAGGAAGCATACAAAAACACAAAAATGAGCATAAAATTATTGTACAGTCTGTGTAAAAAAAATTGTACAGTCGGACATTTTTTTTTCTAGTATCAATATTAATTAGAACCTGGTATTGTTTGGCATTTTCATAAAGCAGCATAATCGGACTTTCTTCTGCAATTTTTTTTCATCACATTTGGTGCTGTAATTTTTGGGATATGACCAGTTTTCTACAGTCAAGAAAAATCCATTTTCGCACGACGTCCATGCTTTTGTGTAGGTTTCGCATTATGGAACAATAGATGTGGGTAATTTCGATTTGTTCCTCGTCGCACAATATTAAGCATAACTTTTGTTTAACGAAAGCAAATTATACAGAACAAAGTGAATCAGCAAGGAAAATCTTCTGGCTTTAATTTGGTACCACATACACACATTATTTGAAAAGATTTCACACCTAAATGATTTTTTCCCCGACTGTACCATTTTATTTGACACAGACTGTATACTTTTATACGTGTTCATACCCTTGCACTCTTTGCCCCCGTACTTTAAAAAAATCTCAGCGAATGAAGAATGAGATATGAGTACCTAATAAACCAGTATAACAATGATGTATGACAGTATCTTTAATTAACTTTATTTGAGAAGATGCAACACTATTAAAAACAAAAATTAAGGATCAAATTGACTCCATTCTGGGTCCATTTGGGCTATATTAGATTTATTATATTTTGATAATTGATCCGGAATGGCTTATGACCCTGTAATGGACCCTGAATGGGTCAATTTGACCCTTTCAATTTAGAGTTTACGCGAAACACTATGTACAGCCTCTGTTGGGAACAGAATACACGAGGCAGTTAACGCCTTTTTCGCTCTTAACAATTGTGATTTGTTACCCATCATCTTCGTTAGATGTGAAGTTACTTTCTAAACATGTGAAGCAGTGAATTAAAGCGCCATCAACGCCCTCGCCCTAAAAACAATTGCTCTTTTTTCGGATTAATCATTATTGTGATTTTAAGTGCGGTCAAATTATTGTTTGGTAGATATTTATAATTAAGGATGGACGCAGGGAACAGAGAATGAACGAAAACGACCCCCCCCCCTTGACTTGCAATTTAGTTTATGTGCGGTTTTGTTTGTTTGTTGTTGTGTGTGTGTGTGTGTGTGTGTGTGTGTGTGTTGTGTGTGTTTGTGATTTTAAATATGAAAATCGGCGCGCTGCGACCCCTCACCCCCCCTTCCGTTCATGAAAACGTCGATCCGCCTCTGACAAATACGATATTTAGGTTTTTTGGGGGGGGGGGGGTTGGTAATTATCGATGATTGAATTGTGTCCCTCATACTGCAGAATGTAGGTGACTAGTGTACCAGAGAGTCGTAACTATTCCAAACAATGGGCATAATATTTTAATTTAAAAAAAAAGGAAAAGGAGCTTATCAGTATCTAGTATGAAGGTGATGAAAAAAGATGGTGCTTCTCAACCTTGTCACTGTTCAAGTCCAAATCATCTTATTTATCCTAGACCATCTTCATCCCAATACCACCTCTGCGCTGTTACTATAGCAACAATGTTCCTCATCGCGATAGCATCTCAGAAAACCTTTCCCCCACTACATACCGAACAATGGATATAAGTGCTCCAGAAGCAAATACAAATAGAGAAACGAAAATGGGGACAAACTTTACGATTCTCGCTTTTGCTCGCACCGTCGATGAAATATGATACATTGGTAATGCATTTTTGATCTGATAAAGGTACATTATTGCGACTGCGATATGGAAAGATCAAAACCATCCCAACCTTTGATAACATTTGCAATATGTCGTTGTCTTTTTATAACAAGAAGGACGTTAGTCACCTACAAACGTGTATTATCTTAAATTCTTTTGCTTCTAATTCTTTTAAACTTTATTCGAACAATTTCAAGAGCACGGTATAGGCGTTAGTCGCAAATATTCAATATCAAACTCCTTGCATTATTTTGACCGACATGCCCGCATGTCTTGACGTAGTATTATTTTGTTGTTTCATAATTGCATTACGCCATGTTTTTCGTTTCTCTTTTTTTTTTTCAAGGAGAATGTAGGATCTTTATAGATGCGAATTTGTACGACCTTGTAACGAGTCCTAATCAGTTTTGATGACAATAATTGAATTTCAGCGCAATTTAGACGCGTCTTTAATTAGATTGTGGTATATGGTAGACGAAACGCAGTTGTCTGCATCACTCTGTCTCCATCCATTTATATTTTTATCTAGGGGCAACCATCAAAACACGTATTTTTTCCATATATTTTCATTCTGGTATGTTATGTTTTTTTTTTTAAATAACTTTTCAATATAACTTCTGGATGCCTATAATAATATTGCAATATTATAAATACACCCAGTAAAATAATGAATACTGAAAAAAAAAAATCTCACTGAGTTATCTTCCATGCGAGCCTTGATACAAAATTTTTTCTCTACCTTTTTGAGTTTTTTTCTTTTCTTTTTTTTTTCTTTTTCTTTCTTGTTCAGCCGTCTCCGTTTAATTGCATTTTATACGTTTTATAGTTTAATTCATGGTAATTAGGAGCATCGAACTTTCTGTAAAACCTCCATGGGGGCCTCAGGGGAAATTGTATAATGTGAGATTTCGATTCTGTTTTGTAAATAAGATGTCCCATTTAGTACTTGCAATAATGTGGCCACTGTATTTGAATATATAGGCTTTCAGACAAATTAAAATATTGAGTTATATCGGTTTAGACGAAGAAATACGAAACGTATTTAGATCTAGCCTAGAAGATAATGGGAAAGAGCGAAGAGAATATAGCAGAAACAAGATTAATTGAGTAAGGGTGTGAAGAATAATAAGAAAGTGAAGAATTCAGAAGGGAAAGTAAAAAGGAGAGAAGAAAAATCATGGTTTGTTTTTGTCTTTATCATCATTTACCAGGGGTTAATTACAAATTTACCAACAAACCAAAAACCTTAATGACAGACGACTTTTTTTCCATTTAAAGATACCATAAGATAAGGGAGATGTCGAAGTCTATATGGAATTTGACGATCCATGGTATTTGTCGCATCTCACGCTGTAACACCTTTTCTTAATTAAGTCGCATAATTGAAGATTTCATCCCATAAATGGCACGTTCTTCGAGATGCAGGCCATTGTAAAGAAGTGCGCACTGAACCAGGTCTGAACACGTTTTCGCTATTGATCATTGTGACAAAAATACGCTCTGAACCAAGTCTGAACACTTGGATGGCATCAGTTTCTACCACAGTCAGACAGGGAAACTTGCTTTTGATTAGGGCTTGTTAAAAACATCGTCTCAAAAATGATAACGAGAAAATTGTAGCAATAATAATGCATTAATCGGTCACCCCGATTTATTTACTTCTTTGTTTGGTTAAGGCATGTAATGATTTACGATTTTGTTAAAACTGCTTCGAGCTCGCCAACGAACTAGCTGCCAGGCTGATAAAAACTTTTGACCAATCAGTTCTTGTTTAGGTGACGTCATGCGGATATCACAACCCGACTCGTCTAAAACAGTGCAATAGATTGACAAAGGTTGAATAGAATTCACAAAGGTGGATTCTGCAAAATCCATGGTTTCAACCGTGGGTTTAACCTATGGTTGGACATAGGATTTTCAATTTGGTATTCACAAAGTTGGACTTGACTGAATCCACAGATCCACAACGTCATAACATGTCATAATTTGGGTCAACTGTTGGTGAATCATAAACTGGTGGATCCATGGAGCCGTCGATTCAAAAACCCACGGATCCACGGATCCGTGGGTTTTGCAGAATCCTCCTTTGTGAATTCGGGCCATTGTGAGGCGTGCCCTATATTGTTGCAATATTATTTAGAATAGGGTTAAATTTTTAGTAGATGTAGTTTTGGTTAGGTCAATGGTTGTTTTTTTTTTTTTTTTTTACTTTTTTTTTTTTTTTAAATATAAAATTTATATTATTTTTGTGGTTTAAACTTGGTCAGGCTCGCCGGTAAACGTGTGACCGGGACTTTTTTTGTTGGGACATCTGGGAACCACATTTGCCGAGGGCGGAATTTACGAGATTAATCCGCGGGAAATCGGCAATATTCCATTCGAGCAATTTTCGAGGAGATGCAATTTAATTTACCTTTGATTGGACTCTATTGGCATGGGATGTAGCCGATCCCTTCTCAAGGGATGGAAATGTGGCCATCAAAATCTCATATCTCCAAAAAGACTTAACGAAGCAATAAAGAGAAGGAAGTAGAGGGAAGATGAATATCGATCTGGAATGTAATCCACATCCAAAGATTCTATATTACTTTAGGCGTTGGTAAACAAATACGTTGAATATTGACTCAAATGTTATGTTACAGAGCTATGGATTGGATACAGATACAGATGGTAAATAGTGTTTTGGTGATTACTTGTTTGCTGTTTAGAAGTTCGCATACGGTGGGGTAGAAAGGGGCAATTGCCCCTATTTTCAAGTCTGCAACTTCGAATGACCGCAGTGGCGGATCCAGAACAATTTTAATTTTGGTGATCTAGGTAGGGGCGCAAAAGGCATTCTGGCACCGCTTTGATCACACATTCAACGAACCCTAAAACAGTCTTAAAATGTGGGAAAGCACTCAAACTCAAACTTCACTCTATTAGTAGTTTAACGATGGACGACCCCTCTTTTTAATATTAAAGATTAGTGGTCACTGTTTAACTCAAGAAAAAATATGACAACATCGGCACGATCAGTACTCAAACCAACATAATTACAAATGCATTATCATTACATTTTTAGTGAGAATTTCTTCACTTTGAATAAAGCAAGGCAAATTTACTGATCCACATAATTAAAGAGTACATGTTGATAAATTTTCATATTTCACAAAATTGTCTATTTTCCAATTTATGATAATTTAAAAAATCCTTTATTTGTGGCTTAAAACTTATTATGGACGCCGAATGTGTGCCTATAGAAAGAATCGCTTCACAAAATTATGTAGGGCCTACAGAGCTGGAGTTTGTCAATTCATGTATTATTTTGTATGTTTATTAAAACAAGACTAGCTTATATATTTAATTATGTTTCTGAGATTAAATTTTAAACCGGAAATACAAAAACATGGAAACTGGTTTCTGGCCTGAAGAATCAAATCACATGTATTGAACATAGTACGTCCTCAAATCAATATAATTGTTTGTTTTTTTTAAATAACAGATCAGTTCCATTTTCTGAAGAATTAAATCACATGTTGTGAACACAGTACAACCTCAAATCAATAAATGTTTTAATAACAGATCAATACTCTGACGCAAATTTGAAACCACGATCATTTCACCCGGCATACTACTTGAAAAAAAAAATATTACAATGCATACACCTGTCCCTAATATCCATTATTACGATACATTATTGATTTAAAGCCTGCGATCAAATTTGTACAGTCGGTGTTTTGTTTATACAGTAATAACGTTGCGTTTCGGGAGGGATGCGGAGTTTAATCAAATAAACTGTGTAAGTAAATAGATAAGGCATGCTAATCATGTGCGTATTGTGGGGGGGGGGGGCTGCCCGGGCCCGGGCCCCCCGGGTGGGCGCCCGAAAGGGCACCACAATGACCTCAAAGGGGCGCCAAATTGACTTTAGAGGGGCGCCAGATCGAGCAAAATGTAAAAAAAAAATTTAAAAAAAAAAAAAAAAACGAAAATATATATTCATGATTTGAGCTGCTTCACATTTTAAACCTACCAGCTGATATATGACCTTATGGTGGGCCGAAGGCCGAAAAAATGTCAACACCTAATATACCTTCAACACCTACCATACCTTAAACTATGTGTCAAATAAAATGGTACAGTTGGAAAACATTTTTGAAAGTGGGAAAATTAATCACATTCTAAAAGTGTTTGATATTTCCATAAAGGCTTTCTTCTGCAATTTTTTTCATCCCATTTGGTGCTGTAGATTTTGAGGTATGACCAGTTTTCTATAATCAAGAAAAATGTACTTTGCACATGCTTCTCTGTGGGTTTCGCACATAATAGCCATGAATTCAGCGCACCGAGACAATAGATGTGTGTAATTTCGATTGGCTCATCACCGCACAAAATTTATCATAACTTTTCTTCTACAAAAGCAAATTATACAAAATAAAGTGCATCAGCGAGAAGAATCTTTTGGCTTTAAGTTGGTACCACATTCACACATCATTTGAGAAGATTTCTTACCTAAATATTTTTTTATTCGACTGTACCAATTTTTTTTTTACACAGACTGTATATTTACTTTGTTATCTTTTACATTCTGCGATAAATATTATAGGTTTTCACGGTCAATTCTAAACACTATTTAATCGAATTCTTTAATGTTCGTTCAAATTAAACGATATCTCTCGAAGTGGAGCTGTCGGTCATTCAATTTAATACAAGCAGCAAGTGATTTCGTTTTTGAGCATCTCATTTCGTTTTTAAGCGACTAGAACTGTTGAGGTAATCAATTTCGTTCATGAGCGTGGAATTCAAAATTCAAGCAATCAATCTAAGAAAGACGGATATGGTACAAATTGACGATTCTAAATGACGATTAACGAATACGCTTGCTCATTATGTCAAATTGATTGGCGCAATTTGTAATTAGGTTGCCAAATTTCTTATTTCGAGCGCTCACAAACGAATTTGAATGCTTATTTTTAATCGCGATCACAAATCGGACGAAATTGCTTGCTGGAAACGTCAGATTGATTGTAGATAGTTTAAAGTTGACTTTAAAAAAAACCTATATTGACCTGATACTCCGTACTGTCATTCGGATCTGTCATGCCCTTTCCATTGCAGTTTCTGTTCGATGTTTACAGGCTGTTTCTTATGTTACCTAATAAAATTTGTAGGGGGTTTTCCCCGTCAAAACCTTAATTCTCTTAACCTAATCTAAAGTTTCCTGGAAACTAGATCAAGATGTGATACAATACATTGTGTAAGATTTGTCCTGTGCCCTTTCAAGTTATGTATACCACTGTTTATTTGAAAAGTGCTCAGCCTTTTGGATGCGATGATAGTCAGCTTTCTGTTTCAATTTTACATGTGTCATAATTACATCTTCATCGTATTTCCAGCGGGATCCAGAGGGTGGACGTATACAAGAGGCGTGGTCCCAATTTTTGAAGAAAGTCACACATTGAACATAAAAACACTGTTACCATGGTTACTGTTCGTTGCATACCGAATGCGCGTTATTTCGCACCTTCGATATTTCTATACGGACTGCTTTTCCAAAGATTTGTAAGTTTGAAAGTTCGATTCTCCAAAAAAAAAAAAATGAAATCGGGGTCGTTAATCTGAAAGTAAAATAATGTTTGTTGATCCAAGAAAAAAGTTGAGTTCGTTGAACAGAAAAAAAATTGCTTACTCTAATAAAATATTTAAATAAAATAATCCAAAATTAAAGAATGTCACAGTGTATAGTAGTATCAATTTCGGATTAACGAACCCTATTTCAGTTTTGGATTAACAAAACATTTCATTTTCTAATCTAAAAATTTCGAACCCTATTTCATTTTCCACCCCTTTTATTCGAATTTTCTGGGCTTCCCCCACGCCCTTATATTCTGAAATACTGGATCCGCAAATTATCCCATTGAGCCATAACGTTATCGTAGGTAGATGTGTACTAAGTGATTCCAAAATATCGACCCTTTTTTATTTCTGAGGTTGAACTTCTGTTGCCAAATATACTTAAGTTTTACGTCTGCGTTAGTAAATTCCTGGTGGGCGTTTCATGAAAGGACTTGTCGGACGTTTAATCCGACAAACTGTTATAAGCTACTCAAATGCTTGCATCTGATTGGCTGAGAGCAAATTTGCAGATAAAATGTCCGACAAGTCCTTTGATGAAATGCCCCCCTAGTGTTTCTACATTTTCCTTTTTACCTTTGTATCCAGTAGAAGTGTGGTAGTCTAGTGGTCGTATCACTTGACTGGGAATGCAAAGGTCGTTGGTTCGATTCCTGGCATTGGAACTTATGTGCATGGACAAGGCATTCTATATACATTTGCTTCACTCTATCCAGGTGTAAGTGGGTACCTGGAATGATGAATCCTCAGAAGGTATGAATAGAATCCAATGAACGGGATAATAATATGTTGTAAAGCGCTTTGTGTCGCTATCGGAAATATATTATTATAATGACTATTATTATAAATAATAGTGTTGCCATTCTTTTTTTTTTTTTTTTTTTTTTTTTTTTTGGTATTAGTATTGTAGACAGATAGTTATACTTCCAAAATAGTTATATGCATCAGAAATGTATACATCTTCATGAATATACGTAAACTAAATTTGGTAAGAAGAGTGAAAGTGTGTATTGAGCCAGATTTAAAAAAAAAACCGGTCAGTTTGTTATATGCACTGTCAAGCATTGCATGTGTGAACTAGCTGCTATATAGGGTTGTTCTCAACTGATTGTTCTTTCTTCTCGCTTGGCAAAAACGAGTTTCTCTTTACTACCCGACAGGTAAAATCATCCGAGCTACTAAAGGGAAAAAATAGCTCGAATTAGGTCTAGAAGAAAGAAGACTTGTTTGCCACATTGGTAACTTTAGAAGTGCTTATGAGAAGACATGTCATATGTAAGTGGTGTTCTTTTCTACTTGTTTTGCACAGACAGAGACCAATGTATGGCATGGCCAATAGCGTTCGCTTTGTGTTTTGTTGTTTGAGTTGTTTACTTGTATTGAAGCATCGGGAAATCGAAGAAGAACTAACATCACATTCAGTATCGAGAAATAGATGAAAAATATCCATTATCATGATTATAAGATATCTACTTAAATATTTGCTATCAAAGTCGATAATATCCGAACCAGTATTATCATGAATGAATTCGATTGTTCAGAAATAAAAGAAAACAAAATAATGATTCTTGCCAAATATTTTCGTAACAATATATTTGATTGCTTATTTCACCAATCTGACTGCCAAGGAAGCAATTAAAATGCAAATTATAGGGCGTACGGATTTTACGTCCTATCCCAGGGAATTGGCATTGGGGTGCCTGCCTTACCAAAGGGCATTTGTGCAAGGTCTCGGTTTGAACCAGGGATCTTCCCGTCACGTGACCACAGCTCTACCGACTGAGCTAGCACGCCTCGTTTTAAAACTCCAAAGTCAGTCAGAATTTCGAGTTATAAAGAGAAGCTGAATTTAACTTGTTGATTTAAAATGACTGGAGGCATCTCTACAATTAGATTTGATTTTTGCAAGATGGAGAAATGAGACAAAATACATCCCGCCGCCGGCATTACGTTACCTCAATGCCATTACGTGAAGCAAACAAACATGTTGCTGAAGTTTCGGGCTAGATCCAGCCATTTTTTTAGGGGTTTGGCAACTGAAGTAACGCCACAAAGTGATCAGATCAAACATGAGGGAAGATTGAGTAACAGCTATCAAATGATTGAGTCAATAAATCTCCGGGAAACACTGGCAGTGTGTAAACTTTGAGAAATGACGTGAAAAACAGCGCTAAAAGCATCGATTGGCAAGCTAAAAGTACAGCATGCGGTTCAGACGTCTTGTCATGACATACGTTGTAAATGCTATAGGAGGCAAACGTTGATATTGAAGAGACTTAATGGTCAATATGGTGACGTCTATATGGCTTTATCATGCTCTGTCTCTTGTTTACAACTTTCCCCTTTCTCTTCCCCTCTGTCTCTCGTTCTACTTTGTTTCTGCCTTCTTTTTGTCCATCTACTTTTTTTATTCCAACGTGTATATTCACCTCTGTCTGATTTGTTACGTGTATCGCTATCTTTTTGCTTATGCTTCTCTCTCCCAGTATCTTGGTCACTGCACCTTCTGTACTTGATAACTTACAGGTGCGTTATCGATGGAAACATGAAGACATTTATCAATGTAATGACGTTCCATAGGTCGAACCTATCGGGGAGGGGTTACTGAATATAGAGGTATGCGAGTCTTGTGAAGTAATATTTAGGCTGAAAAATACATTTGTCCTGTAGTGTATGAAATAATTTACAGCGGAGGAATTGAATGGAGCAAATTTTAAAGAATCCCTGAAAGCAGTCCTACCGATTTACAAGGTTGCACTAAACGCCAGCAACCAATCTGAAAGTCTGCATGTACACTGTTAGAAAAAATTAAACAAGTTGTTAAAATCTTAAACAACTGCGTGTTAACCTGTGAATCGCACAGCGTTCTTTAGAAATTAAAAAACCTGTAGTTGTTTAAAACTTTAACACTCTTGTTGTTTAAAGGTTTAAACAACCTGTTGTTTAATGGTTGTTTAAAATATCAACAGTATTGCTTAACGCTTCTCTCCAAAAATAAAAACGCTCCAACTTTTGGTTAACGAGGCCGGGTATCGAACTCACGACCTTTCGATTATAAGGCAGACGCTCTATTCACTGAGCCAACACATCTGTACATACACATATTTAATGTGTGAGGCATAAGTCCTTCGCCATGAGTGAATTGTTTGCCTCGGCCTGTTTAAGCAAAACTGTTTAATATCTAAACTCTAATCTTTAAACAGGGCATTTCCGGTTTTAAACAACAATGTTTAAATATTAAAAAAGAATGTTTAACTTTTAAACCAACATTTTTTTTAACGCGAAATTTTTAAACCGCTTTCTTACAGTGTATGTACGCCCCCCCCCCCTCTCTCTCTCTCTCTCTCTCTCTCCATCTCTCTCTCTCTACCTCTGTCTCTGTCTCCTATCAGTGAGAGAAAGTCGGGAAAGGAAAGCCCGTATATCATTCAAGTCAGTCTCCATCATTTCTAGCCCACCCTCCATTAAAGGGTAGAACTGTATCTTCTTAAAAGCACTCCTTCTGATCCACGAGGAGACATTGAACGCCACCAACCATCCCAAGAAAGTCAAAAAGGTCACCCAGATGGATTACCCCAGCTCCAATGTCATAAACACCGCCCTTTCATTGAAATCCAGCGGTTCGTACCGGGCCAGACACCCCGGCCCCCGTCCATGACTAATACCTGGTCACACCGGGAAGGTTGACTCCAAACCGACCACTAACTTGTCATTCACGTTAATGTAATACACGTTTGAAATTATAGAATAGATTATAAGAAAAATAATGGTGCAGGTGATATAACATAATTTGGTAAATCACCGGTTTGGGGGCAGGGAGGGGGCATTAAAAGGACATGGAGCTAGTATCGGATTATCCCTCAGTTTTGTTTTTCTTATGCCAAGATCTTCCTTTTTATAGAAATATAAAGGGCATTGTAACATTAAATGCTATCATACTTCTGACTACATACCAATATGAAACTAAATTTAATTATCAAATATGCAATTCTTAATATAATTTGCATGTCATTACGCGATGTTAAATTGCATTTAAGATGACTTTTTTTGTTTTGTAATGTTCTTTATTGTGTTCATTCAATACATCAAAGCAAATTATACATGTACATCATTCTGTATTGCATTATATCATTCAATACATAACATCGAATCATACATCATTAAACTATATAACATAATTCAAAACTCACTAAACAATATCAATTCATACAAATTGTGATATATGACGCTTTTAAACAATATTATTAATCAACTTTTTGTACTCTCATCGGAAATCACTGTTGAATATCCAAGCAATAAGCATGCCTTCCTTCTTTTTTTTTTCTTCCTTTTTTTCTTCTTTTTTTTGAAAAAAAATGTGACTAAGATAGATCTGATTAAACTGGGAGGGATAGTAAAAGTCAGATACATTTCAATATTGGCTGTCCGGTCTGCGACCCGATATCGAGATTGTTTATGAATTCCCGGCTTAGATTCCGATTTTTTATTAGAATTGATGGGATTTCGGTTTCACGTCCCAGTATTGGCATTTTGTCTAACCCGCCAAATCTCATTCATCTTAATTTCATCTCATGGAATTGGGAGATTTACTGCTGTTAGATGAAATCTCTTAGCATATTTGTCACCGCTCTTCATAGTGTTGATGTATTGGTAGGTTAATGACTTTAAATTCTCTTAATTTTAAGAGAAAATGCAAAATTACATTTTTTATATAAAATGATAACAAGGCTTCTCTGGTCGACTGAAAGGTTTATACTGTAAAAAAAAAAAAAAAAAAAAAAAAAAAAAAAAAAAAGACGAAATAAATGAGTATATTAATACACTTTGAAAATGACAGAGCATTAAAAGACAATTAAATAAGTAAATATATAAGTTTTCAATGTTATATAAACATATATTTCTTCCAATTGTGCATGTAATGAAGTGCTTACGTTTGACAATTTTTAAATTCGATAGAACGGTGGTCTTTGCGTCCGCCAATATAGCCAATATAGATTCGAAACAGGTCGACCCCTTGTTTGTGCCATTTTGTAAATATAGCATATTGTTTTATTTGAAGATTTACTCGGATTATTTTACTTTTAAATTGTTTTGTTGAGCGCATGCGCTATATTAGTTAAAACATTAAAAGTTAAAACGAAGTATTTCTAATAATCAGTGGCGGATCCAGGATTTCATTCGAGGGGGAGGGGCCAAAATCGGAATTTCAGATTATGGTACACCAAAAAAAAAAAATCCGTTACACCGGGCGAGCAAAAGGTAATCATACACTCAATTTTTTTTCACGTCATGCTGGCTAAGCGGGGGGGGGGGGGGGGGGGCTGGTGATAATTTCTTTTTGGCCGTCGGCCATCAAAGAGGTTATCATGTATTAGCCATGGGGTAAGTTTGGGGGTCAATCGGCCCACTCATCTATTTTTAATTCGCTTTTTGTTTCTTTTTTTATTTGCTAGGGGGGGGGCGGGCCGTCGGGCCTCCCCTGGATCCGCGCCTGATAATGATAAAGCTTGCATGGTGAGAAGTATAAGCAGTAAGTTTGAAGTAAAGTAATATAAGAAGTAAGTTGGGTTCACCATCCTGAAAAGGACAGTTGGTTGTTCTTTTGATCCTCAGTTTTGTTAAGAGATGCCAAACCTCACTAAAGAATAACCAAAAGATCTTTTCAGGACTGATGTACCAGACAAACTTAGCTTTTAAACTTTTTGTAAGCAAGGAAAGGGTCCGTTATAATTTCCAGGCAAATCAATGAGACCTTCAACAAGTGAGGATGGATCATCTTCACTTGAGATTAAATTTACAGTCCATCTATTGGCATAGCTTGGATCCATGCTCTGAGGTAGAGATTGACTTCAATTGTACATCTTCTAAATATTGGCGTTGCTTAGGTCCACGCTGCAAGGTCCAGATCGACTTCAATGGTGATGGTCTTAGGTTTCTTGTTCAATTTTGGCGTTGATCAATCTGCAGAATATCTCTGTCAATGTATTCTTAGTGGTGCTGTATCCACGCAGATTATAGCCCTTAGTTCATCGAAACGAGTTCCTCTTCCTCCTCCTCCTTATGTCCTTGTCAGCCTCCTCATCATCATCCTCATCCTCCTCCCCTTATCATCATCGTCATTATCATCATCATCATCCTCATCGTCAACCTCATCCTTGTCCTTCTCATCATCATTATCACCCTCCTCAATCTCCCCCTCCTCATCATCATCCTCCTCTTTATTATCATTATCATCATAACGTCCTTTTTCTCTCTCCTCATCATCATCATCATCATCACCCTCCTCATCCTCCTCCTAATCATCATCATCATCATCATTATAATCATCAACCTCATCCTCTTCTCTTCATCCAATGCATTCGTTCCACCAATATCCACTCTTTCTCCACTCTCATCTCCTCACCTCTCCACCTCTTTCACTCTCTCTCTCTCTCTCTCCTCTCTCTCTCTCTCTCTTCTTACTTTACTCTCGTCTTCCACTCTATCCTCTATCCACCTATCATGCCTATGGCTATACTTCCGCTAAACATTCGCCTCTTGAGCAGAAGAGCTTTGGGCCTGTAACCATACTTCTTCCTTCCTCTTAAAGGTCTTCTATAGTCTTCTTGGAAGGCTCTGCCGTTGACACGACAGTCGTTGTTATAGACTAGCTGCATCATTTTTGACAGTTTATCCGACTTCTCCACCGAGTATATGCCTGCTAAATCATAATGTAACGAAAAGTTATCCACACGTTGCAAAATTCAGGCTTGAATAAATTTATTCATTAATAATATTTGAACATTCCAAATGATCAGTGTACGCATCCATAAATCCGATGACAAGGGTCATATTCACGTTACTAAATCTGTCTCAGAGACGTTATTTAATAACTTTACGTCCGTGGACGGCAGTCTTTATGCAATCAATCAAGATATTATTTTCTCAAGAAAAACTCACAGGGTCTGAATCCTAAACCAACTCTCTTTCGGGGTACCATATCGCTAGAGCCTCATCTGAAGTGGGCGACGGAGAACTCGGCCAAAATTGAAATGCCTCCGAGTTAAAATCGAAGAGACGTTTTACCTTGGTGCTCCGCCACCATATCGCCGTCGCCTCCGGGGGCGCAGTCAAGGGGACGCTGATGGTGTTGCAATTACACCCCTTGCTCTCTTCCGACGTCGTTCTCAGTCTCAAGTGTATTTCTTTTTTATTGTTATTATTATTAATTTTGTTTAGTATTAAACACAAATGAAAATAATGAAAATAAATATATTAGTTGTAGTTGAATTCGGATACATGGCTGTATTACTTTGCTCTGTTTTTCGTTAAATAGCCCTATGAACTAGTTTCCCTGTTACGTTCACTATTAATTAATTTTCCACTTGCTTATCAATCTTCTTTTGTAGCATAACAACATACAGTGGAGCATCAATGGATTTATAACAGTCTTGGATGAAATTTGTATAAAGTCTGTTTCGTTTATTGTGTTTTAAACGTCGGTGGACGTGTCAGATTTTTTTTTTTTTTTTGCATATGATGTTCTCTAGTGTGCAAGATTCGAACCACAGACTATTTGATGAGCATTTTGACCATTATAAGCCAACCGCAGAGCACCCTTCCACTATATTCAACCTTTGTTGTCCTCTCCATGCCTTTTACCATCACTAATATAAAATGGAGGAAACATCCAAGAAGATCTTCCTCTTGCTCGAAGGTTATAGTGATGTTCCGTTTCGATCGCAACCACTGAGGATGATTGCTTCTGATTTTCCGACGTTCCGTTTCCAAGGCCATTAGATTACCTGTCCCTTCAAGGCGATCAGAAACCGTGGAAGCTGGCATACAACACTACACAGAATGGCACACGTGGTAACCACGGAGGCTCACCTGGGGATCCGATCGGTATCATTACCGCTGTCAGGTTTGTCAACGTCATTAGAAAGTCTTGCTTTCTAATTGATGCGTGGCTTCGAGACAAATAGATAATACCGTATCATATGAACACATGTAACCTGTTGAATCAAACTCAATTTAACTTATTTCCATTGGAAAAGCAAAGGATGGATTCATATTAAAACGCTTGGTATATAGATTTTAATGGAAAGGCATACACACTAAAATGTTGGTCAATCTTAATGGTTTAGTCGGATAATTGTTTGTTGGTTGAAAATCCACAATGCTGGGAAACTTTTCCTAAATTTGTGAAATTTTTGCTTCAAGTATCCAGAGTTGGTTAATAGTAGGGCAAACTTTAACCAATATGCAGTGGACTATTTTCCCCAGTGTTGGTCAAAAGTCGGGCATTTTTTGCCAAACTAATTCAAGAGTGTATACACACCACTTCAAAATAACACGTGTTCATTTTAATAGCAACACGAAAAGGGACAGATTCAAAATAATAGGCTACAAACATGAATGGATTTGTAACCAATTTTGAATACACTATCATATTTAGTAAATATCTTTCTCCTTTGCAAAATGTGACGCCTCTCGGAGACTTGGTAAACGCACAAATTTGACCATCTCTAACCATGCTAATGGGAAGTAATTCATGTTCAACATTAATTCGACCATAACATCATACCCGTAAACAATTTTATCAACTAATAACTTAATGGAATGTCTTCCGAGAATCAATTAATCCTTATTTTTAGGTAAATGACTTTAAATGCTTTATGTTTAAGGTAGAATTCTATTTTTGGAAAACTTAACGGTGGAACTCCTAATTGCTGTCTTTTATCCACAGCGGATCTCACCGACGCGTCGTAATGCTTTTATAGGACATAGAGTTCACCCAGAGTTTGTTTCAGCAGGGCATTTCCTACCACAAACACTTCATGATATGACCATTGTTTACCCGAAGACTCGGTAACAATGCTTTTATCCAAAGAGCTCTTTAAAAGTGCGTTTCGCCAATTTTTTTTATTTTTATTTATTTATTTTTTTTTTTAATACAATACGTCAGAGATTCTGTTATTTCTGCGCATTATCCCAGGTGATGCCCAGAGCTAATAAATTAGTCCTCACGGGCCTCTAAGGATATACGTGTAATGTATGTCTTTCTTTTTTTCAATTAACTTTTTATCATCATTATTATTTTGTATTATAATTCTGACCTTTGTGTCGTGTAGAAAAGTCGGAAGAATCTGTATAGGCAAAATATTAGTCAAGAATGGCTAAGTTGACTGTATATTCAATCTTTCTAGATACATCAAATAACGAATTCCGAATGAGCTTTCAGAGACTCAAAGACTGATGCCGTCAAGAACTGTTATCTTTATGTTAAAAAGCACACCTTTAAGCAACAGATCAATGATTTTACCTTGTACGATTCACATGTAGTATCGATTTTTCAAAAAAAAATAAAATGGAATTTACATAATTGATTTCCATTGACTGATAAGCATGAATATCAAACTACGGTATTACCTACTGGGAAACATAACTTAATTGAGCGACAGGATCGTACCTAAAGTAAAAAGGAAAGGAAAAGGTGGGCAAAGATGTACATGTACACTTAAATTTGTCTTTTGCTGACGTCTCTACTATCAAATGCTTAAATGTATTGCTTTCATTGTTTTGTACAGGTACACTCTAAAAACTGAAGTGCTGTTTTTAGCTCTTCAAGGGCTGAAATCAGCACTTTTTAAGTGCTTGCATAGTGACTGCACTCAAAGTGCTGTTTAACTGCACTCAAAGTGCTGTTTTTGCACTTTCACGTGAGCTGAACTTTCAGCAAAAATGGGCAAAAATGGAGTGACTTCGTTGGGATTCGAACCTGGGTCCCCTGCATGAGAAGCGCTGACGAGCACGTTAGACCAATTCACATCTCACGGTTGCTAATAGATCATAATTGGCATGATAAACTTTCTTCAAATTTGCCATAATCATCTACTATGCTGTCATAATTAAAGCCAGTTAGCGAGATCTCCGTTGGTCTATTGGTAACGTCAGCGGTACTCTTCCATGTCTAGGTGAACGGTTCGAATCCCATACCGACCATGAACAGTTTTTGTTGATAAATTAGCACTTGGGTAAGTGCTAAAACAGCACTTCAGGTGCTGATTTAGCACTTCAAGTGCAGTCACTATACGAGCACCCATAAATTAGCACTTCAGTTTTTAGAGTGTACACGTCCTAAGTAATAATTGCACCATTAACAAAACACAAACTTTAGGCTGTCGTTTATTATTTTGTCAAATATTGACTCAGAATATGCTACCTCAGTATTTACAGACATGCGTGTCTCTTCCCCGATGTAATAAAATTCTTTCATTTCCAAATTTGTTTCCCTGATGATCACTGTATTGACTCGTTATGAAATGAAATACTATATTTAGTATGGCATCCTCGATTTGATGCGAGGAAATATATTGTGATGCGCTGGTGCACGCTTGCATAAGAGGACACTGAGAAATCATGCCTGATTTTTTTTTTTTTAATATAAGTGACGAAAATATCAGCCTGTTTTGTCATTTTTGATAGTGAGATGATTATTAATGGCGAGAAAGAAAGTAAGAAAAGAATGCGAGAGAAGGGATGTATTAGATGAAAACGCAAAGGAAAGAAGGATTATATAAGAAGAGAGTGAGATAAAAGGATATTGTAGAATGAGGAAAGACCAAATTAATAGAAATGAACACAAATGGAAGAAACATAATAAACGCTGGAAAACGGTAAGAGATGAGCAGAAAATTGATAATATTAATTCATCAATCTGAGACTCAGAGAAACAGAACGATATAGAAAAAGAGAGAGGGGGGTAAAGATTGAAAGAAAGAGAGGGAGATCGGCAGGGTTGGTCACATCCAATAAGAAGACGAGGATATAGAATTTTTTATTTTTTTTTTAAATGAAAGGGGGAAAAGGAAAAAGAATAGGTTTCTAACAATTTATTTTGCTCTGTTTCACTCCTTTTCTATATGCCGTTATTGTTCTTTCTCATCAGGGACCACTATGAAAAATCTATATAACGATTATTATAAAGCTCTAACGGAGTAAGGTTTTGTAATTTGAGGGAGGGCATCTTTAGATTGAGATGGAGAATTTAAGCAAAATCAATCACGTTTTATAAATAATTTGCATTTTTGTAAAAATGTAAGGTAGTCCTCGGTGATAACACTTTATCGTATTTTTTTAATTATTATTTCAAGTATGTTAGTACTTCACAAAATTTGAATTCCAAAGTAAAAGTGTTTAATAATGATGAAAGAGTGGATTCGAAGCAAATATTGTAAGAGGAGGAATAGGGACATCTTTTGATGTCAACAAATTGGTAAGATCTGTATATTGGAATGATGGAGGCTTGAACGACGAACTATGTTGCTAAACTAACACACTTGGTCCCCCCCCCCTCTCAGTAGTCATGTAGTGCAGTTGATGACATGGAATACATCGCCAGGTGTTCCACAGAAGAACACATCCCATAAATGCACTATGTAAAGTGCAAAGTAATGCCTGATAGTCTTTTATGTGTCATATTTCCAGTATCATACACTGCCCTCCAAAAGTTTGGGTACACCTGATGTTAGCTCTGTTTTGGATCATTTTGAGGCATTTTATGTCTAGTAGTTCAGTCCAAATGATGTTTAAGTACAAAAAATACATTGTACAACCAATATACTTCACGATTACCACGCCAAGTGTCCTTAGAATTTAGAAATTATTCAAAAATATGCAAAAAGGGCAAAATCGTGATTTTGGACTAATTTATTCAATTATTCAAAAAACAAGATATCTCGGCTAATAATGGTCCGATCAATGTAAAACATTTTATGGATGTTGAGACATATAAAAAATATAACCCAGTAATGTTCGTTCGTATTTTGAGACAACACTTTATTAATTATGCAAATTTATGCAAATTAAAGGTCTATTTTTAGAAATTTATCAATATTTTGTTTAAAACATTGCTATGAAGCCCAATTTTTTTGGGGTTAAAAGTTGCTGAGTATAATAGTCAACAACATTTTAATTAAAAAGTTGGACTTTCTCATGAATTCCTTTGTATTCTTTTGTTTATCACTTTCTATTGTCTTCGATTACTTTTATTTTTATGTATTTCTTAATGTTTTTGGCCCTTTTCTGTTTCTGAAATGAAAGCAAAATATTATCTTACATTTTATTTAGGTCTGACATGCAATAATGCGATGTTGTATCACCTAATAACACAATGGGCAGTGTTCTTAGAAAAATAGTTGCACTACGCTTTAAAGGAAAAAGTCACCAAAAGGCATATTTTGGGTTGGCAGCGGTTGCGCAGCAGTCATGGATGTTTTATAGTTGGTTAAATTGGCCGAGACCCCTCCCCCAGTCAGAACAGTTATAATTCAGTCTTTACATAAAAAAAGTTATTAAGTAAGGAACCATTATTTTGACGTGTAATTAGGAAAGGTTTAAAATATCGAAAAATTCAATTATTGCCCGTTTGTGTACTGAATGCACCATTCACCTGAATTGCTCTACAACACTCTTAATTGCATGTAAAAGGCTTTAAGCATCATCTTGGATATCTTGAAATCAATCAAGGTACATTTTAGAAACATAAAGGAGCCAAAAACTTTGCGAAATACATAAAAATAAAAACAATCAAAATCCATCTTCTTAATCATAATTTTGTTGAATATTATACCCAGCAACTTTTAACAAAAAATTGGGCTTCATATCAATTTTTTTAACAAAGTATTGATAAATTTCTAAAAATAGACCTTTAATTTGCATAAATTTGCGAATAAATTTGCAAATAAAGTGTTATCTCAAATAACAAACAAAGAGTACAGGGTTGTATTTAACACGTGCCTCAACATCCATGCAAAATTTTACATTGATCGGACCATTATTAGCCAAGATATCTTCTTTTCTTCAATAATTTAATGAATTAGTGCAAAATCACGTTTTTGCACTTTTTGCATATTTTTTAGTAATTTCGAAATCCCAAAGAGACTTGGCGTGGTAATCGTTAAGTATATTGGTTGCATAATGTATTTTTTGTACTTAAACATCATTTGGACTGAAGTACTGGACATAAAATGCCTCAAAATGATCCAAAACTGAGCTGACATCAGGTGTACCCAAACTTTTGGAGGGCAGTGTATATGTATTGATACATGGATGAAAGTTGGGAGTGGGGTCTTTTGCAAGTATAGAGATTATGAAACTAATATGAACAACCGTTTCTATGCTTTTCTCCCTCTGAATCTAATTTAATGTATCGATGTTTTGCAACTTGTAAATCTTAATTATATTTTGTGAAATTAATTTCTTTCAATATGTGCGTGCATGTGGTGGATAATGGCCGCCTAAGATAATACTCTATCTCGATATACAATCCTATTAAGACCTGATGCAGTCTTAATTAAATGTCAAGGATTAACTTACGTCAAACTCGGTTGAGTCTTGGAGTGAAAACACGTCTTACCCTGTGTATTTTAGACCATATGAAAGTAGTGGTATAGGCCAACTACGGGGTCACATAATCACTCCATATTTTACATCGAAGAGCTTTTAAGACAATATTAAATATTCGCGTCTTTTATTTTCTAACAAATGATTTATTGACGAAAAATGATTTATCTCAATTATTTTTGAATTTTTCCCCAAAATATGAAATATAATTGAGATGAATCACTTTATAATTAAGTTATGGTAAATTATTTGTTGGTAACACAAGGTTAAAATAAATTTTGGTCTAATAATTTTTCCATCATGTTGGAAATTGCAGATCCTATAAAACATTACCAAGACCATGTTGCAACGGACGGGAGGCAACATATTGGACGTGTCATGTTGCTACTCTGTGTGTAAAGACAGGCCACTCTATTGCTCCTTTGGAGACATTTTGGAAATGCGCATAAATGATTAAAAGAAAAAGAAAACGAAACCCCGCATTAGGTAAATGTGTATAATTATAATTGTGAATAGTCGCAACAACCCCCAAACAACTCCCAAAGAGTCAATCAAGCCCAACTAACCAAACATATCAATAAATAAGCCCAACCAACCATCCAACGAAAATCTCTTAAACAAAGCAACGAGGAAGAAATGGACATTTTCTTATGCGAAAACTCAAGTTTATTACAAATCAACGCGTCAATCTTTGATATTTGCCGATGCAGCATACATTAACGCGTGTTATGTGAAAGAGGCGCCACATCCTTAATGATTTCCGACTAGATACGTATTCAAATATTTTAAAGCCGCGACAGCTACTTTTACAGCAAGCTTAAATGGGGCAGATTTATAAATTTAAATAGAGATTTAATTTTATAGAATTAAATAACTAGTGTTTTTCTCATAACTAGGTTTACTTATTTAAAACCAAATAAACATATTACATGGTAATACACATGCAAATTATAATTTTTTTTTAGGAGGTGGGGGGGGGGGATGAAATTTGGGCACGGGCTGAACTATAATATACCATTGTGAACAAAACAGATTGTCCCAATGAAAATCAGTTTTGATACTTTTATTGGCAACAAGATAACATGTAGTGAAACGAATTACTTGATATCAACATATTTTGTTTCTCTCTTTCAAACTTTGATTTACACAAATCTACAATCAGCATAAGGGTTTCGGCAAAAGGCTTATGTCTGCAATGTTGAATAAACAATGAAACAGCTTGACTGTTTTAAAAGAATCTTACAAAACTGAACGATGATAAATACCAATCCACAAAAATACAATTATTATAAAATCATCATATTGTGTTTGTTTATAAATCGACTTTTTATGACACTACTTGAGCATACGTTGCCACCTTTCTAAAACAAAACTAAAGTGCACTTATTATTTGAAGGAACATGACAACTCCCGCCCCCCCCCCCCCCACACACAGATTTTTTTTAAATCATTAATCAGAACCATTATTCATATATTCATGTTTGCACTGGACGAATCTTCATCTCTGTTTTCTTGAGAGAATAACTTGTACCTAGCCAGCCATTCCACATAACACCTTTATGTTCCTGTGAGGTGGCCCCATGGAGATAGAGGGCGTTAAGATTAGAATGAAGGCAGTTCTTATACCACCATGCACCTTTGAAAGAAGTAGCACAGTTAGCTCCATGCGGGTCATTGTCACTGTCCTTTGTAGTGAACTGGTTACCAGAGTGATAGGACAGACTATCCCCTGAAAATGCAAAATAGTTGTAAAGGGAAATTATTTCTACATTTCTACATAAAGCACTTCTTAAACCAGTTTATGTGGTGGAGAATGACAAGTTGCTCAAAAATAATGTAATAAACTCTCCATATAAGATAGCCTAATGATCATAGTCAGTACGTCATACAAAAAGACTGTAAGGCTCTGAGAATTAAAAGATACAATTTTTTTTCAATGAAAATGCGATAATTTTTTATTGTTTTTTTTTTTAAAACTATACTTCTAATATTTCCTTTCTTAATGAATATTTTATTCAGAGACATAATTATATTAACATAAATATGGAATGGAAGATGATATTGGCTATTTACCTGCGTCTCCTGAATAATCTCCAATCGTCATGGTGTATTTGGCTTCTTCATCTGCAACATAGAAAGTGCTATACTTGGCATAACGGGTTTGTCCCTCGAAGTCTTCGAGATCCACCCGTAGTTCGTAGATTTTCTGTATGGCGAGCCGGTGAATGTTGTCGTTTCCGAGCCAGTGTTCGGAAGAGACGCTCCCAAAACCGTATTTATAATCAATCCATTCCAGATAGAAGTCAACCGAACCATCCTGCCTGCGCTGAAAGAGCTAGACATGTAAGAAGGCGAGAGACAGTGAGTAGTGAAACATAGTGGAGCATACTAGATGATAAAGATAAAATGTGGATTTAGAGGGAATGGGTGGAGCAAAACTATATAGGGTTAAGTAAGTAAGTACAACAGATTGTTAGTGCAGCGTCCAATCTCTATGACGGACTCATATCGGGGTATGACACTTATGGAGCATGTACGACATGCACGAGGTTTTTTGCGATACCTTTCCAACAGAAACGTAGGAATCGCAGAAATTCAACAACGACGGCTATGGTAACGGAAGCAAGGTTGCAGGCACGAAGCTAAAGACGGGACAAAAATTGGGATTTTGGATGAATAGTTCGGAACGAGGTAACAGCCACTCTTCCTAATTCTCACTCTCTCAAATAACTATATGCCATTGGACGTACTGGACATTGCATTTTAATTGGGATTTTTTTTTAAAGGCCTTTTCATATTAATGTAATACATGTACGTGTGTGTATGTTAGTTCAGGTTATTCATCAACATTACATTATTATTATCAATACCCTGTCTTGGCAGTAATGCGTCATGAAATGGATATAATTGATTATGTATATTATTATATACTGATTATGTTCATAATGTCAACTTTGTTCCTTATTTGCGAACTTAACATAGAGAAATTTATTAACATCTATCACACATGGGTTGAGATATTTAGATTGCTATTCTATTTTGATTGCAATGAATGCTTGAAATACCCGCGAAAGACAAAGAAGACGCAAATACGATCATAAAATAGATATTTGAGATGGGGGGAAAGGGTTCCGAAAATGACACTTTATTAATTTCTTTGATAGCCTTAGCAGTTTTACATGCCAAGAAACCTGTTTTCTCCTTCTTTTTAATGGTTTCTATGTATATATGTATATTTATATTTAATGAACAGGAATTTACTTCGCATTTATATAAATATTCCCAACCACAAAGAAATATCGAGACCAGTAACTAGAAAAGAGGAAGTCGAGAAAAAATGACCATATTATATGCCATATAGTTAGGATAGAAAAGATGAAAGTATTTCTATTTTATTTTCCCCATTTCCAAAACTTTTTAACCCTCCAAAGTGTGGTTAGAGGGAGAGAAAGAGGTTATAAGCATGCCCCCCTTTTTTTTTTGGGGGGGGGGGCTTGAGACTCACCGTCCATCCACCACCATCTGTCTCCATGTCGCATGAAACAAAGAATGGATTACCATCTCCATCAGGATATACTGGATATATCCCACTCGTATTCTGACCACTGGCTTGAATCTCGGCACAATCACGAGGATTGCCTGAAACATAACGGAACAAATACAAAGCACATGTTATTTGTGTGAACATTATTTTTCCCGTAATAACTGATAATTCTTGAATGAACTTTATTTTTAAAAAAAAGTATATTATTTTTTTTGTTTTTTGTAAGAGGTCATATGAAAAAGAAGACATGATCTTTATTCAAATCACGTATTCTAGAAATCACTTAACCATGACGAAACCCTGAACTTTTTTCTCATTTGCAAGATTTTCTTGTATCTTGTGCCCACTGAGGCGTGAAACATCGGGATTTTTGTGGAAACAAAATCAGAGGTACTCCCCGAAAAGAATTGTTTTGTTCATTCAAAGTAAGAATTTAGATTTTAGTCCTTACGTCAAAAAGGGGCCTTTCCACTCTCATGTGCTCACTGAAGCATGAATTCATAAATAAATGCCATCATCGACACGTGCCCAAAATTATAAACACAGTCAACCAAAAAAGTATTATTGAGATGATTTTCAGGGCATAAAATTATTGCAATACCTCTTCATAATTCTAAAATGGCCTATTTTTGGTTGTTTGATTGATTCATTAAACCGTGAATAAAGTGATATCCATCATATTAGATCGTAATTACGACGTAAAATACGCAAAAATTGCAGTTTTTATAATTTTTAGCCAGCGCTTACCTAATTTGATCATAAAACTTATTTTGAATGTCAGGGCACACATGTGGCATCCCTTTTGACAAGTGTGATGTTGAAAAAAAAATTAATATTGTTCCGAAATCATTTATTCAAAGTTGTGATAATCGGCTTGTGAGCTTCAAAAAATGACATTTTTTCCTTCAACCATTGGTCACTGAAGTATGACATGCTGATTTTTCCTAAAATTGCTCACTTTGATAGTAGCTAATAAATTGCATACACGGACATGTAATTAGGTTTTTTGAGCCCATCCTGGTTAAAAAAATTATGGATATCTGAAATAGGGGAAATTTACTTTTTGTGTTGTGTTTAGATAATTTAAATATATATATATATATATATACATATATATATATATATATATACATACATATATATACAATGTATATTCATTTTTAATGCATTGATTTAATATGATTATTCATGAAATAGGGTAGATGTAGGGAATACCGGCCACTTAAGCTCATTTGCTTAATTAGCACATGAAAACAATAAAATCACAAAAGAAAAAGATTCTCATTGCTTAGCTACATCATTCAACTTTATTTTCAAAAAAAATTGAGGTAATCAAATATTTGTTGAGGCAGTTATATGCAAATAATGACGTCACCCTATGAATTATAATAACCTATGCATCAAATACAAACAGATTAGCAGGCATTTTCATGAATGTATATTTATTTAATTATATATTAATAATTATTAATATATTTTGAATTCCAGCTCGCTTAATTCTGCGACACAATGTATTAGTGTCTCTTTACAGTCACTAAGCATTAAGTTGATCAAAATGTGTAAATCCAGCATAGCTGAATGCTTATCCAATACTCGAGAGAATAATTAATTCCAATATCCAAAGTGAGTGATGACTTCAAAATGTCATTTTATTATTTATACGCCATTCCATACTTACACAAAATTTCATGCTCAACGAACCTGTCATTGCTGAGGTATAAGAGCATAGATCCCCTTATGCCCCCCCCCCTCCCCTCCATGACCACTTCTCTTGCATTTACACTTTAAATTACAATGATTCAAAATAAATCATGAATTACTGTGGATAGGTACAAATCGATTTTCGGATATAGATCAAATGTGAATCTAAAAAAAATATGAAGTTCAAATCTAAAGCCAAAATTCGATTGATCCCAATGTACAGTCCTTTATTCATTTTAAATCTTTGTAATTTATATTTGTAAGTTTACTGAAAATAAGAAAACTCTATTATCACTTACCATTTTTTTGAGCAGGCCGAGGGGTGTATCGTGATGTCGGGTTCTGAAGAATGTCCAAAATGGTGCCAGTCAGATTCAAAAGTTTATCAGTAGCTGCACTACTACGAGCATCACCATGACCATAAAACTGTTATGATGAAAACAATTTTTTTTAAATATATATCTTTAAGAGGTTCTAAGACATCTCCCCCGGAGGACGACTCCCCCGGGGACAACTCCCGGAGGACAGCTCCCCCCGGAGGACAACTCCCCCGGAGGACAGCTCCCCCGGAGGACAGCTCCCCCGGAGGACAGCTCCCCCGGAGGACAGGTCCCCCGCAGGACATCTCCCCCGGAGGAACAGGTCCCCCAAGGACGAGTCCCCGGAGGACAGCTTCCCCTAGGGACAACTCCCACGGAGGACAACTTCCCCTGGACAACTCCCCTGGAGGACAACTCCCCCGGAGGACAACTCCCCCGGAGGACAACACCCCCTGAGGACAGCTCCCCCGGAGGACAAACTCCCCTGGAGGACAGCTCCCCCGGAGGACATCTCCCCCGGAGGATAGGTCCCCAAGGACAACTCCCCGGATGACATCTTCCCTCACTTTAAATGCTTTATAACTATTGATTTTATGCCAACCCTTGGTTTTTCTTTCTGTTACAATTATTACATAACTTTTCGCATGGAGTAACCCTTCTGTAATGACAAGCGAGGATGGGAATGGTTGTTTAATTGCTCATCATCCATTGGAACCACCTTTCCAATCTATGAATGGCTACTCCTTCCCTCAAAAGGTTGTTAGGTTTGGCAGATTCAGAGGTACCCCAACGAAATGTGACCCTCAGAAAGGGAAAATTAATGAAAATGCAAGAAATAAAAGAAATGTTGAAAAAAGGAAGGATGCTAAATGGGGGAACTTAAATATGAAGCTACAGGAGTAGTTGGCCTACATATCTCTAGTCGTCTTCAGCAAGGGGGGTAAGCCACGATAATTAAGCTTTCATTAATAATTAATCACACCCTAAACAAATTAGAATGGGCGCAAAAGTTTAAACGAGAATACAGTTTTTATTTATCAAAAAAGAAATTCACAAAACTGAATTCCAACATCATCACTTGTTTTGTCATTTTTAAGTAATAATGTAATGCAATCATTGTCATTGGGTATAAGATTTTACAGACAATTGTTATATCTGAATGGTGTGTGTGTTCATAAGTATGCACTTGCACAGCTTTGCATTCATGCCGTGTCATCGCTTTCATAAGAGGGTGTTATTGCAACTAGTGTTGGTATGAAAATATCTCCAGAAGTAGATGACAATTAAAACATCTCGGTATATCAACCAATTTTTCTGTATTTCCGTCAACATATCCGATGAAAACATTTATAATTCTAAAACATTTGCTGAAACAAGCCAAAACAAAACAAAACAAAACCCTTGTATCAGATTATGTACCTATATTTTTGTATAATTGAAGAGGTGTGATATAAAATTTTCCAATTGACGATTCGCGCTTGAAAATTCCTTTTTTTTTCTCTCTCTCTTTTTTTTTTGGTGGGACTAAAAGAAAGATGATCGTCACCGTTTGTAAAAGAATAACAACAACAAAAGTAGAACCATAAAAGTAAAAATATACTGCTTCGGGTCACTTTTATTTAAAACATTTCGGCTCGCGCTTTGCGCTCAAGAATCATCCCTTCAAAAGGATCATTTTTTCAGATTTCGAACCCCCGCAAAAATCCTAGTTACGGGCCTGACCATTGACCTACATACTCTAAAATCTAATCAGATCATCTTCCTGTGGTGATTTAAGATTGAAGTTGATATCTCTCTCTCTCTCTTTTGTCGATAAAATTCGGTTCCAATAACAGTACGCCTCTACAGCTGCCAAACTTTAACACCTTTCGCCGGAAAAAAACAAAAATTGCCAAAGATTTTGTATTTCCATGAATGGCTATTTCGGTTTAAAAATAAACAAACAAACAAAAAACACACAAAAAAAAAGCAAATGGAGCAAAAATTAACGAGTGCATGTGGATCTGTTCTCCGGAATGGTTGAGTTGTCCTCCAGGGGATTGTTCTGCGGGGTAGTTGTGCTGCGGGGAGTTGTCCTCCGGGGGAGTCGTCCTCCGGAGGAGTTGTCCTCCAGGGGAGTTGTCCTCCGGGGGAGTTGTCCTCCAGGGGAGTTGACCTCCGGGGGAGTTGTCCTCCGGGGGAGTTGTCCTCTGTTGGGGAGGTTTAGCAACTTTGGGCGGAGATATGATCCTCTGTGGGACTTGTCCTCCGGGGGAGTTTTCATCGGGGGAGATGTCCTCCGGGGAGTTATCCTTGGGGGGACCTGTCCTCCGGGGGAGATTTCCTGTGGGGGATTTGTCCTCCGGGGGTGTTGTCCCTCCGGCGGGAGTTGTCCTCCGGGAGTTGTCCCCGGGGATTGTTGTCCTCGCGGGGAGATGTCCTGATACGCTTTAAAGAATATATAGATTATATGTTAATGTTTATGATTGAGTAAAACGAAACTCGACCCACCCACCTCCCCCCCCGGACCAAAAAAAAGAGAGAGAGAGAGAGAGCAAAATACAACCATGTGGGAACATGTCTGTTCACGATAAAATGTCCAGTCTTCCATGGAACAGAATTTATGTTACAATGCTTTACAAACAAACGGAAAAATACATTCTAGTTATATTGCTTACTTGTATATTATTGTTGATAGGGTGACAGTGAGACTTGGAGCAAGAGTTCTCAGGCTCACTCTGTTCAGCGTCATTTGATCCATTGCTCTGTGGGCCATCGTGGATCGAATCTGATGATGATTCCGTTGTCGTTTGGGCAAACGAATGAGCCACCAAAACGATCAACAACAAATTTAAGAACCAACAGGACGACATAGTGTAAGGTGATTGTGAGGAGTAAGAGAATTGTCAAGAAACTACCACTTTCAAAATCCACCTGTACTCATTCAGGTTGATTTGGAGACTGGGTGCCTGATACTGGTGCCAGCAATATTTATTGTCTATATGCAAGAAATCATAATTGGTCGATTCTGTTCAATACCTTATAAGGTAATATGGTTTCGTTTTTACAGGAGAGTAGAGCAATGCAAAGTTGTTTGTGTTTCAAACTATTCATTTATATCTGGGCAAGTGTTAAGTAACAAAGTAGCTATGCACCTCCCCCCCCCCCTCCCCTCCCCCCAAAAAGACAAGTACCTAATTCGATAAAATTCCTCATGTGGCGGAAGTTTGAAGTCATTTACCCATATAATGGTGTTATCTAAATATTATGACTCAAAATAACATTAAAAAGGGAGTGTAAGTCATATCAAGAGTTGAAAGAGATACATTATAATGACATATTTCGAGGCTTTCGGAAGGCATTCAAAGAGATTTTCATTTCCACACTTCCGCCTGCACGTCATATCTATCTTCCTCTTATAATTCTGTCTCTACCTCTTTCTGTCTCTTATATCTTTGTGTCTACCTCTGCATCTCTCTCTATATTTCTGCCCTTAAAGAGCAAAATTAATGAAAACTAGAGCTTATAATTGTAACACGTACAATTATCGGTGGTATGTACTAATATGTGAAATAATAATGTGGTAAATTTACATGAATTATGTTTCGCAATTAAACTGGTTGAGAATTTTCTCAGCCATAGCATGAAAAAGCAACCAATATTTTAATGATATAAACTACATTTAGATTGAAAAAAAAAATGAAATTTTGAGTTTGCATGAGAATATGGCAATGTTCTATCCTTTTGACCCCTAAATTTTATTGGTGGATTATATTTCCTATGTCATAAACTTTCAGAAAATGTAAAAAAAAAAACCTCGGGTTTTTGACCTCTCTGAAGAGCTATGGAGGATATTAAAGACGTATATTTTGTTATGTTTTTACGTTATTTGCCCCATTGATGCACGCGCGGACTTTGAAATTTGATGAGCGCTTGCGTCCTTATGATGGGCTGGAAATGATTCAAAATAGATAGAAACTGTCATGAAAAGTGTCTGAAATGCGAATTAAGAAAAAAAAATCCGGAGTTTTACGTGATTGCATACTGCTAAATCATACCAGCAGTCTACAATGTAGTTCTTTATTCTTAAGTTTAGTTTGTTAATTTTTATTGTCATTATTGTCATTTACGGCGTGCGCGCATAACGCGCGCGCAGGCGCTTACGCGCGGAAATTTTCAAGCTGTTTGAAATGGCGTGAAACATACTTTGTATGAATATGGGATGATTTTGAGCATTTTTAGATTTTGACCCAGATTTTTCAATCTGTTAAAAGCATTTATTAAATTGGCTGTCAAATTATTTTTTGTTAGGAACATGACGGTGTTTAATTTGAGACCAGCCACGAGTCATTTGGCGACAATTTTTAACGCCAACGATTAGGTCGGCACTTAAAAAAAAGTAGGAAAAAAAAGCATTTGCAATTGATGGTGTATCCAACTCTGAAAAGATAATTGGGGGTTGCCGTTCATCCTGAAGAATTATGAAGGATTTTGTGTAGGCATGTTTTTGGTCAAAAATGTACTATTTTGGCAAAATTGACAAAATTCGCGCGCGGGTAATTCCAACTTGAACAGACGCCCATCTCGTTATGAATTATTTTAAAAAAGTGATTATGGTGTCAAATTACCGTGAATATTATCAAAATTACTTTAAGAGCAAAAAAACGATGGTCTGAAGCTGCATTCTTTCCCGACGCGCAAAATCGTGGGCGTGCATGTTTTCTTGAAATGCTTAAAATGACCTGAAACGTACTCTAATTGAGCCAGAAAGTGATTTTGAAACAATTTTTAATTTTTTGCGCGCGAGTAATTTATTCATGCGTGCGCATACGCGCGCGCATTATGTTCTTAAAGATGCGCTTCAATTTGAAGTTTATGTGTACTCAGTAGCGGACGCAGCCAGATTTCAGACAATGAATTTATCGGGCCCATGCGTAAACAGAGTCGCTTTTGTCCCCGGACAATTGGGCCCCCGAAATACATTCAATTCGATTTTCTTGGATCCGCGCCTGGTACTAAATATGATTAATCAATGATTATTAGTTATGATGTTATGATTGATAATGTGATTATACAAAATGGTGTCTAGATCACGTCACATTATGCTAATGAGCTAGAAAAGATTTCAGTGCTCGGATTTTATAATGATCTATCATTGCTGAAAATTTGAAATACTTTAATGCATTATTTTTTTTAGTTATCGTGTCTACAAGAATCGTACAGAAGAATAAAAAATAAAGGAAAAAAAAAAGATTCTGACAATAACAAGAGGTGCTATGTACATTACGTACATACCACCATTAGGTAATTTTGTAGAATTCACGAACAGAACAGCTAATAGTCGCAAGAACCATGTCAATTAACCAGCCCGACCAACTCTCACCGTGTCAATAATCAAGCCCAACCAACAAAACATGTTAAAATGCAAGCCCAACCATCCATCCATGTCATCAATAAAAAAACCCAACCATCTATGCAAATTAACATGCCAAACCAAACATCCATGTCGATAAACAAGCACAACAGCGCATCAACCATCTACTAGTATATCAAACAAATACAAAAAGGTAAGCCCTCCCCCCCCCCTGAATAAAAATGATGTAACTTTTGAACGGGCTTGTTTTATGCACATTTGTTTTAGAGAGATTTCCAACACTTATTGATACCATCTGTGAAAAAATGACATCGATCACTTGGAAGATATGCCATGCGTATCGGGACATCTCCCTCGGAGACAGTCCCCGGGACAACTCCCGGAGGACAAGCTCCAGGCCCGTAAACTAGGGGGGGATTCGGCGGTTCGAACGACCCCCCCCCCCCGCAGGCGAGCAGGGTCCGCTTGACCAAAAAAAATTAACCCCCAACTTTTTGCAGAATGCAGCAGATACTTCCATAGAAATACAGAAAGGAAGATTAAAACATCTTGCTTTCAGTCCCCCCTACATGTAAAATCTTCAATTTTAGGAAATGATATAACAGAAATAAGGCCAGAGGGCGCTGGAACGGGGGCAGGGGGCACAGTGACCCCACTTTTTCATCCACCCTAAAAGTTCCCCTATTCATGACCAAAAAGTGTCCCTTTTCTAAGCTAAAAAGTGTCATATTTATACTAAAAAGAAGCCTTTCAGAGTTTTGAAAAGTCCCGTGGACAATTTCTGTTTTAAAAAGGGGCACTTTTCATACTAAAAGGGCCCTTGTTACTCCATATGTCTTTTTAAACCCCAAATTTTCGGCTCGCGCTTCTATATTGCACAATAAACTACAATTTTGAGCTCAAAGTTTTCTACTCGCGTTTCGCGCTTGAGGAAATTTGGGGTTCTAACAGAGGCAGTGGAACCGGGGCAGGGGCACAGTGCCCCCAATTTTTCATGCACTCTATATAAAAGTGCCCCTTCTTAGCTTTAAAAATGCCCCTTTTAACCTAAAAAGAAGCCTTATACTTCTTTAAAAGTCCCATGGACAATTTCTTAAAAAGTTCACTTACAATACTAAAAATGCCCCTTTCTTACTTCATAATGTTCTTTTAAATTTTTTTTTTTTTTAATTTTCCTGCTCGGTCGCTATGCGACCTCGCACTGTAAAATTAACAAACAATAAGTATAACAAATTAAGGTTGACCAGTGCCCTCTGCTGGAGACAAAAATTGGTGTAATTGTGTTTCGGCTAGATTGGGGTAGGCTAGGGGCCTGCAGAAACAAAATATTCATAGCCAAGATTATCTACAATGAGTCAAGATTATTATGTATCTCATCATGGATCCTAAAAGAGTTCTTAGCTCAAACTTTCAGCTCGCGGATACT
This sequence comes from Paracentrotus lividus, assembly GCA_940671915.1. Classification (NCBI taxonomy): domain Eukaryota; kingdom Metazoa; phylum Echinodermata; class Echinoidea; order Camarodonta; family Echinidae; genus Paracentrotus; species Paracentrotus lividus. The sequence goes on along the minus strand of CALNVZ010003434.1, from coordinate 30,517,081 downwards.
AAATAGGCTTTATATTGCACAATTAACTCCTTGATCTCAAAATTTTGGGCTCGCGCTTCGCGCTCGCATTCCTATATATTCATTACTAAAATTAACAATAAAAATAAAAGCCATTAGGACCTCCTAAAATTTTCGGCTCGCGCTTCGATACTATAAGTAGGGTCTACAATTACAATTAACCCCAGTTTGAGCTTCGTGCTCGCGGATACTAAATAGTCTATAATCAAGATATGCATAGTTTACTCCAAGTTTAACTAAAAATTTTCGGCTCGCGCTTCGCGCTCGAAAAAAATCCTTGAAAAAGGTCCACTCTTTTTCAGATTTCGAACCCCCCCCGTAAAAACCCTAGTTACGGGCTGAGCTCCCCCTGAGGACAACTCCCCGGAGGACAGCTCCCCGCTGGAACAACTCCCCCGCAGATATCTCCCCCGGAGTTACAGGTCCCCCAAAGACAACTACCCTGGGAGGACATCTCCCCCGATGAAACTCACCGGAGGACAAATCCCCCGGAGGACATATCCCCCGAGTACAACTCCCCCGGAGGACTACTCCCCCGGAGGACTACTCCCCCGGAGGACAACTCCCCCGCAGGACAAGTCCCCCGGAGGACAGCTCCCCGCAGGACAACTACCCCGCAGGACAAGTCCCCCGGAGGACAACTCAACCATTCCGGAGAACAGATCCACATGCACTCGTTATTTTTTGCTCCATTTGCGATTCTTTTTTTTTTTTTTTTTTTTTTTTTTTTTTTTTTTTTTTTTTTTTTTCAACCGAAATAGCCATTCATGGAAATACAAAATCTTTGGCAATTTTTTTTGTTTTTTTTTTCCGGCGAAGGGTGTTAAAGTTTGGCAGCTGTAGAGGCGCACTGCTATTGGAACCGAATTTTACCGTCAAAAGAGAGAGATAGAGAGAGAGAGATTAACTTAAATCTTAAAATCACCATAGGAAGATGATCTGATTAGATTTTAGAGTATGTAGGTCAATGGTCAGGCCCGTAACTAGGGGTTCGAAACCTGAAAAAATGAACCTTTTGAAGGGATGATTTTTGAGCGCGAAGCGCGAGCCGAAAATTTTGACTAAAAAAGACCCGAAGCGGTATATTTTTACTTTTATGGGTCTTTTTGTTGTTGTTATTCTTTTACAAACTGTCACGATCACCTTTCTTTAGCCCCCCCCCCCAAAAAAAAAATACAGGATTTTCGAGCGCGAAGCGCCAAGTGGAAAATTTTATGTGACACCTCTTCAAATTATACAAACATTCATGTACATAATTTAGAATTTGATACAAGGGTTTTGTTTTGTTTTTGGATTGTATTTATTATATTTATTTATTTATTTATTACCAATATTGCAAAAAAATATACATAAACAGAATTCAATATAAATATGCATTTGGTAAATGGAGACAACAAATAGATAAAGCTAATGTTTTGGCTTGTTTAGCAAATGTTTTAGAATTATAAATGTTTTCATCGGATATATGTTGACGGAAATACTGAAAAATTGGTTGATATGCCGAGATGTTTTAATTTTCATCTACTTCTGGAGATATTTTCATACCAACACAAGTTGCAATAACACCCTCTTATGATAGCGAACACACGGCATGAATGCAAAGCTGTGCAAGTGCATACTTTTGAACACACACCATTTAGATATGAATATTCGGTTTGTTTTGGATAAATGTAAAACAATTGTCTGTAAAATCTTAAACACGATGACAATGATTTTATTACATTATTCCTTGTAAAACTGACAAAACAAATGATTATGTTTGAATTGATTTTTGTGAATTTCTTTTTTGATAAATAAAAATCGTTTAAGCTTTTGCGCCCATTCTAAGATGTTTATGGTGTGATTAATTATTTATTAAAACTTAATTATCGTGGCTCACCCCCCCCCCCCCTGCTGAAGACGACTAGAGATATGTAGGCCAACTCGCCCTTCGTGCTCTTTTCTACTCCTGTAGCTTCATATTTAAGTTCCCCATTTAGCATCCTTCCCTTTTTCAACATTTCTTTTATTTCTTGCATTTTCATTAATTTTCCCTTTCTGAGGGTCACATTTCGTTGGGGTACCTCTAGATCTGAATCTGCCAAACCTAATAACTTTTTGAGGGAAGGAGTAGCCATTCATAGATTTGAAGGGGTGGTTCCAACATTATGGATGATTAGCAATTAAACAACTATTCCCATCCCCGCTTGTCATTACAGAAGGGTTATGTTGTAGTCACACAGACACTTGGGTTTAGTTACGTTTATGTTGTTTTATCATCATCTCATCTTCTATTCTATCTTTTCTTACGTATTTCTTTGTTTTATTGGATGAACTAAATTATAACTATTCCCACTGCTGACTATGACGGGAAGGTATCCTTGGGGATCCGCAGAAAAAAAAAAAAAATTTGGACGCAACCGGACGTAACTTAACGTAAGTGTCTGTGTGACTGTAGCATAACTCAATGCGAAAAGTACTGTAATAATTGTAACAGAAAGAAAAACCAAGGGGTTGGCATAAAATCAATATATAAAGCATTTAAAGTGATGGGAGGGGTGTCATCCGGGGGAGTTGTCTGGGGGGCGGGACTGACCTCCGGGGGAGATGTCCTGCGGGGAAGTTGTTCCTGGAATTGTCCTCCAAGCGGAGTTGTCTCCGGAGGGGTAGCTGTCCTCCGGGGGAGATGTCCTGCGGAGTTGTCCTCCAGGGGAGTTGTCCTGGGGGAGTTGTCCTCCGTGGGATTTGTCCCTGGGAGGCTGTCCTCCGGGGGGACTAGTCCTTGGGGGACCTGTTCCTCCGGGGGACTAGTCCTTGGGGGACCTGTCCTCCGGGGGACTAGTCCTTGGGGGACCTGTCCTCCGGGGGAGCTGTCCTCCGGGAGTTGTCCCCGGGGGAGTTGACCTCCGGGGGAGATGTCCTAGAACCACATGCATGAATGATCAACGATTAAAGCAAAGATGGACATTTTCAATAGTAACAAGGGTCTTTTTGAGTTGTCCTCCGGGGGAGCTGTCCTCCGGGGGAGATGTCCTGCGGGGGAGTTGTCCTCCAGGGGAGTTGTCCTGGGGGGAGTTGTCCTCCGTGGGAGTTGTCCCTGGGGGGAGCTGTCCTCCGGGGGACTAGTCCTTGGGGGACCTGTCCTCCGGGAGTTGTCCCCGGGGGAGTTGTCCTCCGGGGGAGATGTCCTAGAACCACATGCATGAACGATCAACGATGAAAGCAAAGATGGACATTTTCAATAGTAACAAGGGTCTTTTGGGGGTCTGTTTAAATAACGATTTGGTAAAATTTTCTTTCTACCTTGTATTTAATTGTTTTGGTGGTTTTATCATCCAAAATTTGACCATCCAACACCAATCCCAAAACATCTCGCTATATTTCATGGATGAGTGAGCACAATTTTAAGAATTATGTTCAGTCCTCCAAAAATTGTAGAATCCACCAATTTTATTTAAAGAATTGACATCAGATATTATCATCAACATTATCTACACACTCATTTTATTGAAAACATGATCACTTCTCGTCTTATCATGGTCGAGTGAGCACATTTTAAGGGTGAATTTTGTGATAATTTTGCCTTTAACGTGTGTTCAAACATGCACAACGTAACGGTTTTATCTCAAAAGTTAGTCGATGTGTATAAACATTACTGTCATACGATGTTACTTAACATCTTTTTGTTAAAAAGTTCCAGCACGTTGATGAGGGGTTTGTTTTTTGCCTCAAGATTGTACACAATGTCAATGGAAAGGAAATCAAAAATTTATCTGAATTTTTTTTAAATCAAATATTACGTGCTTGGCGTTTGCACACTGTGTGCGGACCACGTAATATTACCTGATCATACTATTATCTGAGCTTTGTCTGTTTTGACGCACCAGCGCCACACTGGTCATACCCGTAATGTACAATTAGCACCATGCAGCAGTGATTAATTTCATCGATGATTCCTGTTAATTCTATTGTTGGTTGGCAGATAACTTTAGGCTGGTACTAACTAGCCGAAACAAACGCCAAATTGAGTATCGGATAAGGCACGGAGTGGGGCCAAAGCTCTGAACTTTCTTCTTATTTGCATGATTTTCTGATAACTTCTGCTCTCTGAAGCATAGAATACTGGATTTTTCGTGAAACTCAAATCAAATGCCCTATCAAAGAAGTTCTGTGACAGTTTCACATATCATGTGTTCATTGAAACGTGAATTTTTAATAAAATGCCGTAGCATTATTTTTTTAATAAAATTTTTGACATACACATAACAAAAAAAAAATGATGATAAAACGATTTCTATTGCACAAATGGAACAATACTTGCCCAAAAAGTTTTGAAAATATCTTCTTTTTTTTTTAATTAAGTGTTCATTCAACCGTGAATTGGTGGATATTGTTTAAAACACTCTTCTAGAATTCATATTCCATCATAATCAATCATTCTTAATAAAAATGATAATGATAATTAACATTTATATAGCGCTTTATACACATTGCTTCAAAGCGCTTTACAAAGTAAACATAAGAAGTAATACATAATAAACATAAGAAATATGATATAAACATTAAACATCAATAATATACAATTATTCTTAACAATAAAAATGAGTTTTAAAAAATGCAGTTTTTGCAAATTTTACCTCATGCTCATTCAACCTTGAAATTTAATGCAAAAGTCGTTTGGTGTGTTAGGAATTAAGTGCAACAAGCATTTTGAACATATCTTTTGTTGAAAAGTTTGAATTTGTTCCAATATTATTAAATTAAATTTGTGAAATTTAACTTATGACTTTCGAAAATCATAAAGTAACATTTTTGCCTTTTGACTGTGCTCATTGAAGCATGACTTAACGAATTTCAGTAAAATTCACTAAAATGGAAGCTGATAAAATTACCTACAAGCACGTGGTTAAAAAAAACAATATTGAGGTTCGTTTAGGGGGGACTTACTTTTTTGTTGGGTATATGTCAACAAACAAGCCCAACCAACCATTCATGTCAATAAACAAGCCCAACCAACTATCCATGTCAATGAGAAGTTAAACTGCATCTGAATCCTCCAGGCATGTCAGCCAAAATAGGGACAGATATATGAGAAACTTAGACTATTCCTAACTACACTAAAATGAACTGAGTGATTTACAGACTGGTCCAATACAAGCCCAGGACCCTAAATAAACCTGTTTGCTGGTTGACCATCTCTTCCCACTCTTCGCATTCAAAGACTACCTCTTAAAGGCCCGGTCCCACTGGCGGGAGGATTAATTGCGAATGATTTGCGTATACAAATTTCGTTCATCCGCAACAAAAAACAAAAACAAAACAAACAATCCGCAATTCATACGCAAATCATCCTAAAAAGCCAGTGGGACCGCGGCTTTAGCAATAGCTACGAATCTCAATTACAAAAGTAAACAAGAAATGGAGGGGAATGGAGAGGGAATGGACTTTTTCTCATGCGAAAATTAAATTTATAACAAATCGACGAGTCCATTTTTTATATTTGCCGATGTATGCATATTCACGTATTTTATCTTGAAGAGGCTCCCCATTTTTAGTAACTTCCGATTTAAAGCCGCAACAGGTATTTTTACAAAAAGCCTGTATATAGCAGATTTATAAAATTAAATCAATCTAATTCTATAGATTTCAACTAATAATGTTATTACATTCTCTCATAACTGGGTTTATTTAGTGGATACCAAACAAATTCTGGGGGCAATCAAACTTGGTCCTGGGTGGAACTATACAATTATGAACCAGAAAGATTGTCTCAATGAAAATCGGTATTGATGCTTTTAATGGCAATAAGATAACATGTGGTAAAAGAATATTACTTGATATCAAGATGTTTTGTTTGTTCCTGCAGCTTGAGACTTTATAGCTACAAACTGTAGTAGCCTTTTGTCATGAATGATTTTTGTTTTGTTTTTTTGTTGTTTTTGTTGTTGTTTTTTTTTTTATATATGGAACGCCAGCTGTTTTATCTTTCATATATTGGTTTAAACAAATATACAATCAACGTAAAAGCGTATTTCTGCAATGTTGAATAAACAATGAAACAGGTCGTCTGTTTTTGGAAGAATCTTACAAAAATGAACAGTGATGATAGTAATGATAATACTAATCCATGAAAAATTATTACAAAACCACCATACTGAGCGACTTTTTACGATTGCACCTCTTTTGCATGCCTCGCTATAGTATTTGTAAAAACTAGAGTCCACGTATAGGGGCATATAAAGAGGATTAGGACACTTTGGCATCCTACCCCCTCCCCCCCGCCAACCGTTACGACCCTCCTAAACCACATATTCACTTTTTGTTTTACTGAGTTTTCGGCTTGGCACTAGAAATATTACTAATCATATTCCTGTTTACACTGGACGAATCTTCATCTCTGTTTTCTTGAGAGAGTAATTGTTGCCGAGCCAGCCTTCCCATGTAACACCCTTAATGCCCATTGAGGTGGACCCATGTAGATAAAGGGCGTTGAGATTAGAATGATGGCAACTTTTAAACCACCATGCACCTTGGCGAGAGATAGCGCAGTGACTACTATGCTCGTCATTGTCACTGTCTTTAGTACTGAAGTCGTTACCAGAGTGATAGGACAGACTATCCCCTGAAAGTGCAAGAATGATTGTTTGAAAATGCAATAATCTCTTCATTTTTGCATTAAGCGCTTTTTAAGCCCGTTTAGAGAGTGAGCAGGACAAGTTCTTGTATTAAAAATAAAAAACATTACATAAATTATCCATAATTATAATTTAGCCTAATGGATTTATTCATTTCCTGGTATAAATAAAATTAGAGAGGTTCTAAATATATTTCTAATTGAATATTGTTCTCTAAAATAGTGAAATATATAACTATATAAAAAGAAATGGAGTGAAAGGTAACAGTTACCCTGATGGGGTAACTTCAGTTCAGTTCAGTTCAGTTCAGTTTATTTACATATTCCAATCAAACAATAATAAGAACAACAATTATATGTCATTTCAAAACTATACATTATTTGATAAATCATAAAACGAATGACATCAGTAGCATAAGAAAGAAAGAAATATGAAGGAGCCTAAGTTAAAAGCTAAGCTTGTTACATTATAGGCTCCTTTGTGAAGATGATGTATAAGAATACATAAAGAAATAAATAAATACAAAGATATATAAATAGGAGTAACTGAAAAATGTGCATTAACATATCATTTTTTTTTTTTTTAATTGATCTACCTATCTGTACGCAATGGTAATGGTAACTATGGGGTAGATGGGGTTACCCTGTTTAAATAATACTTTATAGTAATAATAATAATAATAATAATAATAACAAATAATAACAATAATAATAATAATAATAATAGTAATTGTTATTTACCTGCGTCTCCTGAATACTCTCCAAGTGTCAGGGTGTATTTAGCTTCTTCGTCTGCCAAATAGAAATTGCTATACCGAGCATAGCGGGTTTGTCCCTCAAAGTCTTCGAGATCAACCCGTAGTTCGTAACTCTTTTGTAAAGCAAGCCGGTGAATGTTGTCGTTTCCGAGCCAGTGTTCGGAAGACACGCTACCAAAACCATACTTGTAATCAGCCCATTCAAGATAGAAGTCAACAGAACCGTCTTGTCTGCGCTGAAAGACCTGCACAATAATCGAAGGGGGAGAAACAAAGAGAAAAGAAGGTTAGCATAAGTCTCCATATTTCCCGCTTTCGTTGTGAGATCTTCCGCTGAACATGGGCGTCGATCCGAACTTGAGCATAGGGAGGGAGAGTAAAACACAGGCACGGATCCAGAATTATTGTACACCTAATTTTTTTTTATACGTCCCGGGCCCAGCAAAAAGGTACAGTCAAATTTGTTCACTTCACCCCGGCCAACCATAAGGGGGAGGGGGGGGGGTTGCGTAAATTCTCGGGGGCTTCGGCCAAAATTTTTCAAAAAAAACGGCCGTCGTGTCGTCACTCGCGTCAGTCATCCATCAAAGAAAGAAAAAAATACCGAGGGGTGGGGGGCAACGGTAGAAAAAAATTATCCGCCCCGTTAGGCCTATTTTATATTATTATCTTTCTCACGTTTTCTTTTTTTTTTTTTTTTTTTTTTGACAGAACATGAAGGACGTTTGATATGATATCCCCACACCAAAATCGTTGGGGGACGTTGTCCCCCGACCCCACTATTGACGCTCATGCCACCTGAAGGCCATTTTTTAAGTCTCCCGCTTGAGTTTGAATTTCTCACGCCTAAACTGTATGTATCTTTTTTCTAAAGGTGCATTTTCACTCTTATTATCCCGCCCAAAACGACTTTGTGACAATAGCGCGTCTGAATTATATTTTAACCAATTTAACCTTATTTATTGTCAAATAAATAGATTCCAAAAACAACATGTTTAAAGATGTTTAAAGCATCAGAGATTTGTAACCCAAAAAGCGGACTCTGGCCACAAAGTATTTTGGCTTTGAGCCAGAGTCTCCCGTTTGCTATAGAGCTTAATTTGGGAGAACTTAGTCTTTGGGCAGAGAGGGAGACAGAGAAAAAAAGAGAGGGGTGGGGGAATTTGGGACAAGAAGTGAATAGTATAGAGCTTTATGTACTAACTATTCTTCCCCTCTTTTTTGGGGGGGGGGGTCTCCTTTGGCCATTATCAGTTTTTGAATTCTCCGAAACATATTGGTGGAAATATTTATGTTGCCATTTCATTTTTTTTTTTATAAACTATACTCCATGTTTCTTGCCTCAGTCTGATTTAGTATCTTGTTCATGAATACATCACAAAAAATGCAAGTGTGTCAGAAGACCATTTTCATTTTTAAAACAAATTTATGTTGTGGAGGAGACGGTATCATCAGAAACAACTTAACTTTCTGTTAATCTATAGTCGTTTAATTCATTAAAAAAAATGAAGTTCCTCTTGTTTATATATCATGTATATATATATATATATATATATATATATATATATATATATATTATATAAAAGTTATATGGAAATAGGAAAAACTTTTTCCCTATTTCCCTCTATTGTTCGGCTCACCGTCCATCCACCACCATCAGTCTCCATGTCGCAAGATACTAAGAATGGATCACCAGCTCCATCAGGATAAATGAGAAACATCCCGGTCGCATTGTGTCCATTTGCTTGAATCTCGGCACAGTCACGAGGATTGCCTGAAAATTAAGGGAACAAATACAAAGCATTTGTCAATTTTGTGAATCTTATATATATATATATTGTCTCTACGGTTTTTCATTCAAATTGTATTTCTTTTTAGTTTAGTAGTTAACATAAAACAGAATTCATTTCTTTATATATATATATATATATATATATATATATATATATATATATATATATATATATATATATATATATATA
>CALNVZ010003434.1:30487710-30505210 GCA_940671915.1 Paracentrotus lividus | reverse complement strand
TAATCATGCAAGATAAATTGTTATATGAGTAAAAAGAGAAAATGAAGAACAAAAAAAAAATGATTTCATGAACTAATTAATAACTCGAATAAGTACATTACATACTTAAGTATGTGCCGTAATATAAGGTACATACTCATTCACAATTACTGCAAATAGCAATTTGCAAACATTTGATGAAAAAAAAAATAATAAAAACAAAAACATTCCCTGCAGCTATAGATTTAAAGGTCTAATTTGAATGTTAATCACTGTAAGTTGAAAATCCAGAATGAATTTAAATGCTGCTCACGATGGTATTGCGCCATCATAACGGCGTCTCTGCTAACTTGAATAACTTTTTTACGTATATAGTGCACCTAATCGGAATTTGAGCAAATGAAACATACATTTGATTGCTGGAAAATGGAATCTGATCTCCGGAGATTCGATTGAAAGCTAAATCGTCCTGAATTGAATGAACCGATTAGCAACTGGAGTGACGAACTTCCGAAACTGACAGGTAAATCCTATATTATCATGATTATACATGTATATACATGTATATATATAAATATATATATATATATATATATATATATATATATATATATATATGCATATATATATATATATGTACCCAAGAATAACAAGACGAAACGGACGTTGCTGAAGACCACTCTATATTTACGCCATGCTGTCAACTACTTAGCCTTTTTTCATGGGCTGTATATACGAGAAACCAAAACAAAACATATAAATATAGTAAACAAGAAACAATTTCTTTTTACACGAATATTACCAAATTACATGAAAATTGCATGAACCAGAGCCATGTTAATGAATAGTTCCCTCCTTACATTTATATATATATATATATATATACACTCACGGTATTTTTGATAATGTTCAGGCTGGTAAAAAAATCCAAAAAAATGTAGGAACCTCAATTTCGCGTTTTATGTATCCGCACCGGTGAACTTATTCGTCCCGCATTTGTTCAAACTTCATTTGAAGTGAGCTTCTTTTTTTTTTTACAGTCTAAAAACATGCCATTTTGAGCCATTTTTGAAAATAAATAAATAAATTTTTGCGACCAAACTTTTTAAATAAAATCATCAAATAATATGTATCCGCACCGGCGAACTTATTCGTCCCGCATTTGTTCCAACTTCATTTAAACCTGGTGTATAGTTTTGGTAACAAAAAAAAAATCGGCATAAAACCGATTAAATATAGTCTCATGTTGTTCACATTGCGCTACAACAGACACTGGTTGAGAGATTTTGTGATATTCCTTTCACGATTTCCGGTGAATTTCAGTGAAATGTTTGAATCCAAACACAATTTGTAACGGTTTTGAGACCTTTGCTGGGTTGTCCTGTCCCCCGAACTTCCCGCATGAATGGACCGTAGCGATCTGTGTGTATCACCCACAAAAGAGAATCCCCATTGGTTTTCCATGTGAACGCCTAGTGCACACAAAGCTGAGTCGGGTCCCCGTCTTATCTTTTTTATACTATAATATCGTGAAATAAAGACATTAAAACGAGATTCCATGTAATATAACTTTCTTTGTTACAGTTATAGGATTCAGCGCTTTCATATTATCTAACTGTGAATCCAAATTAAATTTTTCCTTCTCCCAACACTATACACCAGCTCTTAAAGTGAGCCTTTTTTTTTTTTTACAATTTAAAAACATGTCGTCAGGAAGCAGTTGTCATCTACTTCAAAAAATTGGCTTAGTTTGATTTTTCACTCTTATCTGTTTAGTGACATCATGAGGAACGACTTCCAACTTGGTGTCAAATTTCTAATGGCCATCTTGACCCGCTGAGGGGTCAAAATTGGGTCACTATGGGTCAATTTTTGAAAATACCCCGATTATGATAAATGACACACCAAACTGTTTGTCTTGTTATACTGAACAAAAAAGTACACAGAGTCATATGGTTTTGACCTCCCGTTAAGACGTTATTGCTCGAAAGGACAAAAGGTCAACGAACTTTCATTTCACCACAAAATACACTAAAAGTGTTTGGAAAGACCAATTTTAATGTTTTGGGTGTCTATTTATACATATTTTAATTTGTATTAGTAAACTGAATTAGAAGAGCTCATTATTCAGTACACAAGGGCCAAAATAATGTCATTTGGGGTCATGAACTCACTTAAAATACCCAAACAAAACAAGGAAAGCTGTTGTTGACTTGATTTGGGGTTTCTTTGTCTGTGTGGATGTGCGTGTGTGCCAATTTAAAATGTGTAGATTGATATTAAGAGTAAACAACTAGAGTTGTCATTATGGTTTGGAAAACCATATTCAATAGTTGTCAGGGTCATCATGGTCATGGAAAAGGGCATTTTGGTCCTCGGGTAAAGACAGTCATGATCATAGGGTAATAAGAGGAGTGAGCTAAGAAAGCACTTTCATAGTAATTTGTGTAAATGTTGCAGTGCAGTACCTGCTGGCGGCGACGATGTCATAAGCATTGTTTTGTTTTGTTTTTGTTTTGTTTTTTGCCCTCCATCCAATACACAACCCTGTGTTATTTGTTTTTGTTTGTTTGTTTGTTTTTTTTTTTTAAACTAGATTGGGTAATTTTGTTTGGCAAACTATACAAGCATGGATGTATGGGACAAATCTTAAAAATCTACGCACATTTGGACGCAGAGTCGTGATCTTTGTCAAAATCTTGATCAAGAGCAGACTGGGTTTGTTATTCTGCTTGGTCAAACGTTACAGGTCAGTGCAAGCTTGGTGTATCAAAATTAAGCAGTTGCCACCTTTCATGTGTTAACCATGGCGGAGAGATGATGGAAGAGCATCTGGATGCTGAAATCCAGAAAGATGTATGCCTGATCTACTTAGCCTGGATCGTATATGACCTTTATCTGGTATGCTCTCCAACGTTTTTTCCCCCTTCTTCAGCTAAATTTATACAAAGGGTGTATTCTAATACAATTAGCTGATTCGCAAGTCATTGGAGGAATCTTTAAAAGACATTCCTCTAACTGTGCTTGATCGATTGAAAGATGGTCATATAGAAGACAGATGCAGGTTCTGCACCAGTATGTTCACGGGAAGGAACAATGACATTTTCCATTTTTTGGAATAAGTGCAAAGATTTTTACAGTATAATGGGCATGTATAATAGTCGAACCTCTTCCTAATTCTGATACGCCTAATAATAACCTGATGGGAGGCGTATGCTACAAGGACAACATTATCTTCGAAACCGGACTTGGTAAATACAAAAAGACAAGGAGTGTGTCCACTTTTGTGTGTTGGCATGCACATCAGAGCAACTGTCTTTCACTCGTTTCTTATGTGTTCATGAAACGATCTTGAACTTCGTGTTTAGAAATTACAGCATCAGTTTATGTGATGTACCGAATTGTCGAAAAGACAACTTGCGTCTGGACACAAATATTAAAAAGAATGTATTTCCTCTTTAAGGATGTATTAACCCAAGTCACCCCAGAGGTTTAATGACTTCTCTCTCTGGCAACTTCAAGACAGTCCTGTTATATGAGTGGATCTAGCCACTACCATGTACAAAGATAGTACTGGGCGAGGACCACCTCAGTATGATGGCAGATTCAACCTGCCTGATGTGTCAATGCCAGATTTGATTGATATGCTTCACACATTGGAAGAAGACCGAATCATTATCCTCAATATTTTTCGGTGTTAATTGTTTATTATAAGTTAAGAAAATATTCTATGGACACAGATGTCTTTATTTACCCTTGATTCCTCAATGGTGCAAAACTCCTGGAAAACAATGGAAAGCTATTACAATCTTGGGAAGAAACAGCTCAAGCACAATAATGCCTGTGAGGTCACAGACAGCACAGGGACATTTGCTGCATGGTAGGGGTGTGTCAAGGCCCTTTTAGGGTAGTATCATTCCTGCACTGCGATGATACCTTACTTGCTGTCACCATCAACTTGACATTTTAAACTAGACAATACCATTTTTAAAAAAGGGGAAAAAAAGTTGCCAAACTCAGCTGTGTATTTTGAACTAAAATGTGCTCACTGACCCCAAATGACCCAGATCTTGACCCTTTAAAGGGCATTAAACATGTAAATAAGTTAACGGGAGGTCCAAACCATATATGACTCTGTGTACTTTTTTGTTCAGTATAACAAGACAAACAGTTTGGTGTGTCATTTAACATATCGGGGTATTTCAAAAATTGACCCATATTGACCCTATTTTGACCCCTCAGCGGGTCAAGATGGCCATTAGAAATTTGACACCAAGTTGGAAGTTGTTCCTTGGGATGTCCCTGAACACATTCAAGTCAAAAATCAAACTTAGCCATTTTTTTGAAGTAGCTGTTAAATCATGACAATTGAGGCCTGACTAATGCCATTTTGGGCCATTTTTGAAGAAAAAAAAACTTATTTTTTTTTCGCGACCATACTGTTTAAGAAAATCATCGAATAATTTAGTTTCACGTTGCATTTTAGGATGGCACACAGCTCATGAGAAATTGTACCGAATTTGAATAATATAGGGTCATCCAAGCAATCTATGGATTCATATCAATTCTACTCTATGTAAAATGTAAAGTTAACGTATACCAATGTGCGGCATTAAATCGTAATTAAACAAGGCGCGTCCATTATCTAAGAGGCCAGACGCAACGAAGTGACGTTGGAAATACGGCTGAGAAGCGCAGAAATCTATACAGCTGGGTGCAATAATAAATTAGCTCACAAAAACTCGCTTAAGAAGACTTCCCTGCAGCTGGAATGGTATTGTCCGTTCGGTTCAGCAATCTACTCGTACGTGGAGATGAAAGAAATTGATGAACTTTTATCATGTTGTTAGTTAATAGATTCTCCAGACCAGATGGAGGAAATACACATTTGGGCAAGCTTATAACATTATTGTGATGAAGTTGTAATCAGAATCTTTATTTCACATAGATTGATGGTCCAAACGATTACTGATATAAGTAGTGATCTTGTCACCTCTTGCGAAGACGCCGTCCACATGCGATATGCATGTGATATGCGGAAATATCGACCCATCGAGTAAAGATTCTATTGTGATAATGTTCAAAGTGACAGGACTTTTTCTTAACCAATCGAAATGAATGTACCATCTTTGGAAAGCTGAGAATTCAAGCTTTTAAAAACTGCTTGATCATTAAGCTGTAATATAATCATGCGTTATCCAGGAAGATGATTATGTGGCGTATGAGCTATTTTGAGAGCAAAATTGGCCATATTGTACAGGAATTTGATCTGACTAGGATTTCGAATTGACACAAGTGACAGGACTTTTTTTTCCCTTTGCAAAAATTTATTCCTATTTTTGAAAAAATCAGACTCTTAGCGTATTTATTCAAGTTGATCATTTCTTTGAAAAGGTAGTTGCTCGCCATAATCAAGAAAACAAAGTGAAAAAACTGTGCAAAATACAAAATGTCTATGGCAGCGTTCGCTTTGCGTAGAGTGATAGCGCCCTCTTCCTCTTAAGTTTACAACTAGAATTGATATGTTTTTTTCTAGTGGTAAATTTTAATGTTACCTACGAATACAGCTTTTTTTAAAGCTTATAAACCATATTAGATATAACGAAGTAAGGCTAAAAACAAAAATTATAGCTTTTTATGAATAAATAAAAACATGGGATAGCATTTCCTGCAGTGGTGTCACGTGTATTCGTAGGTAACAATGTGTATTCGTAGGTATCAATGTAACCTAAACTGTCATTTTCGGCTATACAATTAACATTGCTTTTTATTTATTGGAAAGGGAGGAATAATCCCAATAGATAATGGGGACATCGTTTGGAGCCAAAAATATAAGTTATTTTATTGTATTGGTGATTATCAGATTTGTAGTAAAGTGCCCCAAATTAAGATATAAATATAGCTTATTGTATTATCTGGGATAAACATTTTTTTTCCCTATTTCATTCAAGGCACGTTTGCCGATTGACACAATCTGTACATAACAGATGTGAATTAACCTGCTTTAATTTTATTTCAAAGTACGAAATGAATAATATTTACTGAGATTGATTTTCATTACTCATAAAAAAAAAATTAAAAAAAAAACTTTGATTTTTTTTACGACTTATTTTTTTTCTTCCCCCCCCCCCCCCTCTTCATTTATCAGCTGTATTAATGAATTGCAGTCTGGAGTCCAATACAAAGCAATCTTGGCTCAATTTTTACGTTATCTTTAATTTCCAACGTGGGATTTTATGCGTATTTACTCTGACTCATAATTTCATAAGTTATCGAAACCATGTTGATTAAAGTAAAATTAATTTAATTTTGATTTTGATTTTTCATGAAAATGAAAATGATGTAAAAGTGACAGATGCAGACGTATATCACCCTCACATTAATCATACAGTGCAGCAGAAATTCGATTTAGTTTGGATATTCTGCCTGGATGTGTGTCATTGACGTATTGTATTCTCTCAAACTACTTTGACTTTGCTTACGTTTGAGCAATAGGTCTTTAATTTTTTTACAATATTGATATCATATCAAGAAACAGTCAATTATATTTATTAAATATATGAGTATTTTAACTCATGAACCGTTCAAGACACTCACTGTTACCCACAAATAGTATCATTGGAATAAGACAACAGAATGGGATTATTATATGATTTAATAGTCTTCCTATATAGTTTGATAACAATGCATGTAAGTGCCTAGATATATACGACGATACAATACAACATTTCTTTTTTAATTTAAAGGAAGGGTATATTAAAATATTTAGATTTAAAAATGAATTATAGCTGATATTTTGTTCGTTTATGGTTTCATGATTATGTAAATATGATATCAGAATAAACAGGATGAAAGAATGCATATAGCAGTTGGTGAATCATTAAAAAAAAAGTGCTTTACATCTGTAATGTAATGTTCGTTGAAAGACATTTGATTAACAATTTTTTTTTTTTCGAATTGTGTTAAAGCATTTTAGACAGAAGATATCGTATTCATTTTTTTATTGTTGGCTAGGGGCTGATGCTATTAATAGATATTCGCAATATATTATTCTTTAGTATGAATCTTTTAGTTTAGACGTTTATTATTTTAATCGATTTTAATGCTTGTTATTAGGCACAATGTTGAGAAAAATACCTTACACTTACTAGTACCAAATAATCTTGATAAAAGATATAAACATACGATAAACAGGACTCAAATGTTGACGCTTTTGGTTAAAAGTTAGTGTTTGCCTAATACTTAGCAGTATGTTCCCATATATTGACTGGGAAAGATATTTTTCACAAGAAACTGTTAGTTTGATACCCCTGCATGATTATTATATCAATTGGATTCAAACAAATAGTTTTAAATATAAACCCCTCCCAAAAAGTTTCGCAAATGGACTTCGGGGCCATGATAACTTTGCAGGTACGCTTTGGTTATTCCTGATATTCATACCATTGGGAAGATAATTTATTCCCCTTCTTATTGATATCCTATTTGTAATGATTTTGTCATGCTTCAATGCACAGAATATCAAAATATGGAGAAAAGTAAAAAGTCAAATGTTGTAAAATGCACTTTTATTGATTGATCACATTGAAGTTCCGCAACTTGACTTTAGGTCGTGATAACTTTGGGGATATTTTCTCATTTTTATTGAATTCTATACCATTGTCAAGTTAATTTATTCCTCTCTTGATTGATATCATATTACATGGCAAAGCGAAAGATAATTTTCAGTTTAAATTTCTGTAACACTACTTTGAACCTTGATACATTTTAATGTGGGTTTTTAATCATTATCAATTTTCATAGCATTATAAAGTTCATTTATTCTTCTTTTTATTGACGCCCTATTTGCAATAGTAAAATCATGTTTGAATGCACATAACTCATGAATATAATGCAACGTAAAAAGTGAAAAATTGCGAAATGCATTGTTATTGCTGGCAACAGACAGTAATACTGACAATATGCATTCAATTTGCAACATTTAACTTTTGACTCGTCCT
The DNA here is from genome assembly GCA_940671915.1 of Paracentrotus lividus. NCBI lineage: Eukaryota > Metazoa > Echinodermata > Echinoidea > Camarodonta > Echinidae > Paracentrotus > Paracentrotus lividus. The sequence continues at coordinate 30,497,231 of CALNVZ010003434.1, read as the reverse complement.
AACATTCAGGTGTTCTGTGCATGCAAGAACAACACTCTCGTTACAATTAGGGTGTCATTAAAAAGAGGAATGAATTTACTTGACAATGGTATAAAATTCAATAAAAGTTAGAAAATACCCCAAAAAGTTATCAGGGCCTAAAGTCGAGTGGCGGAACTTCCCTTTGATAAATGCATTTTACAACATTTGACTTTTTACATTTCTCCATATTCTGATATTCTGTGCATTGAAGCATGACAAAATCATTACAAATAGGATATCAATAAAAAGGGGAATAAATTATCTGTCCAATGGTATGAATATCAGGAATAACTAAAGCGTACCTGAAAAGTTATCATGGCCCAAAGTCCATTTGCGAAACTTTTTGGGAGGGGTTTACATGTATGCCAGTTATACCTATGTTACCTACGAATACATTAGCTGTTACCTACGAATACATATGTTTCTACCTCTTCTATAAACAAAAGTAATGGGCGGATTCCATTTTTTTAGGGTTTTAATAAGGAGTCTTTCTCTTTCTCTTTCTCTTTTCATATCTTAATTAGCGTCGTGAAGATTAAACAATACAAACCGACACAACCCCATGTTTTCAAACAGATTGTCTGAAAACTATAACTTTAATGAGGTATGGCAAATACAAGGAAATTGGGAACACAAGCCCTGCTCTTACCAATTTTAACTATTGTTAGAATCTTATTGGTGGAATAGAATGACATATTTGTAAGGAAAATGTATATTACTTATCAAAATCCTGACTGATCAAATTAGGGTACGTGTATTAGTAGGTAACATGCAAAAAATATGTTTTACTTTACCCCTCTGCCACAAAGCCAATTTGGGAGAATAAGCGTGGCAATTCACACGGATAGGTTGATATGTTGACTTTTAGTGGGTCAAAGGACTAAATCACCAATGAGGTTCTAAATTTGGACTCAACTTTTTGGCCGTGTACACTTTTCGCTGGAATCGACCATTATATAAATATACATGTATATATATATATACGTCACCATGTTAAGAAAGTTCAGCCTAATCACACTTATATATGTGTATGTAGATATGGGCCTATGTATATGTAAATTTGAAAAGTAATTAAACAAATAACTTCCAACGAAGATAAGTTCACTTCTGTCCTTCCCACGGAAAATTAAGTCCCGTATTGCAATACGTAATGCAACTATGTTCCACCAAATTATCAAGTTATAGCCTATATCTTATAATAAATAAATAATACTGTAACTACATAATAAAATAGTTTTCGGAGAAATTCGAAACATGTTTCATGATTTTATTCACTGATAATCCCCATCTCCCAAAATTTAATTCCGAGCTTTTGTTCTTTTGTCACCCTTTTATTTCAGAAATGACTTGGTCTGGTCATTTACTGCTCTCGGGGTTAAAAAGGGACAAGTCTTTTCAGAATATAGCAAAATGGTCGACCATACGCTGGCTATGAATGACATATAAAACAACATACCATTTTATCATGTCATCTTCATGAGCCCCCAACATCCTCCGACAATAAGAAGCAATGAGATTTTTTTTTTTAATTCATCTTTCCATTTCTCTTATTCTTTTTGAACTAATTTTTCCCTTTTTTGTGTTTGTTTTGTTTTTCTTTTCTATCATTCAATATTTATGCCAAATGTTCCAATTAATTTTCACACATTGCAAGATTTCGATTGTGTTTCTTTCACGCCCCCACAATGGACCGTTTCAAGAAATGAGATATTATCATTGTCATTGGCACTTTACATTGAACGCCTTTGGCATAATATCAGAATGTGACTTACCAGTATTTGGAGCAGGACTAGGGGTGCATCGTGGTTCTTGGCTCTGAAGGATGGTCAAAATGTTGCCAGTCAGATTCAAGAGTTTATCAGTAGCTGCAATACTTATAGGATCGCCATGGCCGTAACACTGTTGTAATAAAAAAATATTATAATCTATATCTTGTTGAGAATAAAGGGATTTATTTTTTGAGGAAATGTTTGAAAGTAAGATATATAGACCTTCAAAGTGGGCACTTTAACTGTAACTATAAAAAACTAAGCTGATGTCATTACATATTACGTATTTGGGGGGAAAATGTTTAATTTGCGAAAAGGCTTATTTGTTAATGTCAGAATTGTATTAAACGCCCCACCCTTTAGAAAAAAGGAAGGAAAGAGGAAAACAAACAGGAATATTTCTGTTTACGATTGAATTTCCAGTCTTCCGTGGAATATATTATTACCTTTAAAATAATGCTTTGTTGCTTACTTGAATGTTATTGTTGATAGGGTGAGAGTAAGACTTGGGGCAAGAGTTCTCCGGCTCCCTCTGTTCAGCGCCATTTGATCTATTGTTCAGTGGGACCGAATCCGATGATGTTTCCATGGGCGTTTGGGCCAACGAATGAGCCACCAAAATGATCAGCAGGGAAAGCAAGTAGCAACAGTATGACATCGTCGAAGGTGATTGTGATGAATTCGAGAATAGTGTCTCTAATTTTGTCTAATATCTCTTTCAAGATCCACCTTCACTCATTCAGGTTGATTTGGAGACTGGGTACATGATACTGGTGCCAGCAATATTTATTGGCTATATGCAAGAAATCCTAACAACTCTATTCTATTCAATACCTTATAAGGTAATATGATGACACGATATTTTTTGTCCGACGACTATTGTTCCGGGCATGCCTGGTTCTTATTTCGTCTAAGATGTAGGGTTAGGGTGAGGATTGCAATACGATATGTTTATGCTTAGGTTTAGCTAGGGTATAGTGTTACGCCCAGATTTTAAGTTAGTTATTCGTTTGTTGTGTAGAATTCATAGCGGCGCAAATGTCATGGGATTGCTAATTTAGTATGCATTGTGCATGGTTCTTTTTTTTTTTTTTTTATTTTTTAATATGAATTACCATAAATTAATGAAAGAGAGGGAGAGAGAGAGAGAAATAGGGACATGGACTGATAACATGATAATTTAGGTTACTGAATAATAAACGCGCTTGTAAATCACTCAAAAGCACAAGGGCCGGTGGTAATCATCTTCATAATTGCTGTTTTCCGTTTTTTAAAAGGAAAGTAGAAATTCAACAATTCAAACTTGTTTATGTTACGCACATAATTTATATTTGGAAAAGTGTAAAGTGACAAAACATATGTAGCCCTCCCCCTCATAAAAGTTGTATCTAATATTTTAGGATTCATCGTGATTATGGCGGAAGTTCCCACCATTATAATGATATAGTGTTTTAAGTGGTAATATTGCATGTCATATCATGGAGTTATCTAAATATCATAATGACTCAAATAACATTAGATAGGGGATGTAAGTCATTATGTAACTTTACAGCAGTATTTTGAAGAGAAACATTATTTTGACAGGTTTGAAGGCAATTGGAAAGCATTCCAAGGGGCCATTCTTGCACTACATCTTGTATCTAACCCGGTCTCTCTCTCTCTCTCTCTCTCTCTCTCTCTCTCTCTACCGCTGTGTGTGTGGGTAAGGGAGGGTGTGTGTTTGTGTGTGTGTGTGTGTGTGTGTGTGTATGTGTATGTGTGTGTGTGTGTGTGTGTGTGTCTCTCTCTCTCTCTTTCTCTTTCTCTTTTTCTCTTTCTCTCTCTGTGTGGGGTGTGTGCGCGTGTGTGTATGTATTCTGTTGTGTGTGTCTTACTCCCCTATCCTTCTTTCTTTTCATTTCCGGACACATTTATGAATAAAAAATACACTTTTTGAGTAATGGCTTTACCTATTTGTTTGTTTGCTCCTGGCCCAATGTAATTATGTATTAATATGCAATTCAGGAAGTCCCTAAGAGCGAAGCTATTATCGGTTCCGCAGGTTTATAGGTCTTGGTTATTTATTCACAAATTATGTGATCAATAATTATCATGTATGTAAACCCTGAAATAGATTAATCATCCTAGAAAGTGTCACGGAGAAAGAGTGGAGATAATAATGACATGGAATATTAGGGGAGGGATGAGGTGAAATGGTTTATATTCCAAACCATCTCCATCTATAGGAACATTTACAAATTGGGGGATGCATGCTGGTATAGCCACCCCCCCCCCCACACACACACACACACACACAAACACACACATGCACATACATATGGCATTATACACACCAATGTTTTGTGGGGTGGCAATGGCGGGAGCTTTTTTGGTGAGTATTGGGGGAAGAGCAAATGCACATCCCTCCCTGCATACAAAATAGACTCGAAATAAATAGGCAAGATATATCCATCCCTCTGCGGCTTACAATTCAAATCAATTGTTTTCAATTTTAATTGATATTTAAATCCTCAACCTTCCCCGTCTCCAATAGATAAGAAGAAATAGAAAAAGACTTTGCCCCCACCCCCACAAAAAACACACATATACACACACACAAACACACGCACACAAACAAAACAATGCATTTGCGTATGATAGAAATCAGCAAAATAAAAGTAAAGGGGATTTTAGAAAGAAAGTCACTTCATGAACATAATGCCACCCTCGCCTTTAACCCCATTCCCCCATCCCTACAATTTTCTCCTCAATACCCGAGTCCATGCATGCCTCACCCCCTCCGGATTATAATGACTGATGTTTAAGTGTTCTTCTTCATCCTGTGTCTTCAATCAATGACTCCATTGGATTACATTGTTAAGGGGCTTCAAATCCTATTATGGGGTCTTGCTTTATTTGTGATAAATTACAAGCATCCGAATTGCTTTTTGAATTTGGCGATCGCAAACGGTTTAATGGAATATTTAATAAGTGTTTTTAGATAAGGAGCGACGCTTCAGTCAAGTAGCACGTGTTGGTGGTCCATTAAATGACGATAATTTATTTTTATGTTTTTAAATGCAAGGTTTCCAATACAAAACTGAATGACGATGATGCAATCTTCATTACGAGGACAGGAATGTATTACTGTTGTGTACTTCTTGTGTTAATTTTTCTTGTCAGAATAAGTTTTAACAAGTAAAAGAGCAAATGAAATATTCCTGATTTCGCAGTTCTTTTTAGATCTTGCAGGACAAGAGCCATGAAAGTGCTACTAAAGAATACATCAATATCATTTCTTGTCATTTTGTTTCTCATTGAAATTTCATCACCTGACATGAACAATAACTTCAGCTCAGAATTTTTACGCAAGGGGAGTCGATTTGAATTCACGAAGAATTGTAATGCCTTGGGAGTTTCAAATTGCTCCGGAGTGCCTCATCCCCTTAATGAATTCCAATTCAATAAAGCTTTGGTCCTGTGTGGCTTAATATAACCATAACACCTCACGCCATACGAGTTGTTGCTTTCGAGCCAACACCATTACCTACGTGTGGGGAATATGGTCATTATACGTGTTTGGCTTAAAGGTATTTTCTGCCCGGTGTCTTGGGTGCATCTTATAAAATTGATGTGTTAACTAAGATGGCTGGGTCGGATTATTTGTAATGAGAGTGGGCTTATATTGAATGGTGACAGAGGTCGACAGTTCTGCTCGTTGAGGAAGTGTATCTGGCATGCAAGTGTCCCATTTTCCACAGGTCTGCCTCTCAATATAGAGGACTAAGATTCAGTCTTTATTGCTGATCCTTTGTTCTTCAAGCCTCTCTTCGGTTGATTTAATCATGACCGTTTTTGTTCACTAGGACGTCTTTGCGGGACCCAAATTTGCGTATCCGTCAAATGAGATTACGTTTTCATAAAAAATAATATATCTTCCCGGGTTTCTTTACAACTGAAAAAATGAGAAGCATGAACTGTCTTAAAATATTGCTCTACCAGCGAAGCACAAGTTTAATCTAAATTGGATATCTTGCATTCCTACCAAACAGACACGGCTGTCTAAATCACGTCTAAATCATGTATAATTCATAGCTTGCTTATTTAAATAAAGAAATCTCGCCCAAATGCTCTGCCACCCCACCAATCACCTCTTATTATCGTCGACGCATCGGAGGCGGCAGTGTTAATTAAAGCTCACGCCTAATCGCCCAATATTCAGCAATTACTTGCTGTATATCGACAGTGTTGGTATGGATGAGTGGACGGTTTAAGATGCTGTTTGAGGGATGCATGGGACGAGGAGGGACACTCCTACCATTTTTACATCTCACTGCTATTATCATGTCGAGCCCAATGCCAGAATAGAAATATCTTTACTGGAGCACAATGACCATGTCACATTGTCCGAGAATAGATATGCTCTTTATAATTATAAAAGGTACCTTAGTATTGCAATCTGTATCCCTCCCTGAATAACTAAGTACCCAAAAACTACCCCTGCTGGCTATTCCCGTATGTATGACGTTGCGATGAAGTAAGGCGTGGGGGTAGTCTAGAGCTGGGATGGAATTAAGAAGCGGTGTTTAATAAAGACACCACGGATATAAATTTATTTTAAAATAGTTTAATCTGGTGTGAATGAAAGGTGACGAAGCTGAATAAACAGTCTCACTCCTTAACACTGAACTATTTCTCCTACCTCACCTCTTCATCACAGCTTGGCATGCTTTGAGAGCATAGAGCCATTGGGTTTTTTAAGACCATCTCTCGAAAAGTAAACCCTGTACCAAATCGTTCTAAAAAAAATATTCCCTCGCCCCAAAAAAGGGGGAGGGTAAAGAATGACCATGTATATAATATGGCGTTTTCGAATGTCTCGAGGGTTTAAGAATGGGAGCTATTGTTAGATAATCATAATAATAATGATGACTTCTTCACGCGTGACGCTTACTAAACACATCAAGAGTGACGCCATCTACTGAACGACTGAGATTTCAAGTTCTCGATTCAGCGTCACCACTGGTAAGATCAGTGAACAGAATAGTCGTGCATCCCAGACTTTTACATGCCGTTATACTTAATTCCAATAATCACTAAGTTCCTTAGTGATGACCATGAAAATGTCTTTCTTACGTATTACATAAACCATTATCATATATGAAACACCTGTTACTGTTATTGGAGTCTTTTAGACCTGTAAAGGTGCATCAAAGACGAACAAAGCACGAGACAAACAGCCTCATATGTTAAGAGCCAGAAAGTCTTTTGACTTCATGTCATATAATCGTTTAACATAACCCTCCCCCCCCCCCACCTTTCTCCTGGTATGTCTCCCATCAGACGACAAACTGATCGCAAACTGATTCAACGTTTGTAGATTATCAATAAACAGTTGGCGAAGTGAATGCAATTCATCCATAATTCGACCCATCAGCATGGTCCATGTTTACCCATAATGTATCCATATTCCAATCTCTTTGTCGGGATGTCGGGTAAAAAGGTCGGGCCGTCCTCAGTGATGTCTCCGAGCCAACGAAGACAGAAAAATCAATTCTTGTCCACTCCGCTCCCCGCTAACATTAGCTTTTTGCAAGATGTCATGTGCCAACACTTGTGTAAACATCCCCTTCCTGTTCCGTGTCAGATCTGTCTTGTTTTAAGTGGGTCGTTTACAATGAGCACGTCCCGGTGTGATCTGATTGGCACCGAGTGCTTCAAGTCTGCAGTCTTATGGCTAACCTTGTGCTTTTCACGATGTATTTTGAAGTCCGGATCAACACAATTGCGATCCGAGTGTTGTCGGTGGCTCTCCTTCTTGGGTTCGAAGACTTGGAAAACATGCAAGTGGGACTATTATCCTTTTCTCTCAAACAAGGACAATTGACGTACCTTTTCAAAGGGTAGAATACCAAACAGCGATACTGTATTGATCACATTCTCACCTTTACATGACCCGTTCGCTTATATCGACCCCCCCACCCACCAAAAAAAGGGGGAGGAGAGAAGGAAAGAAAGGGGGGCAAAAAGTAGGCCTAACATCAACAATTTTAAGCCAGAAGGAGTTTTTTTGTTTTTTTTTAATATAACAAAAATCATTATTATTTAGTGATCTCCGAGAAGAGATTTTAAAGTGATGAGCTATACCGTACCTGATATAGTAAGCATCGTCCCATTTGGCGCGCAAAACTTTTCTGAAATTGGTAGAACGATTGTTCTTCAACCTTTTTCTTTGTTCTAGCACAATGGGATACACATAATTGCATTTGTTTTCTTTTTTCATTACCTCATAATATTATTGCTATTTGATTTTTTATTTTATTTTATTTATTTTTTATTTTTTAAGGAGGGCCGCATTCGTAAGGGCCATCTTGGAAAACATTACTCTTCCTTTCTAATCTTTTTATAGGATTTGAAGTCGTATGTCCCCCTATTTAATAACCTACAATAAAATGAAATTTTAAAAATTGCTTTATTATCATTCAGGTATAACGATCATGATAGTAGATGTCAATGAGCTGAATGTTAAGCGTGTTTACGTGCTATCTAAAGTTGATATGAACTCACTGTGTGATTATGAACCATGCCGTGAAAAGTTTTATCGAAAGACGAGGAGGTCGCAAAGTTTTCTTCAGAATAATTGGCTTTCGAGGTTTTCCCTCGAAAAAAATGTATCTTTTTACGGATTAAGGCTTGCCCGACATTGTAACACCATTTTATAGCTTGCAAAGTGGATTTCATGATAACATACTATGCTCATTAAAGTAGCCTGTAATGTACATACTATGCACATTACAGGCTGCTTTGACATCATTTAGTGATATTGGGCTTCTTACAATGTTTTAAAATCTTGGCCAAACGTAGAACGAAATAACCTTGTAGAGATTAACGTCATTAATTGATAAATACAAGTAATTTTCATCTATGTCGTTAAATATTCTAATATCATCTTCTCTTTTTTGTGATACAGGTTGTCATGGCTCTGAGGCTGAGGAGGATCTGATGGCGTTTCTAGTCCCACAGGAATACCAGTCTCATGTCAGACCAGTGATTAATGATTCAGAGGCTCTCACAGTTTATATGGGTCTATCCATCTCCCAAATCATCGATGTGGTAAGTCCACTGAAAAGTCTAAAATGGCACTTGGTTTAAACCTATTTGACTAACATTCGTTTGATGTCATGGTCTAATTTCGTTTCGTCTACAACCAGTTCTTCTAATTACCTCTTGGTCGAATTGTCATTTGACCCTATTTGCCATTTTGTCTAGTTCCCATTTGGTATATAATGCCAATTATGTCTAATGTCTACTTGGTAGTAGCACATTGGTAATAGACAAAATATTTATTCGTGAATTAGACGAAAATGCAATTAAACAATTTTTTTTAGTTGGACGAATTTCTATTATACTGTACTAAGTGGTTTTTAGACCAAATGTGTATTTGACCAAGCGGAAATTAGACCAATAGGGTCTAGCCCATAAGAGAATTGGACCAACTCATGTTTGTCTAAGTGGATATAAACCGATTGAAACTGGGCGATGCTTCAATAAACAAGCTGTACATAAAAGTGCTTATCACTTTAACTCACTTCGGAAAGGTTTACTTACATGACTTACTTTAAATAAATCGTTTCGGTTTAACCTTTCATCCCTATAAACAGGACGATCAAACTCCCCGCTATACATGGAGATGCAAAGCAAAGATAGGAATTATGCAAAGAAATAAATTTTCAAATCAGTTTCTTGATTTCA
>CALNVZ010003434.1:30368883-30487203 GCA_940671915.1 Paracentrotus lividus | reverse complement strand
CTCAGCCAATCAGATGCAAGCATTTCAGTAGCTTATAACAGTTTGTCGGATAAAACGTCTGACAAGTCCTTTCATGAAACGCCCTCCTGTCGTCATTATAAACCGACAAAGAGATAAAGCTCCCATGAGATAAAAGGAGGTTGAAAGCGCTGGATTTGCGTAATAGTTGCTTGATTTTGATCAGCCATACGGGTTCAATCATTGTTTGAAAGACTCTTGTTGCTCTAAACCATGGCAGTCAGTGAGTAAATCTTGTGCCAGTGATCCACTACTTTGCCCTCAAATCCGTCTATAAATCTTGATGGAGTGTGTGCAGATGAGAAGGTGAAAAGACGACCTGGAAAACCACTATCAAATAGCACTTAGGCACGCTTGCTTAATGAGTATCAGTATTATGTCAGGGTGTTCGCATTGCCAGCAGTTTGGCTCTTCTTGTTTTATGTTGGTATTAGTACAGTTGAACTTTCTTTCCAACTAATTCCTTATGCACGCTTGGTTAAAGCGCATCAGTTTGAGGTCAGGGTGTTCACATTGCTGTTTTGTGTTTGGCTTTAACCCTAAAAAGACTGGGGGGGGCCTCATTCAGCCCCCCCCCCCCTCGACATTTTTCACGATAACTTTGCAACGCGGAAAAAAAATTCGGCGAGACTTCATGACTATTTTTTTTCAAGTCTCGCGCAACTTTTGAGACCAAATTTGCGATGCCCGGGTACGCGGTTCCGAAATAACGTAACATTTTGTAACCGTGCGTCAGACCAAAAGTAGCTCAAATACATGATTTTGTGTACAAATCCAATACAAATTGTGTTTTCAGCCAAAATTCATAAATGTATCATTATTTTCTCTTTAACTTATTAAAATCAATTAATTTAAGTGTGTTTATGATTAAAATAGTGTCACCAATGATTTCCATCGAAAAAAACAATAAAAAACAAAAAGTCGAAAAACAAAGAAATACATAAGAAATTTTAAAAATTTTAAAAACATAAGAAATTTTAAAAACAATAGAATACATAAGAAAAAAATCTTGATACAGATTTTTTTTTTTTTAAACCCATTTCACCAGAAGCCTACAAAGAGCCTGTAAACCAAAAATTAGCACTTATGGAGCTTTATTTAATTAATTAGAGCAAATCTTAGATTTTATGCATAAATTAGCATAATTAATTAGTGAAGAAATTTTTCGGAGAATATGACTCTTCGGTTTTGGAAAGGATGCCGTGGGTAACGCGCGTGCCAATTTTCGGCGCGATCGCGCGCTCAACGGCCGAGATCTTATGGGGGGGGGGCTGAATGAGCCCCCCCCCCCCCAGTCTTTATGTGTGTCAAAATAGCCCAGTTTTTTTAGGGTTAATGATTTACCCCATTATTCCAACCTTATTTTCAATATTCACTTTCTTTTACGTGATAATAAATGGCTCAATCAGTAGAGCGTCCGCCTCATGAACGGGAGACCTTGGTTTCGACCCCCGGTCTAGTCATACCAAGAGGGTACCAATTGAGAAATGGGACCCTCTGCCTTCTTTGAATGGAGAGGGTTAATAATAACATTATTTTATGCAGGGCCCGCTGGGGGAGCAGTTCGTCTTAATGGTGGATGTTCTGTGCTTAATACAAATGAATTATATTCATACAAAGAATTTTCCACTTCCAAAAATGAGGTTATAGGTCACAAGGTCAAGGTCAAGGCCTAATCGATCTTGGCCGCCCAGACAATCGCCAAATGAGGTCGCACTTTCGGGTTGTCCACTGGACTCTCACTATATTCCATGGGTTATAAATCATTCTTGGTCAAGAAGAAGGAAATGCTGCATTTCAAATGTAGCAATTTGACATTAACGGTATTAATAATACTTTTTACAATGTGAGAAGGCAGAAGAGGAAAAAATACAAAGAGTGAAAATGAATCATAGTGGGAAAAACGAAGGCATAAATGGAAAAAGTATACCACATGTGAAAGAGATAGAAAGAAAGAGAGAGAGAGAGAGAGAGAGGGGGGGATTAGAAGCAAGAAGGAAGAGAAAAAGACAGATATACCTCTACATTACGAACCAATGCAGAACTGGAGAAAGAGCCAGGGGAAATATGGGGATATGATTAGCGTGACAAATAAAGAACAGAGACAGACAAAATATAACAAACAGTAATAACCTGCTTATATGAAATATAATAAATGTATAATCATTAAATAACAAGGACTGCCGCCAAACAAAAATGCATTTAAAAAATATTGTTTTCCACTCAGATTACAAATATCATCCAAATGGGGCACATAAAGTACGCAGTTATTCTTGAGTTGACCCCTAATGAAACAATAGTCATCATGGATCAATTCTAGACTGTGATGAGTATCATGTTCTCTGAAAATAGAAACGATGACGTTTGTTTTGATTCAAGTTATGATTGAAAAACATCCGGCATTAATCCTACTGTTATTCATTACTGCTGTAATTGATATTGTTTTGTTGATGAATGGACATCTTCCTTTTATACGTTTGTTAACAGAGAATGTTTTGATAGCTTTTCCATAAAAAAACACACAACAAAACAAAAAAAAAACGTGGTTATAAAGGACAGGGACTTGTTTGGATAAAAAATAAATAAAACATTGCACCGAATGATAGTTCGTACTGGAAACGAGTTTAAGTTGTTTGAAAGTGAAGAAAAATTGTTTACATTACACGTCGATCCAAATACAATATTATATCCGGCACGGATTTAGGGGCTCGGCGCCCCCCCCCCCCCCCCCCCCCCGGCCAGTAGAAGATAAACATAACAAAAAAGCAGAAAAACGGGGGGAAATGAAGACAATATATAAAAATTATGATGACTTTCTTGACAGCCTAAGGCTGCATGGAAAAAAAAATAATGCCTACACCCTACCCCTTCTCACTTATCATGCTTATGGCCTGGAAAAAAAAATTGATGTACCTTTTTGTACACCTGATATGATGGGTCAAAAATTTGGATTACCAAAATCTAAAATTCCAATTTTGCCCCCCCCCCCCTCCTATGATATCCTGGATCCGACACTACCATAATGACAAATATCGTTTATATTGATATGCAAGCAAAGCTCATGATTTTAGTATAGCCTACATTTAAAAATCCAATTTACGATTATGTGTAGGTCTACTTTCTGGGGGGGGGGGTTCAAGATAAAATATGTATTTACATTCGATCTTCTCACATTTGGGAAACCCCCGATTTTCCAGTGTTGCTCTAAAACAAATTATGCAACGAGCAGAGAGTTTATAACTGTCATGTCTGTGCATAATTTATAAGCACATTCGATGAATGAAAACATACATTCCTATCATATCGATCGATTTCATGCGTGAATTGAGAAATTATTAAATTTGGTTGATCTAATAAGAAATGTCCTTAATACTTGACATTTCAAGTCCAATTCATGAAATGAAATATCGAAATGACGACATTTTTCTCATTTTTGAAACGGAAGCAGACATCATTTTTCTGAAAATATTATTTTAACGTCGATTATTGTTTACAAAACCCTGCCAAACATTATAATATTTACTTAATACAAGTTCGATACAAAAAAAAAAAAAAAAAAAATCAAATTAATTTCTTTAAAAATAGATAATCAAGGAGATGTTAGTATTTGAACCATTTGGGTGAACGAATTGTTCAAAGTTAAAATGAGCCTATACAGGAACCAGATAGGCCCCTGTGCCTGCATGTAATAACTCAACTGTAAGAGCCCTATAAAGTTTATGATTCGTTCACATTTCTATGGTATTACGTCAAAAAATGATGTAAGGTACCATTAGGAAGCTTCAGACACCAGAAATATTTTTGCCCTGAACTGAATGAATGATGAAGCTATTTACTCAGAAGCAGAAATGCGATTTAAAAGCTGTACGTGACTACTCGTCATTGAAATGTAATTAATTTTAAGATGCATTTTGAATTGTTTGCACGATGGATTCTCTGTAAACACGTAGATCAGGATTGAGATGGCAACTACATCCATCTTCTTCCAAATTTATCTTATCATTGAGTGGCGTATCCAGTTTGTCTGACGATGGGATAGGGGCACACGGCCGCCCCCATCCTCAATTAACCATAAAGGCAGTGGGCCTGATTCTCAAATTTTACTGGAGATATAAAAGTTTTGCTAGAGGAACCAGCCCCTATGCCTTTACATTAGATCCGTCAATACCAGTGCAGTGTCGACATGCCGCCTGGGGGGCATTTCATCAAAGGACTTGTCGGACGTTTTATCCGACAAACTGTTATAAGCTACTGAAATGCTTGCATCTTATTGGCTGAGAGCAAATTTGTCGGATAAAATGTCCGACAAATCCTTTGATGAAATGCTCCCCAGAACGAGGTTGAGGGGTAAAGAATGGAAGCTTTTGTTAATGATTAAAATTATGATAAGGGTGGGTTCTTCAAGCGTAACGCTCAATGCCTCTTGTAGTTCAGTTATTAACTGATTTTGTAAATATGCTTAAATTATGTTCATTATGATTTTGTAACATTTTGTCTTTTCTGTGATGATAATCCAAAGTTGTGGATTGTAAATCAATAAATTTGAATTTGAATTTGAATTTGAATTTGTAGGTCGACAAGCGGAATGGGAAACTCGGAAGGGCTAAAAAAAAAAAAAAGGCTCTTGTCAATCCTCCAGTATGATGGCGTCATCACTGATGAGATGGCCGTCATTTATTTATTTATAACAAAAACTTCCATTCTTTACCTTTCTTTACACTTTCGAAAACTCCCTCTTGCTAAGGGGTGGTACCCCCACCCTCCTCCCCATACTCCACCCCTCATTAACATGACTAGCATTTGGTCATGTTTGTGGTGTATTGTCTGCTTGGATTCTTGTAAATTAAGCACGTTCGTCAGTCATGTTTGTGTTATATATAGTTCTTTCTTTCGAGTCTTTTCCGTAATTGATTTGGCTGTCATTCACCATCAAAGAAAAAGTCAGGTCATTCTCCTTCGTGTTTTCGTTATTAATTCATCGTTTATACATGGACTTACATACTTAATCAGGCATCCCTCGTATCATACAAAGTTTCCAAGATAAAATATACATGTATGTTTTTGTCATACATTTTTGCTAATGTTGATTCCCCTGGCCTTATAAGTTTAAAAGAATTGTTAATAAACAACTCAAAGTGAACATGGTGAATATTGCCACTTTTCTTTTCCTCTCCTTTTTTCTCTCTCTCTCTCTCTCTCTCTCTCTCTCTCTCTCTCTCTCTCTCTCTTCTTTCGCTCTCTCGCGCTCTCTCTCTTTCTCTCTCTCTCTCTCTCTCTCTCTCTTTCTTCTACTTCGTCCTCTTCTTCTTCTCCTTATTCTTTTTCTCCTCTTTCTCGCTCTCTCAATTTCCCTCTATCCCCTTTCCCTCTCTCTCTCTCTCTCTTTCTTCGTCCTACCTTCCTACCCTAAATTTCTCCTTATCTCTCACTATGTCTTCTTCGCTTCTCTTTCTCTTTCTTACATGTAGCATTTATCCTTTCTTACTATGCAAGTAGAACTGACTTCCGTAGAATGTCACGTGATTAATACAGATTCCCTAATCTTCTGAATGTCACATGTCATGCATGGTTTATATCGTTTTGTCTTTCTCATTTGTCTCATATATCTCGCAATGATTTATGGGAATACATTTTGCCCAACCTCGCCATGTAAACACGATATTTGCAAGTCGTCGTCACATGGGTGTAATGGGAACGTTACATACCTACTCGTTCAAATTAGTTGGTGGGGGGGGGGGGGGTTACACTGAGCCAAAGATTATATACATGATGACTTCTTTTTTTTCTAATAATATTGATCGTCTTATTTTCTCCCTTATCCTCCAAGTCTATTCACTTCTTTCCGTTCTCTTCTTCTGCTATTTCTTCCCTTCCATGATTTTCCATCCTTTTCTGTTCTTCTTCTTTCTCTTTCTTCCTTCCTTTTTGTATCTCCTTCATCTGCTGCTTACTCTTCTTTCCCCTTATCTCTTTTTACTATTAATTTCCCCCTTCTCTTCCCCATTTCTATATTCTTCTAGTTTGCTTGATTGTCTTGTCTTTAAGAAAAAAAAAAATCTATCAAATTTAGCCCGACTACCCCACCCCTCTCCACACGACTCAAAAAGCACTAGTGACACCGCTGGATACACTCAACAGCTAGAGCTCTCGGGTGTAACGTGGATCTCTAAACACCGTTATCAATGAGATATGTTCCCGTATCATGACTCTTGAAGGATGTGACTCTTCTAACGTATTGATAACGTTCTCAATCTTGCTAATTAAGAGTTTGTGAGCAGCTGGGTGGTATCATTTCGTAAACAAACCCCGGGCACCCCGGGAACATTCAATATTTTGCTACATGGAATATAGGCAAAACATGATAGGTGTTATCATAGTGATATATCATGAGTGCTCGTCAAGTCAGCCGTGTAAGTCTGACGAAGTGACTTCATTTGAAAGGAAAGCAGTGATGTCGTAGTTTCTATAAGAAAAAAAAAAGGATGAAAAAGAAGGAAAAGAAGAAGAAGAAGAAGAAGAAGAAGAAGAAGAAGAAGAAGAAGAAGAAGAAGAAGAAGAAGAAGAAGAAGAAGAAGAAGAAGAAGAAGAAGAAGAAGAAGAAGAAGAAGAAGAAGAAGAAGAAGAAGAAGAAGAAGAAGAAGAAGGGGAAGAGGAAGAGGAGAGAAGAAGAAGAAGAAGAAGAAGAAGAAGAAGAAGAAGGAAAATGAAAAGAAGAACATTGAATGGTGGAATCAAACGTCTCCATAATACAACCCCCCACGACCACCACCACCAGCACCAACATCAACAATAACAATAATAATAACAACAACAACAATATAGAATACCAACATCAACAACAATATCACCAACAACAACAACAAGGCGAACCCTTGACGTATGCCAATGACTACGATAAACACCATTAATTACAACCATTGTCATCATCATTCATCAAAGGTGATCGTTATACACATCTACCTCAAAAGTCCGACCTCCCGTCTCTCTCTCTCTCTCTCTCTCTCTCTCTCTCTCTCTCTCTCTATATATATATATATATATATATATATATATATATATTTTACACGAATTTGTTTATATCTGATAATAATGTAGGCCTTTTCCATATTCCATCGTCGCTCTTCACGAGAGAGAGGGTAATTTTCTTTCATGGTGAAAGAGAATTATTCCTCGTATTGGCGTACCGATTGGAGGGGAGGGGATACTTGAGCGAAAATATCCCATTCTTTTTTGCGAAAAAGGATTAAACCACCCCTTAAAAATCCTGAACAATTTGATGATTTCTCCTTGTATTTTAAATTGTTACATTTTTTTATCTCCTTTCTGTCTCATCTTTTCTTCTTTTTTTTTTTCCTCTTCACTTTGCCCCTCTTATTTTGCCACTCCTTCTATCCGAAGCTCTCATTTCTCGCTTCGTCCCCTCCCATCCCTGCTGGAAAGAACAAAGTGTCCCACAGTGTGTTCACATAGTCTACTATGTTAAAATGCTTCAATTTAACAGTGTGGTGATGATTTCACACTGTGATATGGTTTCCTACAGAGTGTGCACATGGTGATGTTCGGTTTCACACTGTGAATATACCCCCTCACAAAGTAAAGATGTGGTTCAAAGTGTTAAAAACACTCTAAATCATAATGTAAAGATGATTTTATACTGTGCTCACAGTGTGTTAACATTGTGGTTCACATTGTGTTTCATACTGTGGGAAATTGTGTTCTCTCCAGCAGGGATGTACCATATTACCACCCTATACCCCTTCCCTCATAACCATCCCCTTTTTTTCTTATTCGGCAGGGGCGGATCCAGGCAGGGCACAGGGGATGCACACCCCCTCTATATTTTAAAAACCACTGACTCTACTCGTTAAGATCAGAAAATTTTAGCGACTCACCCCCTTATCGGGCCTGGCGCCCCCTCTTTTCCCAAATTCTGGATCCGCCACTGTTTGGTGTGGATAAGGGTCACGTTCCCGCCAAAACAGCACGGCTCCGCCATGACCCAAAAAAGCATCGATCAGACAATCGGCAGACTGAGATTGATAAACTATCGATTCATTTTGGAATCAACACAAGCAGGCCCGGTGATATTAAAGGAACCGACGAGACATTGAATTGTATCATTGTCATTACAATAAGTCAACCGGCCATGTTGTCTCTCTCTCTCTCTCTCTCTCTCTCTCTCTCTCTCTCTCTCAATCTTCACTCCATTACTCTCCTCCTTCTCATTCTCAGTTTTCTATTCTCCCATCTCCAAATCTCTATACCGTCTCTATCCCTCTCTGCTATCTTTCTCTATATCGCTCTCTCAATCTCCTCTTCATGTCTCTCCTCATTCTCCCATCTTTCTCTCTCTCTCTCTCTCTTTCTCTCACTCTCTCTTTCTCTCTCTTTTTCTCACTCTCTCTTTCTTTCTCTCTCTCTCTCTCTGTTTTGTTCTCTCCCTTCTCTTTCGCTGCTGTCTTACTTCAACGATGTCACGGCCTTTTTCAATTCCTTTTTCCTGTCATCTTTCCTCTCTGCGTATCTCTCTCTCTCTCTCTCTCTCTCTCTCTCTCTCTCTCTCTCTATCTATCTATCTCCATTCCTCTTTGAAGCCAAAACATTGAGAACCACGTACCCGCCTAAATAGTACGGCTCCACCTCGACCCAATATCGAAATGATTAGACAATCGGCAGACTGACATTGATAAACAATCGATTTCACTTCTATTAAAGGAACCGACCACAAATATTATTTTGGGGCTCAGTCACTCAACACTTGTTAACATGATGTAGAAACCCTCTATATTGACTTTTTTTTCTCTCTCTCTCTCTCTCATTCTTTTTGGCACATCACACACACACACACACACACACACACCCACATACACACACAAAAACTTTATTTTACATTTTTGCACCACCTAGCTCCTTTTCTCTTTATTTTCTAGATCTACTTACTATATCTTACTCACTTCCCTGGCACTCTGTATATCATCTGAATGATTACTACGCTTTTTCATGTAAGTGATTAAAACCTGGGTAAGGCGTCTTTGTCATATTCCTCTATTCTTTACTTATTAACCATGAACAATATACCTTAATCCTAATAAATTCCCTTTCTGTCATCCATACAGCACTACTATAACAATGTCAAATTGTAACTCTAATTGCACTAACCCTAGATTCTTTATGATCATATTCAAAGCTGAATGATTAAAAAACTAAAATAGTAAACAAAATATATATTTTTTTTAATTAAATTTTTTTTCTTTTTCTAATCGCTGTAAAAGATTACGAGAAAACCGACAGTAATCAGTAACACTATTCTTCCCTCGGACCTTTTCTGCTCCCCCTTGGACAATGAAGATGCAACACATTGGCACCTGCTCTGGAGCTATCATGTCCATTATTGATACAACTAAAATGCGACGACTGCGTTTCCGCGCCCTCGGCACATCATCACCATGATCACCAACACCACAGTGCTAAACATATATTTCAAGTCTTACCTGGGAGCTTTCTGGAGTTCATAGTAACCGCTGCTTTATTTACTAATTAAAAAGCTGTATCTGGATCAAGAAGCTTCAATAGAAGGAGTCATTGTGGGATTTAGGAGGTCGAGGAGTGAGAGAGAGAGAGAGGGGGGGGGTGGGAGAAAGGAAGAGGTGAGTTTGGGTAGAGGATGAGTGAAGGAAAGATAGGGGAGAGGTATATTGTGAGGGGATTGGGACAGTCAGAGGGAGAGAGAGAGAGAGAGAGAGAGAGAGAGAGAGAGATTAGGGGGGGGGTGATAATGATAAGACTGAACGGAAGATAGGCAGGGTTGTGATTATAGTAGACAAAAAAAAAGAAAGTGAATATGACAACAACAAAGAGAGGGAGAGAAAGGAGGGGAGAGAGAGACGGAGAGAGAGAGAGAGAGAGAGAGAGAGAAAGAGAGAAAGAATGAAAGAAACAGAGAAACAGACAATGAGTGATAGAAAGAAATAACATTAATTTGTCTCTTCAATAAATTATATGATATCGCTATAATAACGGACCTATTTCTCATTATCATGATTATGATAATGTATTATGGTTAAAGCCTGATAGACCCGTTTAGGTCGTTACAAATATACCGACTAATTATCAAATATCAATAGAATATCGCATTCTTCCTTTTAAAGGAATGCAAGACTAATATTCTATAAAAAAATATATATATCTTTAAAATCATACAGGAATCAGAATGACTCCACATCTTCATAAGATCTCTTTTGAAATGGATACAGCTGAACGGTGAACCCGCTACTTTTAAATGTTTACACAAGATTGGAAACTATTAAATTTCCATGTAGTATGAATTGGGTCAACCTTTAAGTAGCGGAATGGTGGGCTGGCACCCCGCCGCGACCTAAGGGGCTGGCCTCCCCGTCACACCTGCTGGCTCACGGCGTGGCGTCAAGAATGCAACACGCTTCTACATAGTAGACTTGGCTGAGTGATCGATATAATCTTATTAGGGTGCGGGGAATCAGGTCATGTAATTACCATGGAAAACAAACCAGAAAACATACCAAGACAAGCCAGCTCTATAATATTTGGGGTGAATGTTGGATGGGGTCCAAGAATATACACGACCTATAGCCAAATTTCGATGTGCGAGTTAGCATGAAATCAAATGCCTCGTCTGTCAGTCAATAATGTAAAATAGTTCAAACCATAGCGACAAACTCAAAATATTAATGGTAAATTTAATATAACAATAAAAAACTTGTCCTGCAAATACATCTAATAAGACAGGCTCCATACTTTCGTTAAAGTTAGTACAGCTTAGCTTTGATGACAAAAATCTCCTTACAACTTGAGTTTAACTTAGTATATGAAATTTGAGAGGCACACGTTATACAATTCCACATCTGAACCGAGTGGTCTTAGTATTTGAAAGTACAGGGAAGGGATAATGCAGTAGTCGACTGGTTAGAAATGATAGATCATAGATATGACCCACTAGCTAGCTCTGTTCCCTAATACTGCTCCTGCTTTTGTTTTTTCTTTCTTTCTTTAAGTCCATACCCCCCCCCCCCTCTCCCTCTCTCTCCGTCTCTCTCTCCCACTCTGTTCAGTAAATTTAAAGCCGACGAATATGTTTGTTTCCTTTTTTGAAACTAAAAAATTAAGAAAGAATGAAAATGACAGACGAAGCGAGAAGAAATTCTTTACCTCCGAAAGAAAATCGGGCATTGTTATTTTGTAGTTCCCAACTTGGTAGATCGGTCTTGTATTTCAAGAAATTGCTTTGGGTGTATAAACATGATAAACACTATAGGAAAATGGCTGATGTGGATTTTCTTCGGGCTAAACCTCCCCCCCCCCCCATCCCACCAGCCTACACCAATGTTCTTAGGTTTGCGTCTCTTCTTGCCCTCTCATCCTCTCTGTCCAGATGACATGATGAAGCTGTATATTGATGCTACTCAGGTCAGTGATCTCTGCAGTCAGTCACTGCCATGATACTGAAACAAATTCTGTTGTTCAAATCGATGTTCCGACTCCGTTCAAGTTCACGTTTGTTTTATTTTGACAAGACATTCGAAACAATATTCATTGCAGCAATGTACAGAGTGAGTGTCATCCCTGCCTTTTTGTGCATGGTAGTATACAATATTGCTGCATTAATGTATTTTGATGAAATTTAAGACATATACAGCTCGGGCAAAAATATTAGACCAATCTTTTTTTCATTCAGGGTGCAGTGTTTCGAATCTTTGGGATGAAATCAAAGGTAGGATGCGGAAGATAAGCCGGTCAACAAAAGAGACCTTTTTGAAGCAAGAATGGGCTGCAATGACAATAGAGATAAAACCCTTATGAAAAAGAGCTTGGTCTAATAATATTTCCTGAGCTGTAGCTCAAAGTGGTGTAGTGTTGTTT
The DNA here is from genome assembly GCA_940671915.1 of Paracentrotus lividus. NCBI lineage: Eukaryota > Metazoa > Echinodermata > Echinoidea > Camarodonta > Echinidae > Paracentrotus > Paracentrotus lividus. The sequence continues at coordinate 30,475,290 of CALNVZ010003434.1, read as the reverse complement.
CTTAGTGGGAGGAGTATAAGGAACGTCTAGAATACTTTGAATGTTAATTTTCTAGAAGGTTGAATTTTGGAGGAGGAAACTTCTCAGAATGAAAAAGGTTTGTCGCAAAGTGTGCAAAAAACCCAATGAATATAATAATCATGGATTAATCTCGATGACGCCTCACCCGTTGCATTTGGTTTGATACAGGCTAAATACGGACGTTCTTGAATTATAACCCGACGTTTAAAGTAGCCAACTTTCGATCGGTTTAATAAGTTCGCGGCTGGCTCTACTGATCTAATCTGATTGCGGACATCCAGTTAGCAAACCACAAAACGTGTACAAATTAAAAAACAGAACTCGATGGCAGCACCGTAATCAGCATAAACAAATTAGGGGCCGATTTCGACACCGAAAATAGTCCCATCTTCCCTCCCCCATGCGAGGCTTCGATTGATGCATGTTGTTTCAGACGACGCTTCCGCGGGGTGAACACGGGATTGTGCCGTAATAACTCAGCCGTGATTTGCCAAACTTTGTTTTGCTTCTCCACCCGGGGACGATCAGGCTGCATTTGATACTCAGTCACACTGCTACTATGGTACCATGTACACAGAATTAAAATTGCACTAACCCATATGGCCTAGATTAATTTCATTGTCTGTTGGTTGGTGTCAGAGGGGGAATTCTGACTGGGGTCTAACCTGCATGCCCTCACGGGGTTCACGACGCAGGAATAGAATTATGGCTTGGATGCAGTCTTCAAGGGATTGCTCAACAGAAGTGACGTCGAAAGAATCATTCCAACACATTTTCAATGAGCACCCTGCACCCTACCCTGGTTTTGAATGCAGGAGACAACGACTTAATGTTTACAAATAAAAACACGATGATCATTACGTAATAACTCCATTATATTTTTCGTTTTATTTTTCTACACAGGATGAAAGAAACCAAGTAATGACAACGAGTTTATGGGTGAGACAGGTAGGTAGTTAGCTATAAACATTTACTTTCAAATGTGTTTACAAGATGAAAGATTATGTAGTACAAACAACTTTTTTAAATCACAATAGTTATGAAATCCAGGGAACTAAATTATGAAGAGCAATAGACTAAAGTTGGCAATAATATAAATTAGATCAGTTATGTACGAGTATTCAAACAGCTTGAGATTATTTCAAGTGTGTACAAACATGGAATGCACATTCATAATTTTGTCATGAAACAACTCAGAAATAATATTTTGTGTTACTATGGTTACAGAGATGGGAAGATTACCGTCTGATGTGGGACCCAGCAGACTATGGTAACATCACGATGATCCACATTCCTATCTTCTTACTTTGGAAACCTGACATTGTCCTATATAACAAGTAAGCATATCCTGCAATCTCTCGGCTAGGATGTTGATTAGATGTCTTTACCCTGAATGCCCATATTCCTGTAGGTCATCTGTCCGTATATTTCTTTTATGGAAATCAGACAATGTCCTATGTATAACAAACATTTTCTCAACTTGAAGTCTCTCGGAGAGGATGTTAAATTGATGTCTTAGCCCAAATGCCAAAACTTTTTCTGTTATCTATTCCTAATTTCTTATTATGGAAACCAAAAATTGTCCTATTTAAAAAGTAAGCTTTAGTAAAAACCTGCAGTCTGTCGAATATGATGCTAAATAATATTGATGTCCTCATACTGAATGGCCATATCTCCGTAGGTTATTGTGTCATTATATTATGTCATATATTATGTCATTGTTATCTACAGGCCCTAATAAGCAAGAACTCTTAAATATAGACCTAACACAGTCTTTTCCCATTGACCGACATACTGCTGACAAGGTAAAGCTCATTCTACATAAAGGAGATTGAACATACAGTTGATGCATCAGCCCATTTCCTTCTTGACAGTATTCCACATAGGCTGGTCTGTCAGGAGGCCTCTGACATTGAACTGTTGAACGATCAAAATATTCAGACCAGCTATTTCTATAGTTAAAAATTCTTGTTTTTTTTTTCTTTATCAAACGTCTATTTCCCAGTGTGGGCGGTTCATACGCAATCACTATGCTGACCATGACACAGGTATACCCGAACGGCACCGTGGACTGGTTCCCTCCCGCCGTCTACCGCAGCTCCTGCCCCATCAACATCCGACACTTCCCCTTTGACGAGCAGCGTTGCCCACTCAAGTTTGGCTCCTGGACCCATGATTATAGCAAGATCGACCTACAACCCATCTCGGAGTTCGTGGGTCTCGAAAGGTTTTGGGAAAACCAGGAATGGGACATAGCCGAGACACCGATCGAGAGACACAAACTCCAGTACCCTTGTTGTAATACTGATACCTTCGTTGACCTCACCTTCACCTTTGTCTTGCACCGGAAGTCACTGTTCTACGTAGTGACCTTTGTACTGCCATGCGTCATGATTGCGTTCCTCACCATCTTCGTCTTCTACGTACCGTCCAATTGTGGTGAAAAGGTGAGAGTCCTTGTAAAACTGTAGACCCCATAAAAACATATTCAGCAGGTCAGACTGATATTACCGAACAAACCGAGGTTTCTTTTCTTTAATGTACTGGTTTATACTGATGAGGATTTTTTTCAAGAGCCAATGGAATTTCGACAAAACATCACGACAGAGGACTGTCGACATTCAATGTAGTTCATATATTTAAAGACATAAAATCAGTGATCGTTAAATCTTTTTTCAATCTTCCTGTCCACCAGGTGACGCTCTGCATCTCCATCCTCCTAGCACTGATCGTGTTCCTGCTCCTGATCGCAGAGATGATCCCAACCACCGCTGGTTCCATCCCGCTCATAGGCATCTACCTTCTCTTCTCCATGGCCATGGTCAGCGTCTCCATCACCGTCACCGTCATCATCATCAACATCTTTCACCGATCGGCCCTGACCCATACCATGCCCGCGTGGGTCAAGCTGGTGTTCATCGATACGTTGCCTCCGTACCTGCATATGAAGAGGCCGGAGAACTACAAGAGCTTCTATCCGCAGGCAGATCCGCAGGAGGTGGATCACAGTAATAATGTGCATCTCACGAGAATGGTACGACCGATCATGCTGCACATGGGTGTTAAATTGCTCGTATCAGGAAAATACCCTCTTGACAATTACCCCTCCCCCAGAAAAAGGGTTAGGGTTAGGTGTAGAGTTTGGGGTAGATATTTGGCGGGGTAATTGTCCTGGGGTAGTTGTCCTGGGACCGGTGTCAGAAATTTATTTTGAAGAGGTTTGTCAGAACATAATATTCATTTACAAATAAAGTTACAAACGAGTTTTTTTTCTTCTTCATATTTTCAAACTTGCCAACAACGTTTCTTTCAAACAAGACTCAACAAGCTCAAAAAATAATGATAAGGTATTGCCTTAAAAAAATGTCATGTACTTAACCACTTGCTATTGATTTGAGAACGTGGTCATAAGGGTTTGAAATGATCCTTGGAGTTATTTGAAAAGTGCTATAAGCGCTAACAAAATCACAACATAATTATATTATATACGACACCTTCTATACTGGATAATCCCTTTTTCTTTTCAGAATAGATAATCAACCCAAAGACATACATTTCTGAGCAATCGTATTGCCGTAGATAAAATTATATTTGTATAAGTAAAATTAAGGCTGGCAATAGTCATAATGGTGGTGATTTCATCTTCGCATCTCCAGATGTACGGGCGTAACTCGGACGTGGATCGTCAGTGCTTCAACCGCAACCACGCCTACCTTCGCGGAGGCTGCGGCACCGGGTCGGACGGTCTTCCGAATCTTCACAACCTCGGTATGGACAGCGACTGGCAGACACACGGACACGAGACCGAAGAGGAGATGCTGATGGATGCTAACATCGATCTCAAGAGGCTGAGAGACAACGGTAAGACGCCGGCCAGACTCAAGGAGGGGTTGGAGTATCTTAATTACATCGTCGAGAGGACCAAAGACGCCGACAAAGACCATAAGGTATATATTCTTCTTCCTCTTCTTCATCGTCTTCTTCTTCTCCTTTTTCTTCTTCTTGTTCTTGTTCTTCTTCTTTCTTTTTCTTTTCCTCCTCCATTTCCTTCTCCTTCTTCTTCTTCATAATGCTTCTTCTTCTTCTTTTTCTTCTTCTTCTTCTTCTTCTTCTTCTTCTTCTTCTTCTTCTTCTTCTTCTTCTTCTTCTTCTTCTTTTTCTTCTTCATATGCTTCTTCTTCTTCTTCTTCTTCTTCTTCTTCTTCTTCTTCTTCTTCTTCGTCGTCGTCGTCGTCGTTTCCTCCTTTTCCATTTCCCTCTTCTTCTTCTTCTTGTTCAGATCCTCGGAATCGCAAACTAGTCGCGAAGCAGTCTCATGGCCAAATGAGATACTCTTTTAAAGGATGTAGGTCGGCAAACTTTATACTTTTGAAGGAAAGCTTCCAACATTTAGGTAGAACAGTTTACACTAAAACATGATTTTGCCAGGTGCATTTCCCTTGGTGTTCGTTGCTATCAAAAAAATAAATAATTTTTTATGCTATATTCTATTTGTGTCGATATATATTTTTGTTTTTCAATCCAGGTCCAGGCAGAATGGCATTACGTTGCCATGGTGATAGATCGTATATTTCTCTGGGTGTACATCTTTATCGTTCTGGTTGGTAGTATGGGTATCTTCCTCTATTCGCCGTTGCTATGGGAGGGTAGTGACGTTCACATACCAGTTCCTTGGGAGAAACCTATCGAAGTTAACAGGACCGAATATCTCAGCTCAATGTAAATATATAGATCTACACTCTAAAAGTTAAAGGGTCAAATTTACCCTGTTCGTGGTCCACTAGGGTCATACGCCATTCTGGGTCAATCATAACAATACATAATATGGCCAGTGTGACCCACAATGGTGTATGGACCCGAAAAGGGATTAATTTGATCCTGCATTTTTTTAAGTGTGGATATAGAAATCTAATCATATTTCTATTTTTTTTTCAGATTAATAAGGATTATGTCATTGTGTATGAATTGAATAAAAGTTATCCAACTCAAGTTAAGTGTTGATGGCTTGTTTTCAAAGATTGTTCCAAGTTTTAGTTTTATCATGGAGTATCACCTTTATTGCATCTCCGTTTTTACGCATAACAGAGTAAATTGCAAATTGGATTACCCTTAATATTTAACAATGGAGATATAATTTGGAAGACTACATAAATCCCTATACGCAGAACTACTACTACTACTACAGAATTATTGCGTAGGGTTCAAAGAGTTTGTGATATTGCCCCTGATTGTATAGCCCCTGCGAGAACTGTTAGTGTGATTTTTGTAATGTTGGGTGTTGTGGGGGGCATTTCATCAAAGGACTTGTTGGATATTTTATCCGACAGATTTGCTCTCAGCCAATCAGATGCAACCATTTCAGTAGCTTATAACAGTTTGTCGGATAAAACGTCTGACAAATCCTTTGATGAAATGCCCCCCGGGACATATGAAACAAATTCTGCTCAATTCTGCCATAATTAAGTTTTACCATTCTTCATAATATTCATTCCTCTTTCCTTCTCATCAGCGATTAATTTATTTCTTTTCTTCCCTTTATTTATCTATTTATTTATTTTTTTTATTTTTTTATTTTTTTTTTTGCAGAGGGAGGATGTGAAAGGGTCGAAAGGATCGTTCATCAATGATCTCCAAACTAAATCGTCCACCAACATTACCATGGCAACGGTTTAATGGAACATATTGACTGCAAGAGAAGAAGATAATTGGTCGTCGCGACTCATGATTGTCGAGAAAAAAAAACGCCTTAAGATATTTATTATTTAAATTCACAACTTTTACCTTTCAGGATAGTAATTGTGGTATTTTATCTCTTTTATCGGATTATCTTTTCGTTTTAAAACATGTCATTGCCAGTTAATTTCTTATAGAATATTCCCGGTTCGTATTATTTACGAACTTATTTATTATTATGATTACTAATGGTGGTTAACACATGAGAAAATGGCGATAAATCATATTTTTATATGTTTAGTTTATAACAAAATAATGGTCTATATTATTATGTGCCTATATGAATTGAAGTTCTATTTCAATTACGATATAACTGAATATATTAGGCAGACGCGTACGGATATGGCTTCAGAATAGATAACTGGTGCTTTTGGTTGGACCATTACATAGAATATACCTTCTTCAAGCAAATCACTCGGCCTAAAGAGTGGAAAGTGACTCCTCTTCATTCTTAAAAGCGTGAAATAACGGCTTTTTTTTGGGGGGGGGGTTGAAATCTAATGCACAATAAGTTAGAAATATTAACTTCAAGTTGAGTTTGTTAATTTTGTTTTAGTATGATGAAATCATTATATTTTGTTGAATCACTGTACCACTGTGTCTGTTAAGGGTTCATTGATTCTTTAATGAGATTAAATTGTATACTTTAGACAATCAATCTTAAACTTGCGCTTAATTTGTGGCGCAGGGAGCCTTTTTGTGATTTTGATCAAGGACTAACGAATTCACGCAAACAAATATGTCTGACCTCAATTAATGTGTGATTCTCGAAACAAAAAATGCGTAATGTACCTTTTTTCCCAATCAGATCAACATATCTAATTCAAAATGTGCATTTTTCTTAGTAGGGGTTTCTGTATACCAATCATTTTCCTTTCATACCGTATGTAGTATGTACATGAAAAGTATAACTTTGGTTTCAAACCCCCAGTTTGGTGCAAATATACTCTCACACATAATTTAAGTTGCTGTGTTTTCTATCGATAGTACAAAACATTTTTTTTTTTTTATTGTATAGTATATGTATTTATCTCTTCGTACGTTTATTATGTGGTGCCAAATGATTTCGAAGTTTTCATCTTCCATAATTTAATTTGCCAAGTGTGGACAGTTGTAGAATAAGATCTTCCTTTATTTCATCATGTTTTTGTTTTTTTTCTGTCACAACCTTGCCAATTAAAAAAAACAAACAAGGTCTGTACTTTGAAGAATATTTCATTAAAAAGAGATATTTTACACAGTGTTTTTATTATTATTATTATTATTATTATTATTATTATTATTATTATTATTATTTTTAGTGTATCTTATAGTTTCTTATATCACTCCTATTAGGAGTAGAAAAAATAGTACATAAAAACTTCGTCCGTTTGTACGTACATGTATTTTAATTTCTAAGTCTGATTTTAAATTATATATGGATATGATTGCTGTACATACAAACCATTTTGATATTATTGAAGTGTCACAGATATAAGTTATGAATTATGTAGAATAAAAGCATACCTATTTAAAGTCACACACAATGTCTTCTTTAAAAAAAAGTGGTGTATCGGATGGTAAAGAGGAGGGTGCGCGAAGACGAGGTCGACGATTTTAGTTAAGATGATTAAAGTAATGATTATAATGATGATTATGATGATGATGTTGATTGCGATGATGGTGGTGATGATGATGAGGAGGGGGGAGGAGGAGGATGATGATGATGGTGATGATGATGATGATTATGGTGATGGTAATTATGATGACGTTGATGGCGATGATGATGTTGATAATATGATGATGATTATGATGATGATGGTGATAATGATGGTGATGGTGATGATGATGATGATGATGGTGATAATGATTGTGGTGATGGTAATTATGATGATGATGTTGATGGCGATGATGGTGATGATGATGATGCTGATAATGATAATATGATGATGATGATGATGATTATGATGATGATGATGATAATATGATGATGATGATGATGATTATGATGATGATGATAATATGATGATGATGATGATAATATGAAGATGATGATGATTATGATGATGATGATGGTGATGATAATGATTATGGTGATGGTAATTATGATGATGATGTTGATGGCGATGATGGTGATGATGATGATGATGATGATGATGATGATGATGATGATAATGATAATATGATGATGATGATGATGATTATGATGATGATGATGATAATATGATGATGATGATGATTATGATGATGATGATGATAAATATGATGATGATGATGATAACATGAAGATGATGATGATGATGATAATATGATGATGATGGTGTTGATGATGATAATGATTATGGTGATGGTAATTATGATGTTGATGGCGATGATGGTGATGATGATGATGATGATGATATATAAATGATGATGATGATGATGATGATAATGATGGTGATGGTGATGATAATGATAGTGATGATGATGATGTCGATGATGATGGTGATAATGGGTGGCGATTATTTTTTTATGATTGTGGCGATGATGACAAAGTTTTAGAGAAAGAGTTGGACATGTCCAAAAATGTTTTTATTTATTTAATTTTGTTTTGTTTTTTATCTGACCGACTGATCCGAAAGAATGGTAGTATAGGGGAGACCGGGGACAATTGTAACACGGGGCAATTGTAACTGACGCTCCCATCCCGATCAGAAACACGCTACAAACTTAATCTGTGTATAGAGCATGCGCATTTCATTACTCCACATGCTGTTTGAGTGTTAGCAGATTTATCGGTTCGTGGAACTTTCTACAGCAAAAAATATTGCTTTTTAAGCAAGAAAGTAATATTTCACATTACCCGTTGTTTTTCTTCTGGACAAATATGTGGTTGAGCTACGGCTGTCATTTTTATTTAGAAATTATGTTCTTAGGCCGTATTTTGCTAACGTTTCAACGATGAATACCTAAGCTAAGATGGGGGGGGGAAATATCTCCAAATATGGTCGCACTTCTCAGGGGCAATTGTAACAACTTGTTACAATTGTCCCCAAGGGACTGTTACAATTGCCCCGGAATTTGTGTGCTTCCTGTAAGCATAATAAAAACATAATCAGAAACCTCTGAACCATGGAGCTAGCCTGATTAGACACAATACTTTACGGCCGCATTATGGACAAACAAAAGCGCATAATATAGCAAGTGGGAAATATAATATAAATGAGTCAAGCATTGTCATGTTTTATTGAAATTAGTTTATGTGGTTAATGTTGTTTAAACCTTGGATCTGTCAAAAGCATGGCTTTGATAAAGAAAAACAAAATGTTACAATTTCATGTGTTACCAGTGACGGATACAGGATTTCAGGATAGGGGGGGGGCGCCAGGGTCGATAGGGGGGCACCGCCTAAATTTTCGGATTTTAACATGTATACGGTCAACGAGCGGTTTTCAAATTATAGGGGGGCGCGCGTCCCCTGCGCCCCCGCCTGGATCCGCCACTGGTTACAATTGCACTCGACCTCTTGTTTTGAAATGATAATGGCTTCAAAATACATTGTTGTACAAAACCCAAACCTATTCATATGTCAAGCTAAGGTATGCATATTTCATTTTATTTAGTTTTAAGCAAGTATTTAGCTATAATAAAGTTGATAAGTCAAATTTGGAGGGGGGAAAAGCGTTACAATTGTCCCCGGTCTCCCCTGAAGCACCATGACCTTAAAATAAAATAACCGTTCAAAGACCTCATGTAGACCTATCGCATGCGCGTATTCTGGGGGGGAGGGGGGGGGCTTTACGGGCCCGGGCCCCCCGGGTAGGCACCCAAAAGGGCGCCAAAATGACCTCAAAGGGGGTCTAATTGACCATAGAGGGGCGCCAAATTGAACAAAATGTAAAAAAAAAAACAACAAAAAAACGAACAAATGTATATACCATGATTTGAGCTGATTGACCTCTTAAACCTACCCCTGCAGTTGATATGACCTTTTGCTTGACCTTTTCTCTGGCTTATACTCTTATCATTTCTCTCTTATTCTCTTTCCCATCTTCCTCCGTCATACTCAAACCATCTCTAAATGATACACGTAATAAGATAAACACACGATTTCATTTGTTTTGTAAACGATCCCTACAGCTTGCCCCCTACCGAGCACTCTCCTTTATCAGCTGCATGAACAAACAATGCGCATGCGCGTTGCCTTCATAACGATATCGATTTGTTTGTGAGTTTATTGATTAATATTGATGGAAGCTCAGGCTCCAAATTCGATACATTATAATGAAACACCTACCCCTTTTTGTATGTAAGTTGTGAAGTGCGCAGGGGCAACGGAGCAAGCCCTAGTAGACGTTTACAAAAACGCAAAAATAACCAATTATGGTTCTTTTGCATAACCCTTCCCCATTTTCGGCTGAGCCCCCCCCCCCCCCCACAACAAACGCCCCGCTGCCCATACAAATCTTTTCTAATTATGATTTTACTACATCGGGCAATTCCACAGTAACTTCTTCATATTATTTCAATTAGTAGTTATGTAAATGGAAATATTTGGGACTTCTAATAGAAATGTACACAATTATACAATGTATTAATAAAGAAGCTTCAATAATTCCATTTAAACATATGTAACTGTGATGCACATATAGTAATATAAATATGAAAAAGTCCGGTGACTGACTTTAATAACAATATCTGTTTTTTATATAGCACTTGTCCAGTTATCAGTAACTGCTCAAAGTGCTCTAAAGCATACTCGTTACTGTGGAATCGCCCCAGTGTGTTATTATTTTATCTTGCCTGATCATTGAATCTAATATTGTAAAAGAAAATTTGTATGGGTGAAGTTATAGAGAGTAGAAAGAGAATATTAAAAATAATGAAGCAACACACAATAAATTTAAAAGTATTGATAAATTAATAGTTTCTTCTTTATTAAGAAGGAATTTCCACAGAATCAAATCATATGACCAGCTAATTGATCAAGAATTTACAAAATCGGTCATGAAATGTACATCCCATCCTTAGATTTTGCAAATAATCCATGCATCTAAACATAAATAAAATGTCTTGAAAAAAAAAAATGTAAACTATACTTCACAAAAAAAAAGAAAAAAAGATCCCAGATTGAAAACTACTTAGTTGATCTAGGCCTCCCCCTTCATTTTTGTACATGTAATATGGATCTATCAAAAGGACACACATTAAAACGTGAACTAAATCCAGATAAAATTCAACAAAAATTATGCTCTAGGTACGTTTTGTTCCCCATCCCTGATACAGGTATTTGTATGTACATCTCGAAAGAATTCCTCTGAAAAGGGGAAGTCCACAATGGAATTTTAAGAATTTTGAGCAGAAACATTTAAGAAATATATACTAGTATCATTGAAGGTTTGAAGAAAGTTCATTAGATTCCAGGTTGGACCTCTCCTTGAATAGTTTTTTTCAGTGATGCCATCTTTCAACAATGGACACATCCAAGAAATATCTGCACATTAAACTACAGTCTGTGTCAAATAAAATGGTACAAGTGGAAAACATTTTTGTTACAGTATGAAGATTAATCACAGCCTGCTATTGTTTGGTACTTTCATAAAGCAGGATGATCAAACTATGACTAGTTTCATCACATTTGGTGCTGTACTGTTTGAAATATGACTAGTTTTCTACAATCAGGAAAAATCCCTTTTTCGCACGCCGTCCCATGCCTTTGTGTATAGGTTTCGCATAATGGCCATGAAGTGCTCAATTTCGATTTGTTCCTCGTCGCACAAAAATTAGCATAACTTAATTTTGTTCTACGAAAGCAAATTATACAGAACAAAGCGCATCAGCAAGGAAAATATTTTGGCTTTATTTTGGTACCACAAACACACATTATTTGAAAATATTTCACACCTAAATATTTTTTTCCGACTGTACCATTTTTTTTTACACAGACTGTACAGTAGGGCCATAAAATCATCTGAACAAATTTTTGTTTATGCAGGCACTTTCACACTTGGGCACTAAATTAAGATTATTTTACCGCATCCTTAAAAGACAAAAAAAAACTGTAAATATCAAACATGTACAGTTCACTCCTGTAAAAGCCAAATGCCTTGTGATGAAACAAAATCTCACTATACTGAACTCATGTGTAAATTGACACAAAGTGCACATGTTAAACATAGCGACCACGAGAGAATGGCCTAGTTTTTACAAAATCTTGTTGTACAAATGTATCTGTGCTTGTTACAACAAGAGTAGACTGTATAACATACATTGTACATACAGTGTGCAATAATCCAATTTAGGCAACTTATTTTGAAATTCTGTTCATAAAATATTTCACAAAAACTTCAGGGAAAAGGGTTCTCTTTTGGACACAATGTACTTTGTTTCGTGTACATGTATGTGCAGCTGGAAGCTTTTAAAGTGCCGATATATTTTCTATGTGATGTTGTAAAAAGAGTGATTTAGCTATTTACTGCTGTTAAAAGTTGCACAGCAAAAATTCATAACACCACATGTGCATGCCAGCATTAGACAAATGCAAATATGTGTACATGTACATGTGTAGATCTCAATGGCATTATAAAATGCTCAAGCTACCTATGTACAGTCCGTGTAAAAAAAAAATGGTACAGTCGGGGAAAAAATAATTTAGGTGTGAAATCTTTTCAAATAATGTATGTATGTGGTACCAAATTAAAGCCAAAAGATTTACCTTGCTGATGCACTTTGTTCTGTATAATTTGCTTTCGTAAAACAAAAGTTATGCTAAATTTTGTGCGACGAGGAACAGATCGAAATTACGCTCTTCTATTGTTCTGGAGCGCTAAATTCATGGCCATTATGCAAAACCTACACAAAGGCATGGGACGTCGTGCGTAAAATGGATTTTTCTTGATTGTAGAAAACTGGCCAAATCTCAAAAATTACAACACCAAATGTGAGGACAAAAATTGCCGAAAAAAGTCTGGTTTTCCTGCTTTATGAAAATACCAAACAATACCGGGTTGTGATTAATCTTCATACTATAAAAACAATGTTTTCCACTTGTACCATTTTATTTGACACAGACTGTAGAATGAATAGAGCACAAGAATACTGTTTTATGAACATGTACAAATCAGCATTGGCTCAGACATACAACAAACACAGAACACTATGCTTTAACATCACGATTAACAAAACTGCTCCAAATGAAAAAAAAAGATGCATTCACAGTAGAAAGGTTGCTTTGCCACCTTCTGTTTTTCAGTAAAGTAAGTAATTTATAGTTCCTTCTTTTTATTGAACTAAAATTGTAAATTACTGGAACTTATTTCTCCTATTTCTATGTTTCAAGAATTATGATACAAGTATATCAAATTGGAACTATCTACACATTCAAGGTGATCATATTTCCCTTCGATGCAAAGTAATAATACAAGAGTGGACAACAACTCTTTTTCAAGATGCCGATTAGACTTGACTGAAGACCTGAATGGTCATTTAAAAATGGACGAGACAAATCTGACTGCGTCTTTTACATGTAACATGTAGATATGTAACATGAACATTGTACTCAATTAATGTACAAAGTGTGCATATTGAAAACATTTAGGAGCCGTACCATGAAACCGTCATAAGTCTAAGTTCTTGGACAACCCATTGAAACGTGTGTTAATTCTACAACACGTGTCCCTATGGGTTGTCTAAGAACTTAGACTTATGGCGGTTTTGTGGTTACGGCCCCCAGAGCAATAATAAGCAATCAAATAAACTACAATACACTCATGTTTGAAATATTTAAAAGGCAAATTGAAATGGAAGAATGTACTTAATACTACATGTATGATTCAAAATGTTAATTTTAGAATGGCAAGATACACATCAATTTGATAATTCAAATAAACACATGATAGCATGAAGGGAGAAAATATGGAACAAAATTGCTTTTTAATATTGAGTATTAGACTCCATCTTCACTTCAAACTTAAAAACTTGATTAATTTTGTTTGTTGTTAAATCAAAAGGCTTAGAAAATATTATTTCAGGTAAAGGAAACAATCAGAACTACCTCAACAGCAATGACCATGATCTGCTACATGTGGGTAAATCTTGACCCTTCAATTTTAACAGATTTCATGTCTGGATAGCATGTGGATTATGGCAATGCAAAATGTAAGATTAATGCGACAAAACATAAAGTCCAAGATCCGTTAAAAGGACCTTCAATATCAGGAAACACACTTCCAGCTACGTAAATTTAGCATGACAACTCTCTGATGTAAAGTGTTTGAAATACTGAAGTACATTTTACATGTTTGGAAATCCAGTACTAATTAGGAATGTGTTCAGAAGACCATGGACTAGTCTGTGTGCACAGGTGAGTGGTTGGGAGACCTCAGAGTACTTTCAGCACCGTAAGGCTTGTCAATGGCTAGTGTTTCAATCTCGGCCGATAAATTGTACTCTCGTCTTGTCGCCTCCTGATTGGCGATAGGTGGCAAGATAGGGGGTGCAGGCTTCACCTCAACCTCCTTGCCTGACGTGTCCACATGGGCAATAAAAGCAGTAACGTCCCGTACCCCATCACCCCCTCGACTCCTCAAGACAGGGTTGGCCGTATGGGTGGAGCCTACGCGATGGACGCGACTGAACATATGGGATTGCACTTGATTTGGTTCGGGCACATTGGCATCAGTTCGCATACGGGTGGCAGGGTGTACACCTCTAACTGGACCATTTCCACTGCGGATATTATACCGCCGGGTTCGGGGTGGGGCGGGGTCTTTAGGAGGAGAGGGGCTTGACACTCTCTCAGGGTCATTCCTCATGTGTTCTACGGTGGGTTTAATCTGCTTCAGTTTCAGCTGATGGAGCTGGGTGGTTAGGTATGCGATCGTACCTGAGCGCTGGTCCAATTCTGCGGTCAAAACCACAATCTTTTGCCCACGTTGCGCAAGTTCTTCTTGGAAAACTTTCTCTCTTGTCTTCATCTGCTGTTCGAGTTCACACAACCTATCATGGTTTGTATCCCTTTCCTCTTTCAGTTGATTGCATTCTTTCTCCTTCTTGTTCAGCTTGTGTGTTATGGCCTCTATCTCACTCTTGTATTTCTCTGCAAATATCAACCAAAACAGAAAATACTTTTGACAATGGGATTGGACTGGACTTTAAAAATGCATTATAATATTTATAAAACAAGTGAATGTTTTATAAATGAATTCACTAACCACTTGATAAACCTTAACTCATCTCAGTTTTGAAACTTTGCTTTTGACAAAATCAATTTCAAATCCATTACAAAATATAAATAAAAAGAAGTTGGTTGGTGATTGATTTATTGGCTTTCCCATCTGCTAGATGAATTTAGCCAGGCAGTATCGGAAAGGGCGCCAACATTATGCAGGGTTATTTCTTATGTGTTTTCTCATGACTAAAAAGGTTGAAAAGAGGTATACACTTTTATCCAAACCTAAAATTTTATTAGAATTGGAAAATAAATCGTAAATCACAAAAATAATAATCACAATAAATGCAGATCAGCAGACAGAAAATGGCATTCCAATTTAGCACTTTTGACAGAAATTGAGATAAAGAATGATGAATTAGTACCTTCATCAACATCATCACTTTTCATGGCAAGTTCAAAGTTCAGTTCAGCGCATTTCTTCTGTAGTTTGTGAAGCTCCTGGTGAAGGGCCTGTAGTAGGGATGTGCGGACCAAAAATTGAATGTCTTGTATCTAAACCAAAATGATGTAGCTGAAAAGATGCATATTTATCAAAAACTACAGGGAAAAAAATGGAACAAAATATTTAAACCATTTTGAGTTACGATTTTTTGAATATTTTATTTTGGCGGATATTCTGAAGATTTCCATTGACTTTATACTGTGTAGCCACGGCACGCCTGGTCTACAGTGAAAGTAATGTATTATTGTTTAAATGTTTAAATTATATATAATCAGTCATATCTCAAAGGATCTTCGATGCAAAGTGCAAAATAATTTGTATGTGTTTTCATACATACAAGCTAAAGATCATTGAAAAACAATACAAAACATTAAAATACATATGATCAAAAGGCGTTACCATGGTGTAACAAAAAAAGAAAATAATAAGAAAAAATCAGAAAATGTAATTCTCCGCCAGTTAAAACCTCTACTGTAAGATGGGGAAACATCATTAAATGCTATATATATAGCAATTTGAAAACAGAATATTTAAAATTGAAGTGACGATAAATGGTTTCCATGGTGACAAAACAAAGAAAATAATAAGAAAAATTTTGGAAAAATGTGATTCTCGCAGTAAAAAAACAAAGAAATAAGGAAAATTTGGGAAAATGTAATTCTTGTCAGTTTTTGCCCTTACAGAAGAAAGGAAACAACAGAAAATGCATATAACAATCTGAGAAATCCTGGAAAAATGAAAAGAGACTTTAGTTGCCATGGCAACCCAAAATGGAACTTTGGCATGACAAACAATTACCATAAAACCCCAAGCACTTTCCTAAATGAAAAATGTATTCACTTGTTTACCTTTCCAACAGAAAAATATGGTTAAGACTGTCCATGAAACTGCTTCGAATTTTCACGCATTCATATCGGCAAAATAACATTTGCTATATTATTTATTTTAAAATACACAATAACTACGACAATTGTACATCACGTGAGGTAATTTTTTCATGTCATTTCCCTTGAAACATATTATTCATGCATTTTTTCATCGTGGCAATCATTTTGCCAAATATAAGGGAGTGCGTACGCTGAAAGTAACAGCCCGTTTCCCGGAAGTACAATGGAAATTTCACTCGCAAGCACGTGGAAGG
This sequence comes from Paracentrotus lividus, assembly GCA_940671915.1. NCBI lineage: Eukaryota > Metazoa > Echinodermata > Echinoidea > Camarodonta > Echinidae > Paracentrotus > Paracentrotus lividus. The sequence goes on along the minus strand of CALNVZ010003434.1, from coordinate 30,458,763 downwards.
TAGGCCAAGACGATGACATCATGCTCTTCCGTCTTTTGTACTTTGCCCCCGTAATTTGGTTTCCACACAATCAACAAATCAACTTCTTTTTTTAATGATAAATAACGAGTTATGAATTGAATAATGAAATCCTTAATCATGAAAAACTTACTCTGAACATTTGTAGTAGACAAAAATAGACAGTTTGATTGCGGAAAGTAGTTTTTTAGCTGTAAAAAACTTCGGATTGTGCCGTGCATTTCGCCAAGGCGCATGCCACGCTCGTACTCCGATTAGGACCGTGTGCGGCAGACCTCGATGTTGATGTTCATGACATTGGGTCTAATCGTATATTTGCGATCGCCTCGATCTGATCCCCTCACGAATTCCACCGGATTTTTTTACCAAACCTATAGTTTAAATATCAATGATTGATATTGATATAATGCTTGTTTTGCAAAAAAGTTGATTTTCATATGAAAAAGATCGCTAGAATGGGAACTATTTTTTGACGCTCATGTCTACATGACTTCGGGGGGTTTTGGACTTAGCAAAACTGCGCATGGATACTGCTTCTATATTTATGAATGGCATATCCAAATTTGGGCATTTTCTGACATCAGGATCAGGTCGAGGTTTGTTTGTCAAAATTGTGATGTTATCCGAGAGGCGCATTTTAGCGTGCCATGGCCGTCTCGATGCGGATCAAACACGTACAGTGCCCTAGTGACCGTATTTCGCAGCTCATCTTTACTGCTCTATTGATGAATGTTTCCGATTCTACTTGTGAAGAAGTTGATCCTAATATTGGAATATAACTCTAAACTACGTAATTTTTAGTCAATCAGCTCTTCATGCCCGTGATTATTTTTAATGATTTTTTTTTTAGTGCATTTTTTTTTTTCAATCACGATCATGTTGGCCCACGCACACATTTCGGGCTCGATTTCAGGGGCTCAGCACGAGCACCTGACATCCCTACCTGTAGAGTCTTGGCATGCTCCTGCTGCATGAACAGGATAGAGCTCTCCGCATTCCTTAGCTTCACCTCAACAGGGGATGCCATTTTAACTACCGGTAGATCCTTAAAAAAGTGAAAGAAAGGAACATGAATAACATTAGCGTACAGTGGCAGGTCAAGGATTTCATAAGGGGGAGGGGGGAAAATTGGAATTTCATATTTTGGTACACCCAAATTTTTTTTTTCCCATCACACCAGGCGAGGAAAAGGTACATTAAAATTGGTCAATTGGGTCAGTCTTCCATTCCCCCCCCCCTTTTATTTTTTTTTTGGGGGGGCCTACTGGGCCCCCCTGGATCCGCCTCACCTGGTGTATACAAAATATATTCAGTAGGATGGGGGGTGCGATGTCCGGACTCTTAACACAAATGAACAGAAATGTACAAATGTTAAATGTTTGTAATGTACTTTGTTATGAGTTCGTGTCCTTGTGTGTCTATATTTGTGATTTTGTTTTTTGTTTTTGTGTGTGTGTGTATTTTTTTGTTTTTTTTATACTTTTATTTATGTTTTTTTCTTTTAACTGGGTCTTATGGTTTGAATTAATTCATGAATACAAATAGTAATAATGTGTGACTACACATAGATTTGCTTGAAACGTAATATGTTTTATCTCACAGAAAATGGCTGCCAGTGGATATCTTGCACAGGCAGGTAATGCTCCTGACATCCTTCTTCAAACCATAGATACAATACCCCTCACAAATGGTTTGATGATAGAAGTGTTCAAGAATCATCGAGGCCTAATTCCACCTCTAGCGACTAAATGGAGTTGCAAAGAGAAGACACTTCACCGTCACCTAGATCGTTTGAACACGAAACTCAGGAACTTAAAGAAACATACAAAAAGATCCAGAGGAAAAGATAAATGTGATAATTTTGTTGAGAGCTCATTTGCTATTCCGTGTCATAAAATCAGCTGTCCATCTGCTGTTAGTCAGAGGAAATGTGAGAACTGTACCTGCCTAAGCAAGATCATTGCTAAAAATAAGCTGAAACAGGCAAATGACAGATATCAAAAATCTATCCTATCGATGCAGAAAAAGCTGACTGAAGCTAGACGTAGAATTAGGAAACTGAATTCAGAGTCGAAGATAAAATCAAGCAGGAAAGTAGTAGGCCCATGTAAGACGCAAAATAAGCTGAAACAGGCAAATGACAGATATCAAAAATCTATCCTATCGATGCAGAAAAAGCTGACTGAAGCTAGACGTAGAATTAGGAAACTGAATTCAGAGTCAAAGATAAAATCAAGCAGGAAAGTAGTAGGCCCATGTAAGACACATGCCAAATACAAACAGTTGATAGATGAAATGAAGAAAAAATCCAGGGAAATAACAAAACTTTCCGCCTCAAAGGAGAATGCCCTCAGAAAAGCAGAAAAGTACAGACAGAAGTATATGCGTCTCGCCAAACAAACTTCTAAGCCTGTACAAAAGCCTATCATCATTCACAACAATGAGGACATAGTCCGTTTAAATGATACAATACAGAAACTTGAGAGAGAGATTGCCGATCTTAAAGGCCCAATTAAAACTAGAGAAGGGAAACAGTTCAACAGTGCCATACGAGAAGCTTTGTTTTACCTCCAGGTCTGTTTTAGATTTCTAATTATTAACTTAGGCATCAATCAGCATATTTAAAAATAGACTGTCCGGATACCCAACCGGTCGACACCCCCAATAACTGGGGAGATTCTATATTTATTTTATTCCATAATTTTCACATTCTAGCCTGGAAAAGCGAAGGACGTCATGTTTTCAAGCCAATAACTCGCAGCCCGTACACTTGGTACGGCCTTGCCGCAGCAGTAACCAACCCCCACCTCCCCCCCTTCACACATTATTTAAAAACGTAAGATTTAACAATTTATAGCCTAACAAAAGTACAAGAACATGGACCATGTGATCGATATCTATTGGTAAATATTTAATTGATTGATTAATGTATCTAACTTTAACATTTTATTTAATTTACAATATACAACATGTTAAAACTGTAGTCTACCTGACAGTAAGTCACCTTGCAGTATTCAAAAAAACATTCTACACATTCAATCAATTCAGTTTCATTTTCATTATATTCAATTTTATCAAACATTCGTCATTTCTGTTCATGGTGTTCATCAAAAAAAAAAAAAAACAAGATTCTCGAAATTTCAGTAAATCTACTTCTACTTACTGTTTAAACAATCCTTAATGACATTTAGCATTAAGTCGTATTACACTACCTCAGGACAAAAATATCGACGATTTAGCAGCCTTTTCCGTCTCAAATATTCATTAAATGAGGTTGTCGCGTCTACATGCAGGTCAGGCGCTCGCTCCATTGACATTGTTTACGGTGCAATTCGTTATGTGTATGTGTAGTTGTACAAAGTTATGGAGATTTTCTTTTTTACGTCAATGCAATGCATCACCGCACGTAACTGGCTCGCCAACACAACCTGTAAATAAAATAAAAGAAATAGTAGAGCTCGCTTCCATTAAACTATTTTGTATTCTACTAAAAAATATTGTTACGAATATCTGCTTTGTAAAAAAGAACATTAACTTGATAAAAATTTAAATATTATATTTGTTTTATTAAAGCAATTAATATTCACAGTTGTTACAAATATTAAATTTTTAGAATTCCATTAAAAAAATTAAATGTACTTTACATGTCACTCATAATTAATTTTACATTCTCACCGTATGTTTACCTGTAGGGTGTTTCATCAATATTTAAAATCGATTTTAAATAACATCGATTTTAATCGGTTTTAAGCTTTAAAATCGATTTTAAGGCCTTAAAACCTGAATTAAAACCGAATTTAAAAAGTTAAAATCGATTAAAATTGATGAAACACCCCTGATCTCTCTATGATGCCTTGAAATAGTTGAGATAATTCGTACATTAATGACATAAAATAGACGGGCCGTATCCAGGCTTTATCAAAGAGCACCTTATATATAAATAATATATATATATATAATATATATATATATATATATATATATATGCATACCTTTCGTTTTCACTACCACGTTTCACCGCTGATGCGATCTTTCAGGCAGACTGATTTCACACACTTGGATATAATAATATATAATATAATATATATATATATAATTATATATATATATATATATATTATTATATTTTTTATTTAAATTTAGTGTTTTCTTCATTCTCTATTCTCTTGTGTTTTTCATCAAATTTTATTTCTTCTATATAAATATATATAATAATATATATAAATATATATATATATATATCTATATATAAAAATAATTTTTAAAAAATATTTTATAAAAAATAGGCCTAAAGTTCTGAACCCCTAATAAAAAAAAAAGTACTTGTACATTATATTGCCACACACACACACACACACACACACAAAATTCCAATATAAATAACCAGGACCATTATGCAGTTCATTTCTTACATATTTTCATGACTAAAGACGAGTTGAAAAGAGGCAATCCACTTTTCTGTAATTCTCTAATTTCCACAACTAAATTATTTTATTTATAGGCTGAAAATTCTGACCCCTAATAGAAAAAGTGCATAGAAATCGACAATTTTTGCCGTCCACCCCCTCCATTCATTTTTTTTTTTCGGCATGGCCGACCTACCCCCCCCATTATTTTTTTTAACAAACGCCTATCCCCGCCCCCCCCCCCCCCCTCCACTCCTACCCTACGCTACGAGGTCTATCTGAAAATCAATAATCTGCATCTCCCGGATCCGATAGTAGTACCCAATAACATTTTTTTTTTTTTTTTCTTATTTCAATATAACTTCTTTTGTAGGCCTATTGTCTTATAGGCCCTTTGCTTCAGAAAAGTAGGCCTATAGAGTAAATGAACCCTTTTTTTATAAAAATAAAAAATAAAAAATACTTTTGAAGCAGCTAAAACTCATTTATCAGACAATCATTTAGAATGATGGGAAAGCTCTTCCCAAGTCAACATTTCTGTTGAGGGGCAGAATTGTTAATTAATGAATAATTAACTTCACCCCATTCCCACTCACTTTTGAACCGTCGAAAAAAAAAAAGTTTTTAAAAAGTTTTGAGAGTATTACTTATAAAAATATGAACAAAATTAAAATGGAAAGTAAATTTAAGGACAGCTGGGCACTGGCGTAAATTCCGGGGGATGTGGGGATACACCCCCCCCCCCCGCAGATTTTGAGGAGGGGGATGGCCTGTACAAACATCCCCCCACTTTTCAAGAAAGAAATGAAGAAAAAAATATATAAACTAGATAATTGTGTTAAGTGCCTCTTTTTAACTCCAAAACCCCAAAATTTTCCTGCTTGGTCGCTATGCGACCTCGCACTAACTAACAAACAACAGGCTAAGTATAAAAAGTTGGATACAATGACTATATATGTCTGGAAACAAACCTTAGGAATAGGTGTTGTCGACAATCAAAAACATTAATGTAGATGTGTGCGGGCTTGGTTGGTGGAGGGCTTGGGGGCCTGCAGCTCACAAAATTTTCATAGCAAAGATTGTGGATTTGTTTTCTATTGCTGTTATTTAACAAAGCACGTAAAATGTATTTTCAAAATGGATACTAAATGGTCTATCATGCACAATTAACTCAAACTCGCGGATACTTTATAGGATCTATAATGCACAAAATGAATATTTCCAATTTCGACTCGCGCTGCGCTCTCGCTGATACTATAATAGGAACTATAATGCACAATCTCCAATTTTTAGCTTAAAGTTTTCGGCTCGCGCTTCGCGCTCGCATTACTTTTTTTTCCCCAATACTAAAATGAACAGTAATGAGGCAGCCACACTCTAAAAACTGAAGTGCTAATTTATGGGTGCTCGTATAGTGACTGCACTTGAAGTGCTGTTTTAGCACCTACCCAAGTGCTAATTTATTAACAAAAAATGTTCATGGTCGGTATGGGATTCGAACCGGGTTCACCTTGACATGGAAGAGTACCGCTGACGTTACCAATAGACCAACGGAGATCTCGCTAACTGGCTTTAATTATGACAGCATAGTAGATGATTATGGCAAATTTTAAGAAAGTTCATCATGCAACAATATGATCTGCTAGCAACCGTGAGATGTGAATTGGTCTAACGTGCTCGTCAGCGCTTCTCATGCACGGGACCCAGGTTCGAATCCCAACGAAGTCACGCCGTTTTTGCCCATTTTTGCTGAAAGTTCAGCTCACGTGAAAGTGCTAAAACAGCACTTTAGGTGCAGTTAAACAGCACTTTGAGTGCAGTCACTATGCAAGCACCTAAAAAGTGCTGATTTCAGCACTTGAAGAGCTAAAAACAGCACTTCAGTTTTTAGAGTGCATAAGCTGAACGCATACATTCAAAGAAAATTATATTCGCACCCCTCCCTCTCAAATCCGTTCCGCAACCTCTGCTGTATGGGTATTAAAAACGTTCCTTATGTACGCTAGTGCTTGTGCATGTCAAACAAGTTGGCAAATTATTTCGCTCATCCCCTCCCCCCCCCCCATTCCTCGACACGGATTTACTAGGGATCACAGGGGTCGTGCCTTAATTCGCAACCCTAAATTTAGAATATTACCGTGTTCATTTGCGTTAGACGAGTAAAACGAAGTTATCTTTAAATTCATATCAATTTACTCTCTCCCTTCCTCTCCCACCCAAGCCCAATTTTTTTTATTTATTTATTTTTTTTTATCCATTTTTTTTTTTAATCGTAGATGTCACTTTTTGTATAATCACCTTGTTTCATTTTGTTAATATTTCTTATGATTTTTATCGGGGTGAACCTAAAGGTCTTTAGGCTCAATGCTAATCCCGCCACTTTCTGTTGCAACCCCTTATGGCTGTACTATGTAAGTTTGTTTGTATTTTTTAATCAGATTTCGGTAAAAAAATTAAAATAAAAATAAACTTGCAGCCCCGGGATCGGCGGATATCTTCTCCCTCCTCCGCCGACCCCCCCCCCCCCCCCCCCCCCCCCCCCCCCCGGCCCCCTCGCCGCAGATGAATCTGATATCCACTTTGTATACGGTGCCAAGCTAAGGCCTTCATGTAGTAAATTTTTTGTACTCTTAATAAAATAATGCAATCAAAAAGAATTTATTCAAAATACAAACATATACACTCACTTAGCACTGGTATTGCAAAATAGTTAAATGCGTGCATTTTTTTTCATATTTTCAAGTCTTCTATATATTGTCATATTTCATTCATGGCCTGAGATTTAGCATTTCGATTTAGCATTTAGCTATGTTGCAATACCAGTGCTAAGTGAGTGTAGACATTATTGTTGAGTTATAAACGTTAAATATAGGGAGTCACAACTACTCCTCCCTCGATAAGAGAAGCTTTCTCTTTTTAAGCCTCACGCCTATACACTATTTATTACAGTGGCGGATCCAGGATTTCATGAGAGGGGGGGGGGGGGGGGGGAATTGGAATTTCAGATTTTGGTACACCCAATTTTTTTTTCCAGTCACATCGGGTGAGCAGAAACATAAGAAAGGTACATCTTTTTTTCTTTTTTTTTCACGTTATGTTGTTCGTGCGATAAGCGGGAGGGGGAGGGGGAGGGGGAGGGGGCCATCAAATATTTGATGACCTTTAATCATTTGATGACCTTTTTGATGGGCTTCTCCCCCTCCCGAAAAAAAGTGAACATTATGACGTCATAGGGGTAAGGTTCACTTCTTGGGGGGCTGGGGCCGGGCCCGCTCGGCCCCCTGGAACCGCGCCTTTATTTACCCATTTTTAATTATGTCCATGCAGGTCTAATTGAATTCTCAATAAATTTAGTACCATTTGAAGTAAAAAGAAATGAACACAAAGAAGAATCATTAGGCCAAGAATGAAAAAAAATTACAGTAGGCCTAAAGCAAATTATCGTAAATATTATTTCTATATCAAATTATTAATGGGCATATCAATTCAATAATGAAATTAAATTATGCAGTAATAAGGCCGTAAAGCACTTTGAGCAGTTTAACTGGAAAAGCGCTATACAAATAACTAAATATTGTTATTATTATTATTATTATATCAGCCCCAAAGCTTTGCTTTCAAAATAAAGTAGATTATGGCCGGGCACCCCCCCCCCTTCGAAAAATCCAATTCTTCATCTAAACAGACGGTTCTTTAAAACATTCCTGAGTTACCCTTCCTGGCGGAGGACTTCAGGGAATTAATGGAACTACAAGGTACACGGTAGTATGTAAATTTGGTTCTAGGAGACAGTTCATCCCCAAGAGAGAGTTACCCCAGGACTATAAACCTCCGCCCAAAATTATACCACCTAACCCTAACCCTATTACTGGTGGTGGGGGGGGGAGTTGTTCGGGTGGGTGTCAATGTAAGGGGGGGGGGTTAAGTGTTAAAATATTTCGACCGTCCAGACTGAGGTCATCATATATCACCATATACTAGGGTAGGATTCAATCGGTAAATCGGGTGTTCATTTTTTTTCCTCTCATTTTTTTTCTAATTTTTGATGAATCAGTTTAGGATCAATATGGCGCCCTAAGTTTATGTCGATTTGACGCCCTTGGTCGATTTGGTGCCCATAAATTTCAGATCGGCTTGCGCCCATACGTTTTAGCTCACTATTTGGCGCCCACTAAGGGCAATTATGCGCCCCCTTCTCCTCTTGTTGCGCCCCTTGCACGTATACCCGGGGGGGGCAGGAACCGTGCCCCCCAGAATACGCGCATGCCTTCCGTTACAAGTCACTCATATTCTATACTTCAACTACAAACTGTCAAGTTACATTCTGACTTGAGGAATTATAAAATTTACCCCCAAAAGTCCAAATAATGTTTAAAAAACAAAACACCCATAAATCTGTTTCCAATATTTTCATAATTTATGAGGTTCAATTTCAACTTCGAGTGAGTCCTCGCAGGTATTTTGTACAGTGCTAGTTACAACGAATCATTTTAGACAATGCCTCAATTCAGTGTGATTACAGCAATTTGAAATTTTGTTCCACTTTGCTCCGATTACTGTCTGATCAACTTCACCCGAAAACATATATTTACTTTATTTGAATGTTAAAAATCTGTCAAATGTGTGTGTGTGTGTGGTGTGTGGTGTTTTTTTTTTTTTTTTTTTTTTTTTTTAATCATTATTTTATTCTAGTAGTGATATCCTTACAGTGCAAAAAAAGGTGCCAGTTATGGGGTTATCCCACTTCACCCATGTGTTCCCCCTCTTGGGCTAGCTAGTGTAATTATCTGATGTAAAATAAATATTAGGCAGATATTTTTATTTCTTTTCCTTTGGCATGTTGGGTGAGGGTTGGGTTAGGCCTATATATCATAATATATTTCATAACTCCTCTTCAGTATCAGTGCGGATGGCGTGCGCCCCGATTTTTTTAACCATTAATTGACTGTAGGCTCCTACATATGGTTATGTGACATTTTTAGGTTTCAATGAAAACACAATAGAAAAATAAATAAAATATGAGACTGCCCCCCCCCCCGCCCCCATTCCCTTCCGACGATTATAGTATCGAGCATTATACCGGACATGGTCGAGTAGACGAGCTGTTACAAGAATCTACTTATAACACAGGCGTGTTTGCTGAACTAACCAACTCGTCCTGTGTATTGTTCGCGTCATTAACTTACACGTACGGTATGTACATGAGCGCTTTGTGGTCGAGTTAGCTTTTGTAACAACAACTTGTTCGTTTTTCAGACGCTCAACCTGTTTTATTGGCAAATTCAAGTCAATGCGCTGGTGAGTAGATTACGATATCAATTCTATGATATCCTTATATTTTACTGTATTATTAAGCTATGAATATTGAAGCAAATTACACGTGGGTTTGAAGGCTGAATTATAAGTAAAACACAGTTATATCTAGGCCTACATTATTGACGATTTCGTAGCGTGTGTATGGTTGAACAGGGTGAGATGTTGATGGAGTAGTCGGTCAACAGCGCGCACCGTGAACTTTGATTGAATTGAATGAAGGTTGTTCTATTCACCTGAATATCACGAGTATTTTTAAGAGTGAAGGTGTTGAGACAGTGCAAGCAGAATTAGAATTAGATCTAGACAGTCTAAGTTACATGTAAACGTCGGCCTTAATCTTTGTTTCTGAAACCACTCGGCTCGCTCAAAATGAACAAAACAGGCGCGCTTCACATCGAAATGCCTCAACAGAGCCAGAGGACAATGCATTTTGATTGTTAATGTTGGGCGCTCTGATTAGCTATAGCGTGGAGCTCCGCCTCCTGGTTGCGATGAATGAAGTGCGTTGACCGTAACTGAACAAAGCGATTCAGCTGTTCCCGATAAAGACCGCTTTTGTCGTGCCCGCTGTCAATCGTAACCAAAGTGGACCCATTTGGCAAGAAAAACTGCAAGACTCGACTTCACAAAACGTGCTCCGCAAAGCCACTCTTTCAACATGTTCAATACTTTTTAGAATAAAGAAGTGAAACATAAAAAGGAACTTCTACGAATCTACTGTCGGACTTTGCCCGACATTTGAAAACGTATAAAGAAATGTGGACTTAGACTCTACCCAAAAAATAAATGACGAATCTAAATTTTATCGTGACTATTGTTAAAGGGGAATCCAACCCAAGAAGAGAATCAACCTTACAGGAAAAAGGAAAATGAGAGGAGCAATCTAAAAAAAGTTTCATCAAAATCGGTTATAAAATAAGAGAGTTGTGGAAGTTTGAAAAGTCTAGTTGTTCCTTCTATGGGGATCCTCAAATTGGCATCATCGGCTTCAAAATGGCCGATCTTATGGACAACTCTCCATTCATTTTGTACACAAATTTTCAGATCTTCCACATTTTCTTTCGAAATATATCTTACCTCCTTCTGAGCTCAACATATGTTGTGTGAAATATATTTTCTCATGACATATTTTCAGCTCAGAAGGAGGTAAGATATATTTCGAAAGAAAAAGGGGGAAATCTAAAAATTTGTGTACAAAATGAATGGAGAGTTGTCCATGAGATCGGCCATTTTGAAGCCGATGATGCCAATTTGAGGAGCCCCATAGAAGGAACAACTAGACTTTTCAAACTTTCCATAACTCTCTTATTTTGTAACCGATTTTGATGAAACTTTTTTCAGATTGCTCCTCTCATTTTCCTCATTCTTGTAAGGTTGATTCTCTCCTTGGGTTGGATTCCCCTTTAATTGGAAGGCACAATGATAGTGTATTTCATATGCTAACGTGATCATTTGAGCATTGTGCATAAATTATGGAGTAAAAATTTCTATGTGCGCTTGTTGGAGTAGACTCTAGTAGATCTACACGACTTCACAAGTGAATGGGGGTGACTGAATGAAGTGCTGCTGTAGGATGGGGGGTTGGGTGTCTGGACACAAAAAATGGAGCCTACTTTTTTGTCTCAGGATTAAGCCAAAAATATATTTTGAATACTTCTTTTCGTCATCAATATTTGTTCTTCACAATATTAGTAACATTTTGTGCGAAAATATTGCAAAAACATTGCTTGTAAACCCTTTCAAATGGCTAATTAAAATTGAGTGTCTGGACACACAATAACTGGGTAGACCTATACAAAGTAAATGGTGGTTTCCTCAATCACGACTATCCCCAAACGTCATTAACATCCATGACCATGTGAGCAGCAAGGCACGTTGGGACTGTCTGTGGCAATATTTTACTGAAGTCATCAGACGTGAAGTCTTCTTTTTAGAAAGTGAACTTAATTTAACATTTAAAAAAAATAGGCCCTATATAACAAGTTATATTTTATAAACAAATCTAATAACTGTGCATTTGAATGTTCCTTTACTTTTCTTCTTGTCTTTAATTTTATTTCTCTCTTCGAGCGTGAAATGCAATCATATTTTTTATTCATTTCCAGATTTCTGAGTTTCTGAGGAATTTCGCCAGGAATTTTTATTTTTTATTTTTATTTTTTTTCTTCATGATATTGAAATCAAAATCAAATTGATTGAAAAGCTATTCTCTAAGAAATATATTCTAACTGCATAGAAATATGGCAAGGCTTAGGTTTAGGGTTAATTTGATTTCTTAGTTTATCTAGTTTTTTAGCTAATCCTTGTTTCGTAGTGCAGTGCAACACATTTTCCTATTTCATCTTCTTCTATCGATCACACAGATCTGTCATTGCTGTATCTTTATAAGGAACCATGGCAGGAGCACCCCCAGGATTTCTGCTGGGGATGCACCCCATGGCCTATGCCCAGCAGCAACAGCAGCAGCCAGTGATACAGCAGCAGCAGCAACAGCAGGCCAAACAGACACCGCCACAGGTACCAAGCTACATGACCGAGGAGAAGCTACAAGAAAAGGGTACGTCAGGAAGATGTTTTTAATTCTCACATCAAAATGAGACTCAAGTCGCTGAGCAAACTCGGCAAAGGGTCAAGGAAATCGACAAAATAATAAAAATTTCAAATTTTGGGGGAAATATATTCTATTTTTTTGCATCTACAATATAAGGGGAACGTATTTAAAAATGGATTTGACTCATTTCTGGTGACTTGAGTCTCATTTTGATATGATGAGTCCTATACTTGGGAATTGACACCAAGAGATACCCATTCATTGTTCATGCCCCCCCCCCCCTCCCCTAAAAAAAAATCTAGTGAATTCTTGACCAGAAATATATTCAACATAGCACAGAGGGGAAAGGGGTGGGGGATGTTTAACAAAGAGTTACGTATGACTTCAAGTCGCATTTAATTATACATGTAAGTTGCACCCATTGTGTGGGGATTAAGGTGATTGAGAAAATTTAGGTTACATGCCGATAATCTCCATACTATTTAAAAGTTCATATATATAATGCAAGAATGAATTAATTGAAGTGAGCAAACAATGCTTTGTTTTCATTTGCAGCTCGCAAATGGCAGCAGCTACAATCCAAGCGGTATGCTGAGAAGCGGAAGTTTGGTTTCGTAGATGCTCAAAAGGAGGATATGCCCCCAGAACATGTAAGGAAGATCATCCGTGACCATGGCGATATGACAAACAGAAAGTTCCGTCATGACAAACGAGTCTATCTTGGGTAAGTGCCAGAAGAATGTATACATCGCTGTAAATAAAAACAAATTACTATGTAGTATTCGTCCGTTTTGCAACAATTTGTCTCTGTCATTTTCTAGGTTTTATCAGAGGTCATGAAGATCAATGTCTGGTCACAGGGCTCTTGTAGAATGATTAGTTTTCTTTCAAATCTTGGCCATCCGGCTTACGAGACTATTTCTCTAACACTTCAAACATGTCATGAATAATAATTAGAATTCATGGTGCTGATGCTTCTAAGCATGTGTTGTGTTTATTACGTGGATTTCGCTAAGTCTTGCTTAGGGGGCTCAAGCATTTTTTTTTACACACCTGGATTGAGTGTGGCAGATGCAGATAAGTATCTTGCCATGCACACTAGTGAAATGATAATAGTATGAACCGCTTACCCGATAACCAACAGTTCTGTCCACTAGAACACAAAACCTCCACGAATAGATAAGTAATTCGCAATCGCAAATGCCAATTTTGTCACACTTTCTTCCCATTATAGAGCCCTGAATTTGTACATGCCCCATGCTGTGCTAAAACACAACACCTCCATGAATCAATCACTAATTTGTACCGTTATCGCAATTACAAATTTGTTTCACTTTCTTCCTTTTATAGAGCCCTGAAGTACATGCCTCACGCTGTGCTGAAGCTTATGGAGAACATGCCCATGCCTTGGGAGCAGATCAGGGATGTCTCTGTACTCTACCACATCACAGGAGCCATCTCATTCGTCAATGAGGTCCCAAGGGTCATTGAACCTTGCTTTCTTGCACAATGGGGGTGAGTTTGCTTATTAAAATGATAGTTCTTTGTAACCTAACAATCTATGATCAATTTGATATTTCAAACGACCATTCCGATTGATTGTTGAGACTTCTATGCCAGAATTCTATGCAACAAGGATCCTGATGGGTAACTTTCAATTTGCAAAACTCTTAAAGCTGGTGTATAGTTTCGGGAGAATGAAAACATTAATTTGGATTCACATTTAGATAATATGAAAGATTGAATCCAATAACTAATAACAAAGCAAATCATAGCACTTGAAATCTTGTTTTAGTGTCTTTATTTTATAATATAAGTATAAAACGTGGAAAGACAGGGACCCGACTCATTTCTGCGTTCACGTGGAAAACCAATGGGGATTCTCTTTTGTGGGTGTTACAGTACACACAGATCGTTGAAGGACAAAAAAAAAAATCATTATTGAAATAAATGAAAATAACTGAAAACACATGTCAAATCATATCAGAATTCAAGAAATAACTTTTCTCTTTTCATTTGATTTTTGTAAAACAAAGCTTGCTTTAATGCAAATCTAGAATTCAATAGTAGTCAATTTACAAATTTGATACTCCCCCACTGCCCTTTGTTACCTGAAACAATATGATCCTATTCACCTTTTCTAGGTCTATGTGGATCATGATGAGGAGGGAGAAGCGAGATCGTCGTCACTTCAAGAGGATGCGCTTCCCACCATTCGATGATGAGGAGCCTCCCCTGGACTATGCTGATAACGTGCTGGATGTGGAACCCTTGGAACCTATCCAGATGGACCTGGATCCGGAGGAAGACTCGCCGGTCTATGAATGGTTCTACGATCACAAGCCTCTCATTGACTCAAAGTAAATAAAAAAATAATAACGATCATAATTTATATTTCAATATTTCAATGCACTTTACATAATAGAAGTAGATATAAAAATTACAAAATACAAAATATTCCGATATAGTTCCCTTTATCTCCCTTTGACTTTTGTGTTGTTTACCAAATTTGATATAATTTGGCATTTCATAAAAGAGTCATTCCATGGGGTTGGGGCAATTTTTCATGCAATGTTCCATGTAACGGAGGTATCAACTTTTGCAGTTCACCATGAAGATCAATTCAGATGTGGTTAAGTTTTGAGCTGTCAATGAAAAATTGCTCTCTTTTCTCAGTAATAGACATTAAAATTGGAAGTCTTTTATGGATTTCAAGCAACAGGCATACAAACAAATCTACCACCGTTACAGGGACATCATATTGTTTTTACATGTACAAGAAATTTTCATGAGTCAAATTGCAATATCATGCCATAGTCTTTGAGAAATAATACTGGATGGGACCCCATTTTTTTTTGCTCATGCCATTATTGGAATATATTTGCCTGGTTTGAAAAAGATATGGATTTGGAGTTGTGGTATGTCACAAAAATTGCCCCAACCCCGTGGAATCACCCAAAAGTTAAAATGCATTTGTGGCAACAATTGCTCCTGTCTGTATATCATTTCTATAAATTTAGTTAACATGGTCAAAGACTATGTTTCCAGTGAATTAACAAATGACTCTTACAAAATAATTGAGTGAGTTTAGAAGTATTTTTCTTAGTTTTGCCATTTGGTAATGTGCAACATTTGCACTTGTGACGATTCATAATATGAATTCCATAGTTTTGTTGATTATCTCACTCATAAGGTGGTCAAGGGAAAACCTTTTACTGACATGAGCTTCCTGTCTACTAATCTTTGCCAGTTGTAATTTTGAAAAACAATGTTTCTTTTGAAGTTATATTTTAGGGAAGGGTATTACTTTTTGAGTTGTGTACAATCAATAAGCCATATCTTGTTCAAAGCTACTCTTTTTCTTGCTACCCCCTACAGGATGGTGAACGGTACAAGCTACAAGTCCTGGAACCTGACCCTGCCAGTGCTGTCAACCCTCTACCGTCTGGCCAATCAACTCCTGACTGACCTGGTGGATGATAACTACTTCTATCTCTTTGATCTCAAATCCTTCTTCACCTCCAAGGCTCTCAACATGGCTATCCCGGGAGGTCCCAAATTTGAGCCCCTCGTCAGGGACGCAAACCTCCAGTAAGTAACAAAATACTGCTAAATTTTACAATTCCATGTTGTCGTCAAAGGAGGACTTAGGGCTGAAATTTAAAAGTTTTGTAAAGTAAAGTAAAATTTAACAAGCACAACACAGAAAATTTCATCAAAATCGGATGAGAAATAAGAAAGTTGTGCATTTTTTAGGTATTGATTTTTTTTTTTGTAAAACAGTTCTTGGCACTGTCTCATTTGAATATTTGAATATTCAAATGAGCAAACTGATGATGTCACAGTCCCCCTACTTCTTGTGTATTTCATTATATGAAATCCTATTTATCTAATTTTTTCATATTTTGCGTATACAGGAAATGTATCCCTCATACTGAAATTAGCCCCCGTCTAGGCTGTGCATTTTAAAAAGAGCCCGGGCAGATTAGGGTTAAATGAATGATTGCCAAATAAAACCAAAATACAACAACAAAAATCAATGTTGCCTATAAGAACCAGATAATTTATAATTTATGTTTTGAACATACCTATTGGAAAGGAAGAGTTTGGTATTGTGCACTATTGCTTCATCAAGTCATCTTTTTTTCCTTTGATTCGCAGGGATGAGGATTGGAATGAGTTCAATGATGTCAACAAGATCATCATCCGTCAGCAGATCAGGACCGAGTACAAGATCGCCTTTCCATACCTCTACAACAACCTACCCTACTATGTTCATCTCACATGGTAAGTTGTAGATACATAAATATTTGGGGTAACTAGTAAAATGGCAGTTGATTATTTATGGGTATATTGACCCGGTGTTATGATTACTTGATGTACTTAAAATTTGAATATTGAATAAAATACAGCAAAAAGATATGTTGATAAAAGTAAATAGCTGCACGATCTGCATAACTTCCCTTCAGTTGAGGACAGTACACATATTATTGGGGTTCCCACTAAAAGTCAAATAACTCTGCTGATATCAGTCTGATTCTAACTTTAACTTGGGTAAAAGATGCACTATGGAGACCAATACATAGGGTCAAAAGTTACATGGTGTCCAATGTTCAGTTTTATCATCAAGTTTCTAAAATGTCAAGTAACCTTCAATTATCTGTCTGGACAACCAAACTCGAGTGGAATTATGTAGACTGCGAGACACATTATAGATATCGCCTTGTTCAAAATGTATTTTGCTTGCCAATTAAGCCAAATTTTTCCATAATGACCTTTAAAAATTTTGTTTGTCTTTTCTCAGGTACCATACTCCACCTGTAGTCTTCATCAAGACTGAGGATCCTGATCTGCCAGCCTTCTACTTTGATCCTCTCATCAACCCAATCTCTCACAGACATGCTGTCAAGGTAATGATCATTTGACCTTCTTTCCCTCTCTTCCATTTTCACCCCCACTTTCCCTTCCTTCATTCCTCACCTGCTCCCCTATTGTTCCCTCTTGTACCCAACTATCTCTCTCTCTCCTACTCTCACCTCCTCCTCTCCCCTCTCCAACCATCACCCCTTTGATCGCTTATCAACCCCATCTCTCACAGACGTGCTGTCGAGGTAGTGGTAATTTGAGTCTTTATCTCTCATCATAACCCCTCATAACCCCTTCTCTACCCTCCCTCCAACCCTCACCCCTACTTGACATGCTGTCAATGTAATGATAGTTTGATTCTTTACTCCCATTTTCACCCTTCCTCTCACTTCTGTCCATCGCCTCCCCTTGCCCCATCCCGCATTCTCTCTTCTATTGTACTCTCTTCAGTTTTACTTTAACCCTCTAATCAACCCAATCTTTCACAGACATGCAAGATTTTTATGATTTTTCATTTGTCAGGCAAAAGCAAACAAGAAGTTTTTTGGCCTAACTTTGTCAACTTTGCAATTTTCATAACCATCCAGAATTCAGATCCTCTGCCTGATGATGACGAGGAGTTTGAGCTCCCGGACTATGTGCAGCCATTCCTCCAGGAACGTCCCCTGTACACGGACAACACAGCCAATGGTATCGCCTTGCTCTGGGCTCCCAGACCCTTCAACCTGAGATCAGGCAGACATAGGAGAGCCATGGACATACCCCTGGTCAAGACATGGTGAGTTTATGGTGTCAGAAGTGGTGACACAACTTGAATTCATCAAAGGGTTAGGGTTATGGTGCAATAATGTCCTCTGTACATGGACAACCCAGCCAATGGCATCGCCTTGCTCTGGGCTCCTAGACCTGTCAACCCGAGATCAGGCAGGAATAGGAGAGCCATAGACATACCCCTGGTCAAGACATGGTGAGTTTAGGGTGGTGTCTGAAGCAGTCAGCCCATGCCCAAACATGATAGAGCTGCTAGTGTCCCAAGATAATTGACCCTGCACAATCTTTTGAAGTTGCAAATCCTGGATCCGCGCCTGTGAAGTACCTTGGATTGGATTAGAAACAATATAATGATAATTGCTTTTTAATGAAGTACTGTTACAAAGAAATGTTTTGGTCAGAGTGTTGATATGAGATACATGTAGATATGAATCAAACCAGTGGTTTCGCGCATTTTCATACATTGTGGTTGTTATGGAAATGGTCAAAACTGCGGTTTTTTTACATGTTGTACAGGCCCTCAGAGTGATATGAGATCCAGGCTTTTATACAGTCATTAATTTAGAAAGAGAGAGAGAGAGAGTGCCTTCTTAAGATCAGTAACAAAAGTGATGTTGGTTTCTTGTTTAGGACTCATATCCAAATACTGTTGAATAATCTCATTCTATATAAACTCTACCTATCCCACAGGTACCGTGAGCACTGTCCCAGTGGTCAGCCAGTCAAGGTGCGTGTCTCCTACCAGAAGCTCCTCAAGATCTACGTCTTGAATGCTCTCAAGCACAAACCACCAAAGTCTCAGAAGAAGAGGTAAATCTCATCGTTTTGTTACATTCTACTATGTTATTTGTGGTTGATATATAGAAAAATAAATAAAAACTGAAACCTGTAATCCATGTCTTCCAGAGAAGTTATTCTTTGAAGGTTTCTCTGGTGGTACAACGGTTAGCAGTGAAAGGTTTCGCTGTGCACCAAATATTCTTTCTTGAGTGGTCCTGAAAAGGACTTGCTTCATTTCTCCTGAAGGCAGTGAGAACATGCTTACCACCATGTTTTTGATGTTGAGTAGGTCCTCAAGAAGGAATACTTGGTGCACCGTGAAATCTTCCACTGCTAAGTTTTACTAGTTTTACTAAAATCTTACAATAGATATTAATTGTAAGTCTATGTTAAACTGTGTTATACTTTGTCATCTTTCGTCGCCACTAAGTTCTACCAGTTGACCAGCCTAGACTGGGTAGGGATTGGTTTACATTACCCCAAACACCCCATTTTTGCACATATTTAAACCCCTGTCTTTCCATCCTTCCACCAGGTACCTCTTCCGATCATTCAAGGCCACCAAGTTCTTCCAATCAACCAGTCTGGACTGGGTAGAGGTGGGCCTGCAGGTGTGCCGTCAAGGATACAACATGCTCAATCTCCTGATCCACAGAAAGAACCTCAACTATCTTCATCTGGATTATAACTTCAATCTCAAGCCTGTCAAGACACTCACCACTAAGGTACATCAATAACAGCTATCAAAATGCATACAATGGGGTTGGGCATGTGGATCCCCCCCCCCCCCCCCCCCCTGGTGCCAGTAGAGTAGCCCTTATCATCCTCAAAAGTTCCCTTATTTATCTCCTTGCATTGATGCAATAATTGTTACTCAAAAATAGCAAAGGACACAAAATAATTGCTAAGCTAAGAATATATGTACAAAGGACATCCCCCCTCCCCTCAGTGGGTCTAAATTACCCATGTTTAACCATCTAATGAGCTCCTGTATACTCATCTCTTATTGATATAATGTAGGTTCCTTTGGGACTTTCTTGTAGGTTTGGTACAAAAATCCCCTCCGTTTAATGAGTATTTTTTTAGGTCTAGAGTTGACATCCCACTCCGCTTTTCTTCTAAAATAAGTCATTCTCTGTCTTCCTCTTGCTCTCTTTCCTTCTATATGTGTATTATAAAGTCATGAAATCTTGCAATGCCCCCCCCCCAAAAAAAATATCAAGTATATTCTTGCAGTGAACGTCCTGTGACAATTTACTTTGAATGATGATGCTTTTAATTTTGATTATCCATTTAAAGTACAAGTTCATCTTCTATCAATACAGGAGCGTAAAAAGTCTCGCTTTGGAAACGCCTTCCATCTTTGTCGTGAGATCCTACGTCTAACCAAGCTGGTTGTAGACAGTCATGTGCAATACAGACTCGGAAATGTCGATGCGTTCCAGGTAAGAAAACCACTAAACGCATCCCTATTCTCTGTCCCTATCCTGCTTCTTTTTTTTCTTTTTTTTTTATTATCTTTCATTGAAATTATTCCTCAACAAAAGAAAACTACATATGGCATTTTTTGTTAAATCCATTCTTTTTATCGCAGTCCTGCCCATAACCCTGTGTCTTGGATGAAATATAGCCTGGAGCAAATTTTGTGTCACCATTATTATTATTATGAAATATTGGCGTAAAAAATTATATTATGAATGACAGCACCATAAAAATTAAAATAACAACATATATATATATCAAACGTAGTGTTATCAATGTATTTTCAAAACAGGCACACAATCAATTGAAATTTATACAGTGAGTAATCTATGGTTCTATCAAAAATCTTTTGTGCAGTTGGCAGATGGAATCCAGTACATCTTTGCTCATGTTGGTCAGCTGACTGGGATGTATAGGTACAAGTACAAGCTCATGAGACAGATCAGGATGTGTAAAGATCTCAAACACGTCATCTATTACAGATTCAACACGGTAAGTCACTGCTACAAAGGCTACAATGTTTATGATTAATATTTTGGATGTGAACACCTATTTATTTTTCATTAATCCTTTGAAATTGTTTCTATTTAGAGGTTATACAATTAGTATTTGTATCAGAATATTGACTACTGTAGAAGCCGTTATTTTCGTGTACAGATATTTTGGCAATTTTGGTCTAGATGGAAATTTTCGCCAAAACTGACTCGCGAAATATGCGAAAAATAAAACCAACGCAAAAATCACCACTTATACATTAGTTTTCTACAATGTATACCTGTAGTTTCTGATCTGATCTCAGTACTACCTGTTATTTTGTATAACAAAATAAAAAAATATAATTCTGTGCTGAAACACTGGCTCGGCAACCTCCTCTCCCAGCAGTTCTTTGATCGCACACATTAATATCTATGTCATGTCTTGCTTCATATCAACAGGGACCAGTTGGTAAAGGACCTGGCTGTGGTATCTGGGCTCCTGGCTGGCGTGTCACACCTCTGCTAGAACGTTGGCTAGGCAACCTTTTTTCCAGGCACTTTATCAGTCCCAGTCCCATACCTTATAATTTATGTCATATCTTGCTTCATCTCAACAGGGACCTGTAGGTAAAGGACCTGGCTGTGGTATCTGGGCTCCTGGTTGGCGTGTCTGGGTCTTCTTCATGCGAGGTGTCACACCTCTGCTGGAACGCTGGCTAGGCAACCTCCTTTCCAGGCACTTTATCAGTCCCATACCTTATAATTTATGTCATGTCTTGCTTCATATCAACAGGGACCTGTTGGTAAAGGACCTGGCTGTGGTATCTGGGCCCCTGGTTGGCGTGTCTGGGTCTTCTTCATGCGAGGTGTCACACCACTGCTGGAACGTTGGCTAGGCAACCTCCTCTCTAGGCAGTTTGAAGGACGTCACTCCAAGGGAGTCACCAAGACAGTCACTAAGCAGAGGGTGGAGAGTCACTACGATTTGGAGCTGCGTGCATCGGTAAGACTACAATGAAAGGAAATAGGGATGGGATTTGTTTTCGATACTTGTGGAGATATTTGTTAAATTGGACTTTTCTTTTTTATTCTCTATGTTCTGTCACCTGTTAATTCAGTTTCAGTAGATTAAAGCAGTTCTAGTTGTAGATAAGTAATTCCCTGCATTCTATATTTAGTAGGTAATTGACATTATTTTTTAGCGATTCCGAATCATCCCCAAATTCCCCCTCCCCCCCCCGCCCAAAAAAAAAAAAAAAAGAAGAAGAAAAGTCAAATCAAGCCATTCTGTACTAAATCCTTGTTTGTTTATACTGCCTGGTTGAACTTCAAACTAAATTTCCATCCATTCAATGTCCTTTTTCCCTTTTTGTTTATGTTTTTATTTGTGTGTGTGTTTTTTTTATATATACATTTGAGGGAAGTGGAAATGCTTGCCTCAAATAAAGATCACTATGCATTTGCAGGTATCTGCAGTCCCAGCCTATCTGATGCTGTGTACTGCTCGATGTAATGCTATAGTAACCTCAGTGAATGTATCGTTGGATGATGAGGGCACACCCCTACCCATGTCATCCTGGAAAAAGACTGAGACATACTGAAAATGGAAACCACTTAACCCTAATCAGACTGGGGTGTTTTGGTAGCTGTCAAGACTGGGGGGGGGCCATGATGGCCCCCCCCTAAGATCTCGGTCGCTGATCGCGCGACCGCGCCGAAAATTTTTGCCTTGATGGTTAGTCGAGCCATGTAATTACAAGACTGCGCTGGTAATATTTTCAAAATTAATATGATTTTTTTTTATATGAATTAATTATGCTAATTTTTTGCATGAAATCATACTTTTTTGCTCTAATTTGAAAATATAAGCTCTGATGCTAATTTTTTTAAGTGTATTATGTATTTTCATTCCTTATAGCATTCCTAAAATTGTACTAGAAAAAAATCTTGTTTCAAAATTAATTTCTTCCTGTTTTTATTGTTTTAACTAATTCTTATGTATTTCTTTGGTTTTTTCGACCTTTTGTTTTTCTTTTTTTTACGCAAAAATCATTTAAGAACCATTTTTTAAGCATAAATATGCTAAAATAATTGATTTCAGCCATTGAAAGTTATAAATAATCATATTTTATGAATTAGGCGACAAGACACTCAATTTGCATTGCATTTGTACCAAAACTACGTTTTTGAGCCATTTTCGGCTTGACCGGATATTTTGTGAAAATCGTCGCAGCGTCGTAACGGTACGACCGATTTTTGTGACGAAAATGGTTTCAAAAGATGCGGCTGCTGAACATATGGTAAAAGTCGCGCGCGCGGCGCGATCAGAAAATTTCGTGCGGCGGATGGTCGCCGAAAAAGTCGAGGGGGGGCATGATGGCCCCCCCAGTCTGATTAGGGTTAAGATCACTCAATTTAAACTCTGTACATCATTTGAAATACACAACTGTTATCTTGTTTTTTGTTCTTCGTCCAAGTAGTGCCTACTATCTCAGCCCATTATATATGAATAACTTGATCTTATTTTCCAAGTATTATATTCTTCAGTCCCATTCATAAAGATTGATGTTATATTTTATTTACACTCTTATATTCCTCAGTCCTATTCATAAGTGTAATATTGTCTGTGTTGCCTTTACATGGATGATAGAAGCATTTGATATCATTGACATGATGCCCGAGGGTATCAAGCAGAACAAAGCCAGGACCATCCTGCAGCATCTAAGTGAAGCCTGGAGGTGCTGGAAGGCCAACATCCCATGGAAGGTAAAAACTATGTTCCAATAAAATATAGAATAGGACATGATACAGAATGAAGAATTAAAGGGAAGCTCTTGACCCAAAATAAGTTGCTTTTATAAGAAGCAGGAAAATTATAAAAACAGATTAAAACAAGTTTGAAGAAAATCGGACTAATAATAAAAAAGTTATGAATATCTTTACGATGCACAAAAAATTGATCGCTATACCAAATTGGCAACAACTGTGATGTCACAGGGGCACAACTTGCCATGCATTTTCTATATGGTTTTATGATAAATTTTCACTTTATTTGTTAAGAAACTGTTTTCCTCATAACTTTTGCCAAGATATATTGATGGTAATATGTTATTGCATCTATGTATTTTGATAAAATGAGAATCATAATGACATTTCAAAAGAAAAGAGATATTTTTCATGAAATTCAACATTCTTGAATATCTTTTTTCTATACTGAAAACCACTTAAAATCATTGTTTTTTTTTGTATTTCTAGATGAGGTGCTGATTTTACAATATATGTATAGATGTAATTGCATATTGCCATCAATATATCTTGGCCAAAGTTATGAGGAAAACAGTTTCTTAATAAATAATGTGAAAATTTATCATAAAACCATATAGAAAATGCATGGAAAGTTGTGCCCCTGTGACATCACAGCTTTGTGACAGTGTTGCCAATTTGGTATAGCTATCATTTTTTTGTGCATCGTAAAGATATTCATAACTTTCCTATTATTAGTCTGATTTTCTTTAAACTTTTTTAATTTGGTTTTTCTAATTTTTCTGCTTTTTATAAAAGCAACTTATTTTGGGTCCAGAGCTTCCTTTAAAGAGAAGGTAGTGTAGTGGGAAAGGTGAACAAAATTATTGTGAGCTCTCGAACTATTGTCAGTGTATTTAGGTAGAATATTATAGTTGAAAGGTCCTCTGCAAATGAATGCTCTGCAGATGCACTCGTCATAATATGACCCAAAAATAGTTCAAAATCTTCAAGCCCAACATTTTTGTGTAGTCCCATACATGTATTTTTATTTGCAGTGCATGTCACCCTCACCAGAATTTGGTTAATTTCTTTCTTTTTTTTTAAATTCCAAAACCTCACAGCACACTACAATTGAGGTGAATTGTTGTTGACCTTTCACAGTCAATTGAGACAGTTTCTTCCACAATTCAATCCCATGACCACAGCAATAATTTCACTTTAAATCAAGGCATGTGTTTATTAGAGGCATACATACTTTTCCCTGATCACTCAGTAATTAGATGGTTAGATGGTGCTTTGACAGTTATCATTATTTATTAATTTTCATATCATTTGTCCCTCCAGGTGCCTGGCCTGCCCACCCCCATTGAGAACATGATCCTAAGGTTTGTCAAGTCCAAAGCAGACTGGTGGACAAACACAGCTCACTACAACCGAGAAAGGATCAGGCGTGGGGCCACAGTGGATAAGACTGTTTGCAAGAAGAATCTAGGAAGGCTCACCAGGCTCTATCTCAAGGCCGAACAGGAGAGGCAGCACAACTACCTCAAGGTTTGTAGTACTCAAACTTGACAAAAATTTTTAACTTTTGTAGATATTTCTGAAATGGAAAGGATTAGCAATCGGTTAATTTTGACACATTTTTTTTCCAAACTGCAAACAGTTCATTGACTTTTTTCTTTTAACCACTTGGCTGCAGACCACGTAATATTATGTGCGTGGCGTTTGAACACTGCGTGCGGACCAAGTAATATTACGTGCTCGTACTATTGTCTGAGCTTTGTCTGTTTTGAAGCACCAGCGCCACGCTGGTCATACCCGTACTGTGTGATTAGCACCTTGCAGCAGTCAAGTGGTTAATAGAAAATATTTCTGCAAACATTTGTTAAAAAAACTGAACCAATGTTTAGCTACAAATGCTGCTTGCTCCTGTTCAAGCAATATATTTCAAATAATTGACTGAAAAAGAAAGATATTAAATTATCGTCAACATTATATAAACCCCTCAAAAAATGTCTTGCAATTCAACTTTGAGTCCTCGTATCTTTTTTGTTAATTGTCTATAATTCATTGATTTTATACCATTGGAAAGTTCATTTATTCCTCTTTACACTGATACCCCATTTGTAAAGGTTGTGCAATGCTTGAATGCACAGTATTCCCGAATACAAATCAAAGTCAGAAGTGGAAAGTTGCCAAATGAATGGCTATTGTTGAAAGGCAGAGTTTCTATTGAGTATCATTAAATGGGTCATGCATTATTCCTCAATGTTTTCACTTATTGTTTGGAAGAAGAAATGTGCCTTGCCCAAGCTTTTTGCTTGGCAGTGCTTATTTTTCATGAGTAGTCGTTTGATAAAGCTAGGATGGCGCGCTTATCAAATGTTGAGTTACGGTTCAAGAACAGAGAACGATTGTGTGCTGAAATGGACAAAAAAAAAGTTTGTTTTGATACTGCTTGCTTTGTTTGTTGGAGATGGATGAAAAAGAGATGAGTAGCGAATTTGTTATGCTGGAAAACTTGCAATAACCTGTATGTAACCAATACACAAGTAATGCTCAAACCACTCGCTGGTTATTAAAACAGTTCTTTTTACAAACAAATTAACAACAAATACTACCTTAAATTACCTGAAACATTATTTGACATTCAACCAAGAGTATCCAACATTGTATTGAGCGCCTAACGCACAAACCAAACAAACACAAAGAAACACAAAAACCTTTTATACAGTTAAGAACTCGATGTAAGCAATAGCCATTCATTTGGCAACTTTCCTTTTCTGACTTTCATTCGAGTTTGCGAGTACTGTGCATTCAAGCATAACATAACCATCACAAATGGGGTATCAATGTGACAAGGAATAAATCAACTTTCCAATGATATCAAATTTAACCATCATAAACAATCAAATAAAAAGATATGAGGGCTCAAAGTTGAATTGCAAGACATTTTTTGAGGGGTTTATATATATATTTTTCGAAATGTCTTTCTTGAAGTTGAATTTGTCAAATAGGGTCTTTGCCATGGATTTCATGATTCAAAATGATGAATTGATACTGCTACATTATAATTTTTCCTCCAGATCATTGCTTCTCACCTGTTTCCCCCTTCTACCAGTATTACAAATATGACAATGAGCTGTATTAATCCACTTTGTCTATAATAATGTTAATTTTTATTCTAACCCTTACCCTAACCAACAGGACGGTCCATATATCACAGCTGAGGAGGCCGTAGCCATCTATACCACCACTGTTCATTGGTTGGAATCTAGACGTTTCTCACCCATCCCCTTCCCACCTCTCTCATACAAACATGACACAAAGCTACTTATCTTGGCTCTGGAGAGATTGAAGGAGGCATACAGGTGTGTTGAAGTTGTACCATACGTCCGAATAATAAACACTTGCTGCTATTGTATGTGGTCAATTCCAGCATAATGGACATACTTTGAGATGTTTTTTTATTGTCCACACTACTTGAAACAAAATTAACAGCTCCAAAATATTTTATTCTGTTTACCAAGCCTATTTGACTAATGATACCCAGATCAAAGTTCATAATGATATAGCATTAATTGGTGGATTAAGCAAGCAAATTGTTTCTTCATGCAAATACCTAGCGTATTGACTAAATTTCAATTTTCATTCCAATGATATTTACAAAAAGTAAATTTAAATCTTCATTCCAATGATATTTACAAAAAGTAAATTTAAATGTTCATTCCAATGATATTTACAAAAGTAATAACTCACCTTACCCTGTTCATTCATTATTTCTATCTTAATTAAAATTGTAGTCTCTCAATGAATGTATTTCTTGTATGCATATGGATATCAAAATTAATGTATTTCAATTTGCTGTAAGTTTGGAATGTTTTTCATTCATAAAATGTCGCAATTCGGCCATATCAATAAACCCTGAATTGATACTTTCACTCTTTGAGGGCAGAATATGCGATTGTTATTGTATTGAATTTTTGATGTTATATTTTCATTCCTGTACAGTGTAAAGAGTCGTTTGAATCAGTCTCAGAGGGAAGAACTTGGTCTCATAGAACAGGCCTATGATAACCCTCATGAAGCCCTCAGTAGAATCAAACGTCATCTGCTAACTCAACGTGCATTCAAAGAGGTGAGTATTATGTAGCTGATATCACAGGAATCTGAACCTAATGATTATGATATTAATAACACAAAATCCAACATTGGTGGATACAGATTGCAAATGAATATTATATTGTTAATAATGGCCTTTATCTTTTATATATCAACATTCTAATGGCTCATCAAAACACCTCTACAAGTTGGTCTTAGCATTTTATGCATTGTCTGCTAAAGATCGGGTCATTTGCTGTTAATTTGACCTTTAAAATCAAAAGGTCAACACCGAACTTAAAATTACACAATGCTTAGAATAATTCCTTATGTCTGATGAACTATGCTGTAAGTATGCGAAAGCCTCGCGAGGTAACTAAAAATTTGATTGTTTGATGAAGAATTCTACTTTCTCTAATTCCTTTCTTATCCTCAATGTGTCATCACCCAATTGTCTCAGTATTGTTAGAGTTCATTGATCTCTACAGCCATCTCATCCAGTCTACGTTGAACCCTTAGGCAAGATCACCGATGCCTACCTCTATTAATATCACATTATATAACCCCTCCAAATCATCCATTATCTGGTTTATCTTTGACATTGTTTCTATTATTCTTTCCTAGGTTGGTATTGAGTTCATGGATCTTTACAGCCATCTCATCCCTGTCTATGATGTTGAACCCTTAGAGAAGATCACCGATGCCTATCTTGATCAATATCTCTGGTACGAGGCTGACAAGAGACGTCTCTTCCCACCCTGGATCAAGCCGGCTGACACAGAACCACCTCCACTCCTTGTCTACAAGTGGTGTCAAGGTACTTAATAATAGTATTCTGGATTTATATAGAGCTAAATACATATTTAGACTATGTCTCTAAGCTTTTTACAGATATATTATTAACCCGATTATAGGATTCTGGCTTGTCCGCACGCAATGTTTGTACATTTTCCACCTCCTGGTGACCATACTTGCTTTGAATAAAGTTGTACCAACACTTTAGGCATCAACAATTTTACAGAATGTATGGGAAAGTTCTGAGGGAGAGTGTGAAGTCATGATTGAATTTCTGAATAAGGGGTGTATATTTTGTATTTTAGGCATCAAAAATCTTCAAGACGTTAGTAATGTTATGATGTAGTCTCATTCTATCAGAAGACATTTTTCTATCATGTTATATTTTGTTATAAATTAGTCACTAACAATTTACAGGACACCTCTGAAGGAGGGATGTTGGGGTCTCGATGTGAGAAATTTTATGCAAAGATTGATATTTCATTTAATATTTTAGGTATCGACAATCTTCAAGACGTAAGGGATACCTCAGAAGGCGAGTGTAATGTGATGATGGAATCTCGTTACGAGAAGCTTTATGAGAAGATTAATAAATTTTCTATGGTCAGCGTACTCTCTCAAAAAAGAAACCACAACATCAAAACTTTTATTGCTTTGTTTTATTGTTTATTCTAGGTATCAATAATCTTCAAGATGTATGGGACACCTCAGAAGGCGAGTGTAACGTGATGATGGAATCGCGTTATGAGAAGCTTTACGAGAAGATTGATCTGACACTGCTCAACAGATTGCTACGTCTTATCGTGGACCACAACATTGCAGATTACATGACAGCCAAGAACAACGTCGTCATCAACTACAAGGTAAATAGACCTGTGCAAATCAACCACTACTTTACTCCTAGAAATATTTGCGGTACAATATGCCAGGTTTTTTTCATTTTTATGCCTCCGCCACCGAAGGTGGTGCCGGAGGCATTATGTTTTCGGGTTGTCCGTCCGTCCGTCCGTCCGTCCGTCCGTCCGTACGTCGTCCCGTTTTCGTTCTCGCGATAACTTAAGACCGTTTGAACGGATCACTTTCCAACTTGGATCATGTATGCATATGGTAGGGACAATGAATCTGCTTAGACTTTGGGGTCATTAGGTCAAAGGTCAAAGTGTACACAGAGGTCATTGTATGCATGAAGAATGGGCTCGTCTCGCATATACTTAAAACCGTTTGACGGCAGTACTTCAAATTGGGTAATGGTGCCTATGAAAGAGGCATGAAACTGATTAGACTTTAGGGATCATGAGGTTTCAAGTCAAAGGTCACGCATAGTCATTGCTATACATGAAAGATGGTTCCGTTCTCGCATAATCTTAAGAACGGCTGCGTGGGTCAACTCAACTTGAGTTAATGTGTGCATATGGGGAGGGCATATGATGAATAGATTTATGGCGTCACAAGGGTCAAGGTCAAAGGTCCCCCGAGGTCATAAATAGTGTGAAATAGCTCGTTTCTCACAATATCAGCAACCGTTCCGATTATCTCTTCTGGTACATTGTGTGCATACTGGGTGCAGTGATCGATTGTTTTGGGGTATGAGGTCAAGGTCAAGGTAAGAGGTCAATTAGGTGAAAACGCTCGTTCACAATAACTCAGACCATTTCCTAATCATCTTCCTACTGGTAATGTTGTGCATTCTGGGGTACAATGACCTGATAAGATTTTGGGGTATAAGTCAAGGTCACAGAGTCACTCAAATAGGTGAAAATAGCTGCGATTCTCAACATAGCTCAGACCCGTGTCACTACATTTTCATCTTGGTAAATGTTAGTGATCTGCGGGGTGCAATGATCTACGATTAGATTTTTGAGGTCATGCAGCGTAACATGTCAAAGTCACAGAGGTCAATAATATGTGAAACAATGTTGTCATATGTATAACTCAAGACTGTTTCAATGGATCATCTTCATACTTAGACATGTGTGCATACTTGAGTGGCACTGATATTCTGATTAGATGAGACTGTTTTTTTAACACAAGGTCAAATGTCAGGGTCAATAGACATATCTTTGTATACAGAAACATGAAAATATGAAACAGATGAATGTTCCATATATTTCTGATCTGGCAATGGCGGAGGCATACATCTCGACCGTGCGCGGTCGAGGATTCATCTAGTTACACAATAATTTCAAATAAAGAGCTTTAAAAGAAAATATGCCAGATACTTCAGCATAAAGAACAGAATTTTCTGCACAAATTAAGACTTTTTTTGAAGTATCACCACTTGGGGTTTTGCATCAGGAATTTGATAAAAGGGAATTAAGCATCAAAATCCTTAAATTGGCACAAAAAAAAACACAAAAAAAATGTTTTGAAGCAATAAAAATTAATATTTTCTGTTCAAATTGACAGTTATAGCTTTAAGCATAGTTAACGTCTTAGCAGGTACATTCAAAATGAATTAACTATTGTTCAAAGTGTATATGAAGAATACAACTGTTGCCAATTTGCAAATAGAAGAAAAGTAGAATAGAATAGAAGTAAAGTCCTTAGATAATTCCTGTCCTGTATGGGATAACAGCATTTACGGTATCTGAGAAGGACTTTATTGAAAATTATAGCCACCTGTCAGTCAGGTTGCCATCTGTCTGTGCCCATGCATTTGCAGGTATCTGCAGTCCCAGCCTATGTGATGCTGTGTTCTGCTCGATGCAATGCTATAGTAACCTCAGTGAATGCATCGTTGGATGATGAGGGCTTACCCCTACCCATGTCATCCTGGAAAAAGACTGAGACACAAAGTATGAAAATTATATCTAACCTATAGGTGAAAGATGAGATTTCAACAGGGGTATTTTTGTGATGTATATCATTTAGAATTTTCACGAATAAATAAAACATTTTTGGAAACGTGAAATAAAGAATAATTTCCCCTAATATGATACTAAAATCATAATTACAATGTTCAAAGATGGTATTTTGCCCAATTTTCTGTTTGTGTTTAGGACATGAATCACACCAATTCATACGGAATCATCCGAGGTCTGCAGTTTGCTTCATTCATTGTCCAGTTCTACGGTCTAGTCCTGGACCTATTGGCTTTAGGTCTACACAGAGCCAGTGAAATGGCTGGACCACCTCAGATGCCTAATGATTTCTTACAATTCCAGGTTTGTGGTTTGTATACTCAGTACAAGTAGCTTATTTGGCCTCGTCATTTGGCCTAGTCCTAGACCTATTAGTAGGGATGGCCAAACAAGAGCAAAAAGCCACTAGAACGGTTTCCACTTCACTGTATGGATGTAGTCACCCATTGCATTACGAATGCAAACAATTGACCCATGCACTCCCTACTCAATAATACACAAGGCAGGAAGAAAGATAGGAGAAAGCACGACACAAAATTTCAATAATAAAACAGCTTAGAAATATTCGTTTGCCAGGTAAAATCAATCATTATTCTTAATTGGTCAGATTGTCCTAGAAAACACCTCAGCAGAAGATCAACTTTCTTCCTGTTGGAAAAAGATTAATAAATAAATACGCTGTCGTGCTTCAAAAGTGATGCTTCCTGACGGCATGGTTATACCTGAAATTCTCGCATGATTGCGAATAGATTCAGATAAGAAGAAGTAAGATATTTAAATAACTTACTCTATTTTGACACAAAAACATGTATTGGGCGTGACTGAAAAACAAGGGGGAACGACGGTACTGCTTTTACCACTGGCCACTTAAGTTAAAATACGTCTACCATGTCTAACACTCAGCTCTGAGCCCCACACCCTATGAAAATAGCCCATTGTTCTTAGGGTGTTTCTATTGAAACAAGCCCATGGAAGGATCTTTTCCACCGGTGTCATATTGGATCACAACGATAAAACATACATGTCGAAAATCAGTTTGTACTGCCATAAACTGTATCTTTGTATAAATCTACTCAATGTGTTTACTATAATCTCATTTCATGTTGATACAACACATAGAAAATGTTTGGTATTGATTTGGTTAATAGAATAAAGACAAAAGAACCAAAACTTGAGCTTTATTGCATTTTCTGGCGTTGTCTGAAATTTCTTAAAAAGTGTTCTAGCAGCTCATTGGTAATCTGAGACACTCTTTGGTCATATCTTGAAACGGAACATCCAATTGATAATTCAAAGTACCAAAATGTTTCTTTTAAAATGCTCTATCAAATAAACCTGGCAAAAACAACTTAAAAATAACTTAAAATTTTAGTGGACATCCCTACTATTAGCTTTCTTAGAATAATTTTTTGGCTTGGTCCTGGACCTATTAACTTTGGGTCTACACAGAGCCAGTGAGATGTCTGGACCACCTCAGATGCCTAATGACTCTTTGCAATTCCAGGTTTATAGTTCGGTATTGTTTATTTAGCCTAATCATTTGATCATTTGGTCTAGTCCTATACCTATTAGCTTTCTTAGACTAATTATTTGGCTTGTTCTTGTACCTAATCGCTCTGGGTCTGCACTATTCCGCAGGGGGAGGGATTCACAAAGAGTTAAGCAGACTAAAAGTCCCACTTAAATTCTAAGCGCATCTTGTATTTAACATGCAATCTCATTGATAGACTTCTCAAAAGCGTGCATCCGTAGGCATGATCTGACCAATGAGTTGATGCATAATATACTGCACGCATCTAGAAATTTAAGTGAGACTTTTAGTCTAGTTATACCCTTTGTGACATGTATTTAGTGAGCCTCATTTGCCCTTTTCACCAACCTGGTAGATTTCGATCTACACACATTTCTTTTGTCATGTAATTGTATGTTGCATTGTTATCTGCAGTCACAGCCGTTTATCCATGCTGTGTTCTGTTCGTAGCAATGCTATATCAAACCCACTAATCAGTGATATGCATCGTTGGATAGTAAAGGCTTTCTACCTTTACTGTCCTGGAATCTAAGCTGATATATTCATCTATATTTGTTTATAAGAAAGTATTTAACAATTGAAAAATAAGTATGAAAGAAATGTTGAAATGATATTTGTGCATTTATGGTATCAACAGATGCTGAAGACTCTGTAGGCCTACTATAAAGTAGTGACAGCTTACAGCGCATGCAGCAAATATTTCTCAAAGAATCGTCGGAAACGTACACTATATGGTCAAAACGGCAAAACAACCAAGTGACTTCAAAATTCTATTTCATTTTATGGATTTACCATGAAGTCCAGCTAAGCTTGAAGACATTGCTCTCCCTCTCTCTTGTTATCTTGACTTTCATGTTTGAATAAGTTCCACTTCAAGACATAACAACTTTTTGAAAATGGTGTATATTTCTGAATTTAAGACATTACCTTCTCTTTTAAGAATACAATCTTTATATTAATGTTTGAATATGTTCCAATGTTTTCTTGTAATTTCCAGGATGTCGTTACAGAGGGCAATCATCCCATCAGGCTCTACTCACGTTACATTGACAAAGTACACATCTTCTTCAGGTCAGTTATCACATAATTATCAATATTTAGGTGATTCACTAACTGGGATCGATAAGATTCCTGAAAGTGATTTGTATAATTTTTATCAGTCCCAGCTTAAAATCCATCCCAACTCACTGGTTCATTCAATCGCTGTTAGCTTGTGATAGATTTCAAGTTCCGATGTGAATATTCATGTGCGAAGTAAATCTACCAATCGGGGGGAGGGGGAATCAATTTTTTTAGGAACGACTGGTGAACAAGGATAATGGGTTGGCGTTCGTAAAATCAAATGTTTACTGATACAGTTAATTACTGCTACTTTCTATTAAACTACAAACCTGTAGGTTGGACAGGGATCATGTGAGTTTTCATAGGCTAATCGCTTGAATGTAATATGTCAAGATATTTATGATAAACATGGAGATCAAAAAAATATACCACTCGATAGGAATTTGGAAGAATACTGTAGCTTCGTAGTCGGCTTATAATAAATTCCTTTCTATCGTACGCAACTGCAGAAGCATGTGATACCTGACAGAATATCCAGAACAATCCAGACCTAAAAATGAGAATATTGTGGGTTATAACAACAAGAAATGCTTCATAGTAGACAATGTTTAATGAATCACTGTCCATTGCTACAGGTTCACAGCTGAGGAAGCACGTGATCTGATCCAACGTTACTTGACAGAACATCCTGACCCTAACAATGAGAACATTGTTGGATATAATAACAAGAAATGCTGGCCTAGAGATGCTAGGATGAGACTCATGAAGCATGATGTCAACCTGTAAGTATACCACTTTATTATATTTGTATCAGATGTAGTTATTGAAATATTACTGCATTAAGTATTAATAGTTTAAAATTTAAGGTTTAAAAAAAAAAATCATCAATATCCTTTAGTCTAAATCTCATCGAATAGCCCAGTCAGAATGATAATAGTCAGTTCATTGCATATATTCTGAACTGTGCAATAATTTATGTTAGATAAATTATGTATCTTATAATAGAGCACAAATCTGGACTACTCTCATTAAAAAATCTCAGAATTACAGAATATCACTAAACTTCTTTCAGATATCTCTGTCATAGAATGCATACTTAATATAAAAAAAACATGTCTTTTTGATACTCTAGGGGGCGTGCTGTGTTCTGGGATATGAAGAACCGTCTCCCTCGCTCCATCACTACCTTCATGTGGGAGCAGAGCTTTGTTTCCGTCTATAGCAAGGACAACCCTAACCTACTCTTCAATATGAGCGGGTTTGAGTGTCGCATTCTGCCAAAGTGCCGTACGACCAGTGACGAGTTCACGCATAAGGACGGCATCTGGAACCTTCAGAACGAAGTGAGTGCATTTCTTTTCTCCAAGTAACCTTGAATGTACTTGATAAGGGGA
This sequence comes from Paracentrotus lividus, assembly GCA_940671915.1. Lineage (NCBI taxonomy): Eukaryota > Metazoa > Echinodermata > Echinoidea > Camarodonta > Echinidae > Paracentrotus > Paracentrotus lividus. The sequence continues at coordinate 30,423,608 of CALNVZ010003434.1, read as the reverse complement.
TGGCACTTTGGTTCTCCAAGTTTCAAAATTTTCATCTAGTTTTCACCCCCTTTTCAATACAGCCGTTTTTTCCATAGTTTGCAGGCTATTTTAGGAATTTTTTGCCAATTTCTTGATTTTGTTTATTGGGACTGAGTGGCATCTCTGATTATGCACAATTATTGGGATGGTTACAGTTAAATCTGAATTTTCACAGAAAGGACTTGTATTTCTTAAGAACACAGAGTGGGTGCTTTTACATGTAGACCTTCAATGACAACCAAACAGCATTATCTCAATTCTATTTTGGAGGTTGAAATATGACTCTTATCACAACAAGGATTCCATGAGATCCTTTATGAAAATCTAACAACATCACGTCAATCATATTTTTGGTATGAAATATGAATTACAGGATTGCAAATGTCCCAAATATATTCCATCGTCTTCTCCTCTTGTCTCCTCTAGGTAACAAAAGAGCGCACAGCCCAGTGCTTCCTGCGTGTTGATGATGAATCCCTTCAGAGATTCCATAACAGAGTCAGGCAAATCCTCATGGCTTCAGGATCCACTACATTCACTAAGGTATGTACAGGAGAGGCTTTTGCATTTATCCATCTTTGCTGCTCTCAACCCAGGTGAAGTTAATAGGTACCGGTAGGACATCGCTTGAACGCTTCTGAACCTTACTTGGGCAGCTCAAATAGAATCATATTAAAATGTTCTTGCATGTGTGGTATATTCAGTTAGAAAAGAATGAAATACAGTCTACTCCCATAATAACGAGGTACATTGGGCAAGTCAACTACTTCACTGATGTGAAAGCTCATTATACCGAACACATAGGCACAAAATCATAGAGACATGTCCTCATGTTTAAAACTGAGCCGTGGGGGGCATTTCATCAAAGGACTTGTCGGACATTTTATCCGATAAACTTGCTCTCAGCCAATCAGATGCAAGCATTTCAGTAGCTTATAACAGTTTGTCGGATAAAACGTCCGACAAGTCCTTTCATGAAACGCCCCCCAGGAGATTGGTCTCATTATTATGAAATATTCTTGTATTCCTGCTCATTATAATGAGAGTATTGACTGTATTATTCCATTTAATAATTTATATATCTTCTATTGGGAAGCAATTGTGTTCACACCATTCTGGCTCCTAATAATTTTTACTTGTAATCGTATCTAAATGATATTGAGTGTCAACATATATTTTTAATCACTTCATTGCTTCATTTTGGTCATTATCAATCATTTTCAACATACGATAATCTATCAATTACAGATCGTCAACAAGTGGAACACAGCTCTGATAGGTCTCATGACCTACTTCAGGGAGGCTGTGGTCAACACACAAGAGCTGCTTGATCTTCTGGTCAAATGTGAGAACAAGATCCAGACCCGTATTAAGATTGGTCTTAACTCCAAGATGCCCAGCAGATTCCCTCCAGTGGTCTTCTACACTCCTAAAGAGTTGGGAGGTCTGGGGATGTTGTCCATGGGTCACGTACTGATCCCCCAGTCAGATCTCAGGTCAATCTTCTTAATTTTTTTTTTTTTTTTTTTTTTTTTTTTTTTAAAAAGAGAGAGAAAAAAAAAAGAAGAAATAATTGAATAATGGAGTCTGGGCTTGAATTTAGACGGGAGCCCGGTGCCCATTGGTTCCCTAGAACCAAGTAGTTTAAGTAGAAAGAAAAATGGAAGCACGGCCGGCTCCTTAAGTTTCCCATTTGTACCAGCAAAAATCTCAGCACGTCATAGGACCCCCAAGAATGCGTAAACTATTTTAGGCTAAAAAAACGAAACAAAACATGCAAGTTCCCTAAACATGTTTTTGAGTAATCCAGCTGTCTTTCAACATAAAAGGTAGTACATGCTTATTGTATACATTGTACATGCATTTGCAGGTATCTGCAGTCCCAGCCTATTTGATGCTGTGTACTGCTCGATGCAATGCTATAGTAACCTCAGTGAATGCATCGTTGGATGATGAGGGCTTACCCCTACCCATGTCATCCTGGAAAAAGACTGATACATAAGATAAAATAAGTCTTCCTAACTACTTCTTCTTCTACAGAATGAGTCTTGATCAAGGCTTTTCATATTGATTATGCAGTGGAAAAGAGATCGATGAAAAGGATAAAGTTGGAGTTTCGTGGAGAGAATAAGAATTTACTTTTTGTTTTACTTCTTGTTAAGATATGTATTTATATTTGAAGTGAAGCGTCTTGGAATTCTGCAAGAATTTACAGGAACGAAAAGTATATGTATCCAGTGATTGACATATTCAAGCATAGAGTAAAACAGTTGCTATTTATTATTCAATGATTCGCAGCAATTTTCTTTTTTAAATTGTATATCATTTCGATTGTTTTCATCAACTCTTAGGTGGTCCAAGCAGACAGATGTTGGCATCACTCACTTCAGGTCTGGAATGAGCCATGATGAAGATCAACTCATTCCCAATCTCTACCGTTACATCCAGCCTTGGGAGAGTGAGTTCATCGACTCACAGAGGGTCTGGGCTGAGTATGCACTCAAGAGACAAGAGGCAAATGCTCAGAACAGGTGAGTTACTGAAGATTCTTGACTTTTTATTTATTGAGTCGTATAGAATATGAGTACATATACTCATACTCCAGAGATGAGACATATACTCAAGATAAGTGAGTTACAAAAGATACTCTGCTTTTTATTGAGTCATGTCTATATGCACTGAGGAGTTGAGGCAAATGCTCAGAACAGGCAAGTTACAAAAGATTCTCAACTTTTTGTTAAGTTGTATATATAAAGTTTAGGTTGATATGAATACACACTCCCAAAATTAGGCAGAAACTTGAGATACTGTACTTTTTATTGAGTCCTATCTAAAAAGTTTAGTATGCACACAAGAGGTAAAGAAAATATTAAAAACAGGTGAGTTCCAAGAGATTCTCAACCTTTTTTTTAGTTGTGATCTAAAAAGTTTAAAACCGAGTCCCAAAAGATACTATTCCGAAAAAGAGAGTGACAGAAATACATGGTTTTAGAAAGATTTTATATTTTATTGCATCTTAACTTGAAATTCAGACCAAGTATGCACTCAAGAGATAGGAACATGAAGGAGAAAAGAGTTCTCAATATTCCATCTCTGACCTGTCTATTTCTTTCTTCCTCTAGACGTCTTACGCTTGAGGATTTGGAAGACTCATGGGATCGAGGCATCCCTCGTATCAACACCCTGTTCCAGAAGGACAGACACACCCTAGCCTATGACAAGGGATGGAGGGTCAGGACTGACTTCAAACAATTCCAGGTAAGTGGGAATTTAATTTTGAAAATCTTAGTGGAAATTATCACGATACATTATTTATTTTATTTTTTATTTTTTGCATGGAGATTGGCAGGAGCATTTTGAAGAAACATGTGAATATATGAGTAGGCTTTCTATTACGAATTTAAGAAACCAGCAACATGTTTTGGGGCAGCTAAATGCAAAAAAATTACTCGTGCCAAAATAACAGCAAATACAGTACATCAAATACTAGTGATGATATTGATCTTGATGTTTTGAAGATGTATTCCTGCCAGAGTGACAAGACTTTGTATCTCTAAAATGTGAATTGTTCAAGAAAGTTTTGGGGGAAAATAGAGGCCAAGTCACCGTAGCCAATGGAATTGCCTTTCTTATTTGACATGTTGTGATAGCTTCATTTTTTACTTAAGAGAGCTATGATTTGGACATGGTATCACTTAAATAATTATCTGGAGATTTACACAGTAAAAGTGATTTTTTTTTCTTCTTCAAATTTCAAATTTGAGGCACAGGGTCCTTTCAACCCAGCAACAGTTTTGATTTTGATTTTGCCAAAAGAGAGTGTTGTGTTGGAAATGTGCTTGTAAAATGCATTTTGCAGGTATCTGCAGTCCCAGCCTATTTGATGCTGTGTACTGCTCGATGCAATGCTATAGTAACCTCAGTGAATGCATCGTTGGATGATGAGGGCTTACCCCTACCCATGTCATCCTGGAAAAAGACTGAGACAGGTATTCCTGAGCAGACAATCTACACTTCTTATTTGTGATCAGAATAATGAAATTCTTTGGGATGGTTGAATTGGTTACATTAAATGCATTTTTAATGGGTTTACGTAAATATGTTTTTGTCTATCAGGTCTTGAAGCAGAATCCTTTCTGGTGGACTCACCAGCGTCACGACGGCAAGCTATGGAACCTGAACAACTACAGGACAGACATGATCCAGGCTCTAGGTGGAGTGGAAGGCATCTTGGAACACACACTCTTCAAGGGAACCTACTTCCCAACATGGGAGGGTCTCTTTTGGTGAGTGGTGATGGTTGGTTGTAATGATGGTTGTGGTGGTGGTGGTGATGGTATTGGTATTGGTGATAAGGGTGATGATAATGATGTTGGTGATGGTTATGATGGTAATGATGTTGGTGGTGGTGATAATGATGATGATTGTCGTGACGGAGGTGGTAGTGATGGGGATGATAATGGTATGACGATGGTGGTAGTGATTGTGTTGGTGATGATGATGGTGGTGTCGGTGGTAGTGGTGATGATGGTGTGAGTGATTGTGGTGGTCATGGTGATGATGATGATGATGTCAGTGACTATGATGATGATAATGGTGGTAGGGGTAAAAATGTAAATGGTGTATTAGTTAGTGATAAAGATGATTGTGGTGACGATAGTGGTGTTGGTGGTGGTGGTGGTGGTGATTGTGATAATGATAATGATAAAAGTGGTGATTCTGACAGATATAATAGTTAAGCTATCCTCCCATTTGACTTGAAAGACATCTATCCTTTCATTTTCACTTCACACAGGGAGAAAGCCAGTGGCTTTGAGGAGTCCATGAAGTACAAGAAGCTGACCAACGCTCAAAGATCTGGTTTGAACCAGATCCCCAACAGACGTTTCACTCTCTGGTGGTCACCAACCATCAACAGGGCTAATGTAAGTCACAGAAAACTCCCTTCTGGCACTCATTTGGCTTACCATGTTTACAAATAAAAAAAAAAAGGGAAGTTTATAAATGACTCATATTTGAAAAAAAATTGCTATCATTGTTTAATATTGGCTAGATGGTAGTATAGAGTAACGAAGTGTTGGTGACATAATCATGACTCGTCTTTCAAACAAAAATGCCCATGCATGAGGTTTAGCCTGAATGCAGTCCAGCCTGTTACTTGCTGTACTTGGGCACATACACAGACAGATTTTGATGTTACCATATTGCTATTGTTCTGCACTAGATTGTGTAGAATGAGCAACCATAAAACGTTATTGGTAGACAATCGATATCATATTTTGGTGCTCTAGTTTACCCTCAAAATTTTGTACTTTGCTGTACTGTTGAAAACATCAGTATGTGGTATTTATTGACAGACAAGCAATTTTAAATTTGATGGCAGTACATGCCATGCATTTGCAGGTATCTGCAGTCCCAGCCTACTTGATGCTGTGTACTGCTCGATGCAATGCTATAGTAACCTCAGTGAATGCATCGTTGGATGATGAGGGCTTATATATCATCCTGGAAAAAGACTGAGACAAGGATTGAATTTTCTAATTTAATGGTTTTCTAAAGACTGAAACTGTAAATAATGCATTCCATGGCATTTGCTCTAGCAAATAATGCTCAACTGTGAATTCCATACACTAAACAAGTGACCAACTTCAATCCTAGACTTGACACTATACCCTACCCTAAATCCAAACATAAAACCCTTTTGCACCTTAACCCTCATCCTACAAGACAAACTAAAGCCTGCAGCAATTGTGTGGAGTTAAATGTCATGTTACCAAATAATGTACACAGCTATAATCTAGTTGTTGCATTGTATTCTTACATTGTATTATATTTTTAGTTCAAAACATTCATCTTGTTTTACAATGAGTCTCGGAATAGTTTAACTAGACAGATGGTGCTGTATGAATATATTATTATTTTATTTCTTTATCTGTAGGTGTATGTAGGTTTCCAGGTCCAGCTTGATCTGACGGGTATCTTCATGCACGGCAAGATACCAACCCTCAAGATCTCTCTCATCCAGATCTTCAGGGCTCACTTGTGGCAGAAGATCCATGAGAGTGTTGTCATGGATTTGTGTCAGGTAAGTCCTTTGTAAAATCTAGTTTAGTGGGAAAAATGAAAAAAACTATTGTGAGTGTTGTCATGGATTTGTGTCAGGTAAGTCCTTTATAAAATCTAGTTTAGTGGGGTTAATGAAAAAAAACTATTGTGAGCTTTTGTGTTTTTTTTATACTATTTTGAAAGACTTTCATGGTAAAAAGGTCCACTGTGATAGATTGCTCTTCAATTGATTGACCCAATGTACAGCCAAAACAGTTGAAATGTTTGGACCGAAAATTTTGTGTAGTTCCATACATGCATTTTTGAGTGTTGTGCATGTGACACCGATTAAGCCGAATTTTTTAAAATTTCTAATCATTTTGGTGATTCCAAAGCCTCACATTAAACAACAATGCTTAGGTGAATTGCTTTTAACCATTCCAAAGCTCTTTTAGATGGTGTCCTCCACATTTCAATCTCATGACCAGAACAAATTAATTCACTTTAACTCTGACCATCATCTGGACTCAGCAACACTGTGCAATCAATCTCAAAATACTGTACATGTAGCAATGGCCAATCATGATTATTCTTGCATGTTATTGTTGTTCGAAAGAATGACCAGTAACCACTTAAAATTGTTCTGTTAACCTGGCAATTGATCGCAAAGTTTTGTGTTACGGAGCCCAGATATGACTTTCTGTCTCGTTGCTTAAGGTCATGTACATGTCATTGATGTCCAAAATGCTGTGTTTGCCATTCCATCACAAGACAGGCATGTGTATTTTCAGTGTCGGTACATAGAGTGCATTTGCAGGTATCTGCAGTCCCAGCCTATTCGATGCTGTGTACTGCTCGATGCAATGCTATAGTAACCTCAGTGAATGCATCGTTGGATGATGAGGGCTTACCCGTACCCATGTCATCCTGGAAAAAGATTGAGACACAAGTCAGTCAGTGTGTGTAATTGTTCCTTTCAACCGAATAAACTGCATTTATTGTGGCAAAGTACATCTGGCATGTCATCTGGATCATCCTGAAAACCAGTAAATTAGAAATGTTTGATAATGGCACAGTTTTTAAATGTCAAAGCAATGCATTTGCAATAGACCGCAAAGGCTTGAAATTCTCTTTTCAGTCATCATAGGCGCAATTAAAAAGGAAAGGACTGTCATTTATGAAGTACCAAATGTCTTGATTTTTATTCTGTACTGGTAGGTATTTGATCAAGAACTTGACGCCTTGGAGATTGAGACAGTCCAGAAAGAGACCGTCTATAATTGGATGTCTTATTAGATGAACATTTCCTGTTCCATCATCCCTAAAAATCTTCTCAGATATCTTGATTTTCTTTTTGTACTGGTTACATGTAGGTGTTTGATCAAGAACTAGATGCCTTGGAGATTGAGACAGTCCAGAAAGAGACCATCCACCCCAGGAAATCTTGAGAGAGGAATAGTTTCCTGTGGCTGAACCCTCCCCCCCCCCAGCCCCCTAAAAAAAAATCTTCTTAAATATGTTCAATTTGTTATGTACATGTAGGTGTTTTGATCAAGAACTAGATGCCCTTGGAGATTGAGACAGTCCAGAAGGAGACCATCCATCCCAGGAAGTCTTACAAGATGAACAGTTCCTGTGCCGACATCCTTCTCTTTGCTGCATACAAGTGGAATGTATCCAGGCCTTCCCTACTGGCTGACACCAAGTAAGTCCTTAGAAGTATCTGAAACCTTCTTTGACAGTTGTATGCTAGGTCCTGACTGTAGGCAACCTGTTGATAAGATATCTATCTACTTCTGTCACAATGGACTCATTGGAAGTAAATGGGCACCAGCAAAAATAAATTCCTTGAATTGTCATTTAACCAAAATCAGCAGCCTACATTAACTAGGGTTATTTTGGAGTACCTCAAGCACTTTCGGAGGGTCTAAAGGGCATAATTTATCATTTTGGGAATTTCAATCAAATTTCAGACTGAAACAATTGTTATAGTATGCATTTTAATTCTATCATTGTATGTGAGAGAGCTTGAAAAATTCGTTCATTTCATCTTTCATTTTTCCGGACTACCATTGACAGCACCAAGTACTGGATAGACAACCAGCGGAGATCATGGTAGCACATCTAGTTATTAATTCTCATCCTCTGGAAATGCATTCTGGATTCCACTACTATTTTGAATATCTTGCCTTTTCTTTCTGCAGGGACACCATGGACAGCACCACCACCCAGAAGTACTGGATAGACGTCCAGCTCCGTTGGGGTGACTATGACTCTCATGATGTGGAACGCTACGGCAGGGCCAAGTACCTGGACTACACCACAGACAACATGAGTATCTACCCCTCACCCACTGGGCTGCTCATCGCTATAGACCTGGCCTACAATCTCCACAGGTTGGTACATCAAGTAATGTTGCCTGTGGTCTTCTTGTTGGAGATATCATCATGAAAGAATTCATTACATTCAATAGATTATGTTTCAATCAAAAGCTGCCTATGATAGGGAAAAAAAATTGTGAAATTGTTTTTCTTATACATTGTATAAGGTTTGCCATTGCTGACCCATGAGAGAGGAGCTGCATTGTAATATTGAAATGACAAACGTAAACAGATCTGAGCTATACAAGTACTTCTTCCATGTAATCACATGCATAACTCTATTTTATAGAGGGTAAAGTTAGTTTGTGGGAAAATTCTGTTCAAAAGAGCTGTAGAAACAAACTGAAAAAAACTATTAAATGCTTTGTGGAAATTACACTTTTATTTTAGAATATCTAAAATAACCTGTTTTAGGTTACTAATACATATTGGCATATGTGATGACCTTTATAAAATGTACCAGTCGTGTCTTATTTCTTTACATTTTCTTTCATCTCCCCATCTTTGGAATAGTGCCTTTGGTAACTGGTTCCCGGGATGCAAACCCCTGATCCAGCAAGCCATGGCCAAGATCATGAAAGCTAATCCTGCCCTCTATGTCCTGCGAGAGAGAATCCGGAAGGGTCTCCAGCTCTACTCCTCCGAACCTACTGAGCCGTACCTGTCCTCCCAGAACTATGGAGAGCTGTTCTCCAATCAGATTATCTGGTTTGTGGACGACACCAACGTGTACAGGGTTACCATTCATAAGGTAAGACATCTCAGAATTATGAAAGATGCTATGAGACATGCTCAGCTGTGAGGAGCCGGGTAACTAATGATTTATGATTATCCTAAGGGTTAGGATGTGCAGACTTTATGACCTTGTTTTGTGATTATTCATGCACCCTCTAAGCAAATACATATATTCATGGAAGATATCAACTAGTTTTACTTCATGAGTTTACATGATGGATTTTACAATGCCTATATGTACCTGTGGGAATCGAGGGCTAAGGCAATATAGATTTTTATCAATCCATAGTGGCATGGTATGGCTCAAATCATTGATATATTGCATCTTACCCAGCAGAATTATATGAGAATAGTGCTATTGTGTTCAGTTCTTGATGCATAAGGATATCTAGATCTGATAAATGTCCTCCATATTTAGTCTAACATGTTACTTGCAAAAATTGTAATTTGAATGATATCAATTGATAGGATACATTCAGTAATTGTTATCTGTTTCATTTCTTGACTAGACCTTTGAAGGTAACTTAACCACCAAGCCCATCAATGGAGCCATCTTCATCTTCAACCCAATGAACTTGTCTAATATCATGTTACTTGCCATTACTTGATTTTATTTGGAAAGCAAACCATTGATGGGCAATTACACTCGGTGATTGTTTTCTGTACCCTCTTTTGTTCAGACCTTTGAAGGTAACTTAACCACCAAGCCAATCAACGGAGCTATCTTCATCTTCAACCCCAGGACCGGTCAACTCTTCCTCAAGATCATCCATACCTCCGTCTGGGCTGGACAGAAACGTCTTGGTCAGGTAAGCAATGCTAGCCATCCTTCCTCCATTCACTGACAGAAAAGCTTAATACAGTCCACTCCCATTACAATGGAATGCTGAGGACCAAGCTTTGTTAGAAAAAAAACCTTCTGTTTCTCCATTTCTATGGGGGAAGACAATTATTAATAAAGGCTGGAAGCTCCCAAGAGATATAAAAAGTAGTCGCAAATGGTGAAAAGGGAGTGGAAAGTGCACTGGACATTACAAAGTTTAGTACTGCATTTGACATCTTTATTTTTAAAAACAGCATACATTACCACTACCCCCTCGACAATTACTCCCATGATGACATCATCCCAGAGATAGGTTTAGCTTTATGATGTTGGTTAATTAGTAGATTTTTAGTACATGTAGTTACCCTAGAAACCCCTTGAGGTGCTATCATGTTGACCTTGATTATCATTCACCATACAGCTCGCCAAGTGGAAAACCGCTGAAGAAGTCGCCGCTCTGATTAGATCCCTACCTGTGGAGGAACAGCCCAAGCAGATCATCGTCACCAGGAAAGGCATGTTGGATCCTCTTGAGGTCCATTTACTTGACTTCCCCAACATTGTGATCAAGGGTAGTGAGTTGCAGCTGCCCTTCCAGGCCTGTCTCAAGGTGGAGAAGTTTGGAGACCTAATCCTCAAGGCTACAGAGCCACAGATGGTGCTGTTCAATCTCTACGATGACTGGCTCAAGACTATCTCCTCCTATACAGTAAGTCCTGCCTAAAGAGTAATTCCTTAAGAATCATTAGGCTTGAAGTAATATGCTTCCAGGCTTTTCTCTAGTTGGAGAATTTTGGAGACCTGATCCTCAAGGCTTCTGAGCCTCAGATGGTGTTCAATAACCTCTACGATGACTGGCTCAAGACCATCTCCTCCTACACGGTATGTGACACTTCAAGACCAATAGACCTTCTCTATGGCTTTAGTTTAACAGTAGTCTGGTGTCATGGGGTCTCCTACCTTCAACTCTTAACCCCCAAAATGACAAATTTTTAAACATGAGGCTAATACATAAATGCCATCAACTTTCAATTTAAGGGAAGAGTTGGTTGATTATTCAAATAATGACAGTTTGAAGAGCAGGTTTGAAAGTAATAGGTTATTATTCTGGACTGTTAGACAGTTTGGATTAGGTAATATCACAAACTTGTACCGAAAATCTACAGCTTTGTGTGGACCAGCTATGAATTTGAAGGGCCACTAAAATTGCATTGAGGGAATCCACTTTCATGTTGGTACCCTATTAACACCTTTGCGGAGACAATATCCCATAAAGCTATTCATTTTCTGTAAGCATGTAAAAGTTTGAATTTTCAAGAGCTAAGACTAGACTTGTCACCGAACACTCAATGTTTCAAACTCTCTACCTTACGTACAGGCTTTCTCCCGTCTGATCCTTATCCTGAGAGCCCTGCACGTCAACAATGACCGCACCAAGGTAATCCTGAAACCAGACAAGACTACAGTAACCGAGCCTCATCACATCTGGCCCACACTCACCGATGAAGAATGGATCAAGGTGGAGGTCGCACTCAAGGATCTCATCTTGAATGACTACGGAAAGAAGAACAAGTGAGTCCAAATTGATGATAATGACGATGATGATGACGATGGTGGTGATGGTGATGGCGATGGTGATGATGATGATGATGATGGTGATGGTTATGATAATGGTGATGATGATGATGATGATATGATGTTGGTGGTGGTGATAAGGATGATGATGATGATGGTGGTGATAATGATGATGATGATGGTGGTGGTGATGAAGATGATAATGATGATTATGATGGTGATGTTGGTGGTGGTGATGGTGACCGAGCTGAATCACATCTGGCCCACACTCGCCAATGAGGAATGGATCAGGGTGGAGGAGGTACTCAAGGATCTTATTTTCAATGATTATGGGAAGAAGAACAAGTGAGTCTAAATAGGTGATATTGATGATGATGATGATGATGATGATGATTCATAGCATTTATATGGCACCATATTTCACTTTTTAACATTGCAGAGCACAGGCTCTTAGATATCTTTATCATGGTATACTACCTTTTGATTGAATTTTTAGTGTGAACGTGGCATCGCTGACCCAGTCTGAGATCCGTGACATCATCCTGGGTATGGAGATCTCCGCTCCGTCTCAGCAACGTCAGCAGATTGCAGAGATTGAGAAGCAGACCAAGGAACAGTCTCAGCTGACGGCCACCACAACCAGGACTGTCAACAAACATGGTGAGATATACAATGACAGAGAAATGATAGAGTCCACTCCTGTTATAATGAGGTACATGAGACCATGCCAATTACCTGTTGGAATCTTGTTGTAGCTCCAAATTTTATTGTCTGAAACAAAGGTGAAAAATAATTCTTTTTGCCCAATTGATCGTGGGCCTGGCAGCCACTGTGCAGCGCCAGATAGACATTGCTCTATCCCTTTCTTGTTGAATGCTAAACAGGGTAGCAGCGGCTCTCATCTCTCAGTGTCTTGAAACATTACATGTGAGAATTGTTAAGAAACCTGGGGGCACACAAGGGATGAATCATAAATATCTAAATAATCTTTTAGTGGATGGCATATCTTTCTGGGGTCTATTAGAGTTATCAACTCATTGATTGTTATCTTACTTCTTCGAACAGGGGATGAAATCATCACTTCCACCACAAGCAACTACGAGACGGCAACATTCTCCTCCAAGACGGAATGGCGTGTGAGGGCCATCTCCGCTACCAACCTCCATCTGAGAACCAATCACATCTATGTATCATCAGATGACATCAAGGAGACTGGATACACCTACATCCTGCCCAAGAATGTCCTCAAGAAGTTCATCATCATCTCTGATTTGAGAGCACAGGTCAGTAGGATGGGTTCAAAGGTCAAAGGTTATTTATGAAAACTCATCATTTTGATGCACCTCACTTCAATTGAGAACCACCCCTATTTATGCCTAATACAATACCAGAGTTCTTGTAGGAGTTTTGGGTTCAGCATTCCAATCTAAATATCTTTTGTACTGTTATGTTATGCTGTACATAATAAGAAGTGGTCTCTTTACCTGTATTTACATACAAAGGTCATATGAACAGTCATGTAGATGTATGTTTGTGGCAAGAAATCTGCTGTATACAAGGCACTATTTACATTTCCTTAACTATTGGTTTCTGTTTTCGATGTTTAGATTGCTGGCTACTTGTATGGAGTAAGCCCACAGGACAACCCACAGGTGAAGGAGATCAGATGTATTGTCATGGTTCCTCAGTGGGGCACCCACCAAACGGTTCATCTACCCAATCAGCTGCCTGACCATGAGTTCCTCAAGGTATAAAACTACTGTCTCATCATATCTTGATGCTGTTGCATAAATATTTTCCATTATAATAACTTTGCTATCAATATTAAAGTTGCTCAACAGCCTATCAAAAGCCAGTATTTCATGAAAGTTACCATCGATGGCAAAGTTACAATTAGAGCAAGTTTTATGCAGTGGCACGAATACCTGGTAATTTGTAGAGCACTTACATATATATATTTATATATATCTAGTTGTCTTACACAGGCGATTATGGGACTGAAAAAAACTTCTTATCCAGTCCATGATTCATTATGAGAATAATGAAGTATTTAATTAATAGTTTTCTCTTAGACTTTGAAAGTAGACAGCAGATCACAAGAGCAAAGATCCAAAGGGAAACTTTACCACAACTCCGCAAACATGAAACCTGCTTATTTGCAATGGTCACTTGTACCTGCCAAGACATTGGCAAATAGTAACACAGATTTTGTTATTTTTGAAAAAGTTTCATCTCCAACATTTGTTCTTCATTAACAATTCGTGGTAGAGTTGCTTATAATGTTGTAGTTATAGTAGCTTTGAACTGAATGTAATATGTAAGCACATAGACAAAATTATACAAGCAGTTCATATGTTTATTATTTTTTTAAAACTAGTTTGTGCTGTTGATTAATGTATTACTATGACGATGATATCGTTGCAGGAGATGGAGCCGCTTGGTTGGATCCACACCCAGCCTAACGAGCTGCCACAGCTCTCACCTCAGGATGTCACTACTCATGCTAAGATCATGGCTGATAACCCCATGTGGGATGGAGAGAAGACTGTCATTATCACATCAAGGTCAGTCAAAAAAAAGAGCATTCGTATATGCTAAATACTTCAAGATCTTAACTTATCATTTTTTGAAGATTGGATGGATTGAAATACAATCAAATGAACGAATGAATGCATACATGTATGTTTGTGGCCCTGTGTGCAACAGAGAAAATACTCTTATCATCACTGTAAGGTTTGGGAGAAATATCTGCTGATGGTAGTCTTGTTGATGGCTCATTTGAGTGGGAAAAAAGATTGTTATTGTGTTTCAAATTAACTTGATTGATGTCTTAGGAAATAGGTCTTTTGTCGCACTGACTGATTTATTACCCGTTTGCACCACTCAACCTGTTAACAAATATCAGCTCTTTTGATTACATGCAGTTTAAAAACCACATCCTAGATTCTAATGAAGGAGATTATTCTATTAAGCTCAAAGGCACCACTCACCATTTACAAAATCTTCCTTAATTCTGCAGCTTCACACCAGGATCATGCTCTCTTACTGCCTACAAGCTGACTCCCAGTGGTTACGACTGGGGCAGGCAGAACACAGACAAGGGCAACAATCCCAAGGGCTACATGCCCTCACACTATGAACGGGTCCAGATGCTGCTCTCAGATCGCTTCCTGGGTTTCTTCATGGTCCCTGCTCAGGGCTCCTGGAACTATAACTTCATGGGTAAGCGAAAGCATTATTTAGTCCACTTCCGATATTATGAAGTGCTCAGGGGTGATATTCCTGCGATTTAAATCGGATTTGCGATTTTTTTTTTTTTTTTTTTTTTTTTTTTTTTTTTTTTTTTTTTTTTTTTTTTTTTTTTTTTTATTATTATTATTTTTTTTTCCCCCTCTCCAGGTATGCACGAAATTGCACAATTTAAAGTCCCAAAATGCAAAAAGTCCCTACCATGGGAGGGGGGGACACCTCCCTCCCACGCCCTCCCTAGTATGTCTATTTTTTTTCCAAGAGTGAATATCACCCCTGAGAGCTTGAGACCGGACAATTTTGTTTGATGAATCAGGAATCTTGTTATATCAGGTGTTGATAAACAAAACAAAACAAATGAATTTCATTTTTTTGTATCAGGCGTTTCATGAAAGGACTTGTCAGATGTTTTATCCTAAAGTCCTGTTTTATCCAACAGTTACCATAGCAAAAATGATTCTCAGCTAATCAAAATTAATTAAAGATGATCTGACAACGTGTCAGACATTCAGACAAGAAATGATGATGAAATGCTCTCCTGGGGAGCGTTTCACAAAGAGTAAAGTAGACTTAAAGTCGCACTTAACTTCTACGCGCATCTTATTTTATAACGCCCGATTTAATTGATAGATTTCACAATGGTGCGCATCCCCTGAGGATGATCAGTCCAATGAGGTGATGCGTAATATAACGCACGAAACTAATGCTACAGTCACACAGACACTTACGTTGAGTTACGTCCGGTTGCGTCCAAAAATTGTTTTCTTTTCTGCGGATCCCCAAGGATGCCTACCCGTCATAGTCAGCAGTGGAAATATTGATAATTTTGTTCATCCAGTAAAACAACGAAATACATAAGAAATGATAGAATAGAAAAAGAAATAAGATTAAAACAACACAAACGTATCTATACGTAAGTGTCTGTGTGACTGAAGCATAATGGTTTAAGTGCGATTTCTGAGTGTACTCATCTCTTTGTGAAACACCCCCAAGAACACTTTATATTGAGTTTCCACTGTACCTCGTTAAAATAAAATCTTGTTATATTGAACCTTTAGGCAGAGAGACACATGTGCACATGATAAAAATATATAATAATTGAGTGGTGAACTAAAGAAGATAAGGAAATCAAGAAAAATGTCCTGCCGCAGGTGCTCCCACATGGTCTCTATGTGCAAAAGAGGGTTTGTTTTGAACAAGAATTCCAAATGAAGTGACACAAATCAGTTGCCTGAAAAAAAAAGTATTTGTGTCATTACAATTCAACTAATTCTCATATTCATTTGATATTTTCAGGTGTGAGGCACGACCCCAACATGCGGTTTGACCTTCACCTGGCCAACCCCAAGGAGTTCTACCATGAGGTGCACCGTCCTTCTCACTTCCTCAACTTTAGCTCTCTTGAAGATGTTGACAACATGAACAGTGACCGAGAGGATCTCTTCAAATAAAAGCTTTGAAACTGTGTGGTATTGGCCCCCACTGCTTTTGAAGCCTTTGAAACCTCTTGTTGAGAAAATCCATACTGATTTCAAAGCAGTTCTAATATGAGGTGCATTATCTTCCTCACTTCCTAAACTTTGTCTTTCTAGATGACGTCGACAACGTGAACCGATCTTTTAGAGACAATCTCTTCAAATATAAGTAACCTACAGTACTTATCTAACCCTTGTACTGTCAACATCTTTCAAGAAAATCCACTAATTCCCAAGGGGTTTTATCAAAAGGTTCATTGTCCATCTCACTTCCTGAACTTCATCTTTCTGGAAGATATCAATTTTACGATCAGTGACCAAAAGGATCTGTTCAAGTTGATGCATTGTACATGGTAAAACCTGTGGTGGAAAACTCCTCTACAGAAACGCCCTTCACTGAAGGACACACGTGTATTCCCCATCACTGTATTAAACCTATATAACAACCTCCTGTAAATATTCATCTGTAGCTGTGTTACATGTAGATGAACGCTTGGGAATTACCATCTATTCCTTCAATGAATTTGGGAGTTTTTAGAAGGGCACCTTTAAAGGGTTGGATGGAATACGTAAAGAAGATGCCCTAAATTTCAATAAAGAACTGAGGTGTTTTATTGTCAGTTTAAGACCCATTTTTTATTCATCTCTCTTAACATGTTGTGAAAGGAAAAATACTCTTTGTATGATCATTTTGTAGGAATCTTTATTTTAAAAGAAAAGAAAAAAACACAACGTACAAAAAAAAAAATGGTAGTGAAAGAATATCCTATATAGTCTCTGAAAACATATTCTGATATGGTCAAATAACATTGCTGAAGTTGTATAGGACTACATGTATCAGTTGACTTAAATGTCTTTACTGATCATATAAACAAGACAATTTTTTCATCTTGAAATTTTGCAAGTATTTGTAGAAATTAATATACAAGATAGTGTCTAATTTAACAGATAAGAGAAAAGATGTATACAATTGTATGTTGAATTTCGCAAGTCCAAAGTAATTGACACTATCTTTCTTACTATGTATAAAGTTATTTTGTTTTGTGTGTATAAATAAAACCATGGAGCGCGGAGATTCTTCACATAACTTTGAAAGTGCACTCATCATCCAAACAATATACTATTAGTCCACAGGCTCTGGTTATGACGAGCGTGAATGATAACAGTGGCCTGAATTCACAAAGGTGGATTTTGCAAAATCCACGGATCCCTTGTTTACCGGTAATTTTAGCGCGTACTTTGAAAAGGTCCAATATGAATGCGCGATTTTGTCATAGAGCGCTAAATTTACGCTTGTCGCTATGGTTAAGTCTGCTGTTTATTCACATTAATTTAAATAAACCGTTGACTCAACAGTGGACTCATTAATTCAAAACATTCGGCTCATTATGTCAAAACCATAGCAGCTGGCGTAAATCTAGTGCGTAATGACAAAATCGTGCATTCATATTGGACCTTTTTCAATGTACGCGCTACAATTAAGCGTAATTATTACACAAAATCTACATAATCCGAGGATCCGTGGATTTAGCAGAATCCACCTTTGTGAATTCGGGCCATTGAGACGGAGATAAAGGCTTGGTCCCAAATATATCATCATAATAGGAATAGACTGTGTTTATAATAAGAGGATAGAAGGAGGATATGGCGCATAATCATTTTACTGAATATATCCAGTGCCTCGCCTTGTGAACCTCTTGTTGTAATAATTTTAAGTTCAAGATGTGAATGGCTACTCTAGGTTCTGGTGTGGTAAAAATTGAATTTTTCACAGATGTTATAAGGGTAACATTATAATGTGATGCGATGTCAAAGGGGATTTTTACTGCGAATTAAATATGTATGAACCTTGTACTATACTGTCTTTATGTAATTATTACTTCAGTTCCTGTTATTTCGTCTGCTTGAAAGTGATGTAATAATTGTGTTCTTTATTCCACAAATACAGTAAATTTATTTTGTATGCACAGGTACACATGAATGTTACTAAGAAATCGGCTATGTTAATGGCAATTCAACGTGTGGGTTTATTTGTTTGAATGGGTGTAGAGAAGTATGGCATGCAAGTTAATTGCTCTCTGTAACGAACCACAGTAGTTGTATAGTCATATTTCTTCCACTCAGAGGTTTAAAGTAAAAAGTTCGCACCTTCAAATTTCATTGATTTCCTGTACTCTATTTTCTTCTTCTGTTTTGTTTTTTCTTTAGTATGAAGATATTTTCGATCATGTATATATTGATTTCTTACATTTCATAAAAGTAGAAGCATATTTTCACATAATGAGTGCAAATCTCTTGCTGTAACATTCACTAAATGAAATGTTATACGTCTTGTAGTGGTTTATAACTTGTTGAATTATATGATTT
Organism: Paracentrotus lividus; assembly: GCA_940671915.1. Taxonomy (NCBI): domain Eukaryota; kingdom Metazoa; phylum Echinodermata; class Echinoidea; order Camarodonta; family Echinidae; genus Paracentrotus; species Paracentrotus lividus. Next base: position 30,404,937 of record CALNVZ010003434.1, on the reverse strand, counting down.
TAATGAGGCAACCTTTCCCCAAATTTAGCTGTTGGGAGAAGTGCATGGCATAATCTGCAATGGATATGTTGTTTTTTGCATTCCATTATGGTATCAATTTGATAAATAAAAACAAGTACAAAATGTAAATATTATGTTGTGTGGTTATTTGTTGTTCATTTTCTCCTATCCAGTGCAGTATTTTCTTTATTGCAATACATTCATATCGTCTACAAAGAAAACAACAATAGTTCCTATACTAACTCGTATTGCAGTCCATGCTCATTATAACAAGCACAGATACAAGGTTTCATGAGAGTGAGACAATTCTTACTGTCAACATTTCAAACATCAGCATTATCATCTGTGTGTTTGTAGATTTGTTTGGTAAGGCGCCTTCTCCATTCAAAAGATGTCAGTTTCCTGCATCCTTTATTCCAAATGCCGTTTTATCGGCTTTTGAATAGAATCCTGATATTTTAATACGGCTTAAACATGTTAAAAGCTGAAAGCAGGATGTTTACCGGGGTGGAACAGGATTCTGCGGGAAACTGACGCCTTTTGAATGGAGAAGGCGCCTAAAACAAGATTTTGTTATACAGTTCACTCCTATTGTAAGGAGGTGCTTGGGACCAAGCAAACTATCTCACTATAATGAAATCTTGTTATATTGAACAGTCAATACATTTACATACATAAATTACATTTGGAGTGTCAGATCTTGGGACTGAAATTCCCAGTCTGGTAATAGATTTGGTTCTGTTTGAAACGAAAGTAGTTAACACTGGCAAAAATCACACAATCATTCAATATCTATATGTAACATAAATTTAATACAGAGCGACCAGCTCAATAAATGTACATATAATAAAAGAAATTGAATAATCAAAATTAAATCATGAATTACATGCATATCAACAATAGCATCAATGTAAATCAGCATGCATCAATGAGTAATGAATATCTTGAAATGTATCTAAACAGAGTTCTGTTATATTTTGTTTATCAAAATTCAAAGGCCTAATAGTAATGACTTGGTATCCAAAATTCAACAATATTTTGGTTATAAATTCCATCAATTATGTTTCTCCAAAAGAGGGTTTATATTCTCTATAAATACCTACACTGGACCGTAGTATATATATCTGTTTACAATTTAAGAGTTCTGAATAAAGACCCCGTTGATGTCGACAATGACTATCTTGGTCCGATGAATATAATCGTCTAAGAGCGAGCTGCAGTGGCTTCGACGACGCGAAGTGAGCGAGCGAACTCTTGACGAAAACCAGTCCGGATTCGCGGACGAAATGATGAGGGTTGAGAACACACAGTCCCAGACTGCTACGATGAATCACAAGCTACGCCTATGATGATCGATGAAGTACGAACTCCAAGTTCGTGGATGAAGTACGAGAGCTTCCAAGACGAAGCATAAGCTTCTACGTTGAAGTATGAGAGCCAAGACAAAGCATAAGCCCAGCTCGTCCCTAAAGAGATTAAATAAAACAACCATCTCCTAATAGACAAGGTCCAGTAATAACACTATAAATCTTCACAAGTCAGTTACGATACCTCATACTAGCTTGAATTGACTGCACTGCACTACTTACGGAAAATTAAGTAAACACAACTACGGTATCTTTTATCCGTAAATAGCAAAAGGAAATCTCTCTTCCAAAAGAAGCATCAATTCTCAGTTCAATGAATATTTACATCAATAAATTATACCATATATAATATCAATAAACTGATCATGGCTATTACTCTTGTTCAGTTCACAAGCAATATATCACATATCCATCAGTTTAAAATATATGGAAATCATCATTATCATTTAATGTATAAACTGACAATAATTCTTTCATAATAACTTGTCTTATTTAACATCATTGAATTACTCCATCTTTATAGTATTATTTCATGTTTCGTTGGTTTCACATAATTTGACATAATTTGCATCTATGAAATATTCTGTCTATAAAATACGGCAAAGCATCCTTTCCAATCTAGTCCAATAGTAATTCAATCAACAAGCAAAATCAATTTTGTATTCATTAACAATCCTATGTTTTGCTTCAAATTACAATAATTAATTATACCAATAAAATAGTGAACTTACAGTTCTTCTAACACAATCGTGCCTGATGAGGTGAGGGCAGATGTGGTGGCTTTACCGGACCTGTGCTGCCTGGAACCAGCCTGCCGACGATGGGGATTTAGACTTAGCCGTGCCTGCACTACACAGCCTGCAACGTTCACCCAAAGCAATGGCCTACGAGAACCACACCCTCACACTCTGAGCGAAGACCTAGTAAGGAAGGGTCTTCCTCTCCCGAGAATCAAACGATATCTGATTTGATTTCACTCAAACTCCTATCCACCCTGACTCTCACAAAAGCAAACTTGTTATCATTCTCAATTTTCCTCTGCTTACCGTTCCATGCTAAAAATATGCAATTAAAATAACTTATCCATCCAAGCTTTAATTCCACTATTCAAAACTCCAAACTTAAACATTCTCATTAATCTCTTCTTCTCATACACAAAAACAAACACCTGTAGAATTTGAGAGCCCCACCTAACTCAACTAAAGATATAAAGTTAAATGATCTAATGCTCATGACCTAAGATAGCAGTCAAAGTCAAAGTCAGATTCTATTCATTACACTTCAGTGGGTTTGATCACTAATAAAAGACAAAAGTTGATTGACTCTGGCTCTGGAGCTAAACTTGGAGTCAGCGACCCAAATTCCTTTTATTATCCACCACCTGGATTGGTTGCTAAAGATTGGAATTAAAGAAGGTTAAAGTCACATCGTGACATGGAGAAACACAAGTATCTGTGCTCATGATAATGGGAATGGACTGGAGGCCCTATTGAGGTAATTGGTTAGGACCACTTGGTATATATGGACATCCTCCTCTCTCGCATCATTACAAAAGTAATAAAATATCTGAATATTTCAGCATTGCCTTTCCCGAAACATTTTCCATGACCATTCTGCTGCGAGAATTTTTTGACCAAAAATGCATTATTTAATGAAAGTTACCATTGATTGCAAAGTTCTTTTAACAGTAGCCTAACTCTTAATGCAATGGGGCCGGGTTAGGGTTAACATTCCAAAATAAATATAGGGGGGCCTATTGCGTCAGTGTCATAAAATTTATTTTACACAAAATGTTCTGGTTTTGCTAGACATGTACAGTTTACTCCCTTTATAAAGAGGAATTCTCGTTTAAATTAAATATAGGGCCTAAATGTTTTTTTATTAAAAAAAACAAAAAAACATGGCTTTGTTAAATTCAGAGAGCATATTAGACTGTAGGCCTAGGCTTTTTGGCTGATTTATTTTTATTTTTTTTTGCCGAAATGCTCTGTAGGCCTACCTAGATTCCTCTAACTCCTGAAAGAGAAAAACATAATTGAGCATTTGCTTAAAATACTTTAGAAGCGGTCGGGTCAAGATCAAAATTAAACAATCAATTCGTGATAAATTAGAAAAGCGCCACCTCTTAGGTATATTTTTTCCAAGATGGCCGCGCCCATGAGCAAAAGCATGGCTAGTATGAGACAAATTTTAGCAGTTGTTTCTATCCAAAATTCCAGGTTTGGGCTTCACACTAGTTGTCGTGATTTATTGAGGAAGAGGAGAGGTAGTGTTGAAACGTTTTCGGGGGATAGAAATGAAGCAGTTTTATCGGAATCTTCTTCCAAGCTGTATCCAGCTGAAAGCTACGGCGCGTCAGCCAACGTACCGCCCGGCCTGGCGGGGCAGGACGGAGTGCGGAACCGAAGGACCCTCGAGAAAGCCCGCGGTCCTCATCACGAAAAGTCTGTCAAGAAAAGACAGTCGATAATTGAAATATCACAGGATGACGATATGAAGGGAGCAAACATACCAAGATACACAAAGGCTGGACCAGATGACAAACGCTTGGGGTAAATTTAAACCATTAATATCACTCATGATACGATGTCAATACTTTAGTATTGACCTCGTGGACCAAACTGCCATATTTGGGAGAAAATTTTGCAACCTTTTCAATGTTGTTTTATCTAAGGTTTTTCACCTTTTTGCAATCACTTTCAGCTCCAAAATTATTAGTGGTATATGTCTATGTCATTATAAGACACAGTGAATAGGTTTAGGAGAAATTTCAAATCAAAATCTTAAAAACAAAATTTAAACATCACTTAATTTTGTGCCGTCTCCCGCACAAAAACGTCCGGGGAATTTTTCAGAAAGTGGCCTTAAAAAAATATTTGTTCATCCAAGAAGAAAAAACAAAAAACTGAAAACATCAGGGATAGTGAAAGGAACATCCAAACACTCATTTATTGAAGAAAGATAAGTGAAAATGTTATTTTAAAAAGTGAAAAATGAAGTTTGTTTTCTGAAAGTTTTCTTACCGAGTCTTGTCATTAGTCCCAGATGGTTCAGTTGCTTGTGTGATTAATATTTAACTGAATGAATTGCACCCTGAAGAGGACGAGGTGAAATTGAGATACAATAATTTTTTTGTAGACTTCTAATCTATTACTAAATCTCACTGACTGTGTTTGTGACTGAATGTATATTATTTGTTTTTACTTTTGATCAATGAAAATTAATGGCGTATAGTTTTACGAAACAACATTTATTGATGCTGTTGATGTCTTTTGATTTCATTTTGAACACCAAATTTTGACAAGAATTGAATTTGTGATTTACAACAATTTTATGCTCTGTAATTACCCCAAAAAAATTGCATGATTTTTGTGAATCACTTAATATTTATTATTATCTACTTTTGAATGATGAAATTAATGTAATTATTATTATTTTTATCAATCAGTTTCATTTCATGATGCTTATATATCTGACTTCAATCTAGAAATAATTCTGAACACAATTTTGTTTTAAAGTCAATTTATGTCTTGAACAATTTTATACACCGCAGTGTCTTTGGTATAAATACATTTTTTAATCAACCCTGTCCCCAAGTTTTGAACCTTTATTAGGAGAGAGACACAGAACTGGATCAAATTTATGATTTTTTTAAAAAGAAAAAACTAGTTAAAATTAGAAGACTGATTTTAGATCTAGATGTGATATATGGCATATTACGGTATATCCTATTGTGATCTGTCTTCTATTCTGTGTAGGCATGCTACAATGCTGGCCAAGTCAAGGAAGTACAGAGAAAAGAGTGGCAAGATCATCTTGGAAGGAAGAAGGCTCATCGCAGATGCTCTGGAATCAGGAGCTAAACCTGATACAATCTTCTTCAGTCAGGTATCGAATATTGAGGGACTCCCTCTGGATGATTCGAAGGTCAATCTTGTGAAGGTCGCATACAAGGACATCTCACTTTGGTCGGACGTCAGCACACCTCAGGGAATAGTGGGTAAGTTCAGGGCTCTGAAAGATTGTGAGGAGTGCCAAATTTTTTTATGCCCTTTCTGAGGTCAAGCTTTCTATGCTGGCATGTTTAATATGTCAACATAAAAATTTTTGCATTCTCTAGCATACTTTGAATTGTGAAATTAGAAGGGAAAAAATACCAGATGCAGTTATTCATTTATCAAAGGGGCTTGACAGATACGCTAAATATACTTCTTATTTCACTACGTCTTTCCTTAAATGTTTCTGAGTATGCCACAGATTTTGCAAGGCTGCTCTAAAATGACTTACAACTCGATTTGTACTGACATTATAACAACAATCTAAAACCCTTGAAGATCGATTGTTTATGCATGTGCAGTATACTAGAAGTCCTTACACATTTGAAAAACAAACAAAATTTTAAATATTAGAACATATATCGAGGCATCATTACATATTAACCTCTCTTATCATTATATAACTTCTCTCATATCTTTTTGATTGCATTTAAAGGTGTGTTCCGCAGACCCAGGTACGAGAATATCGGCATAGACCAGAATGCTGGCGAGCAGCTCCCTGTTAGCTTGATCTGTGATAATATCAGGGACCCTGGGAATCTAGGCACCATCCTTAGGTCAGCCGCTGCTGCAGCTTGCAACAAAATTCTACTCACAAAAGGTAAATACACACATTTGTAATGTACACTTTAAACTGAAGACCGCTCTAATAGGGAGATGAGAAGAGTGTTCTGTAACGAGCATGATCTTTGAATGCAGTGTGGTCTTCATTTTCGAGTCCAGTGGCAGCTCGATAAAAAGAGTTCTGATGTAACAAAGTATTTTATAAGCCAATGTTTGCGCATACAGATGTTTTTTCACGATTTTGGACTAGTTTTGAAAATTTGAGTTGACCTTGACTTACGGGTTTGCGGGACAGATGAATTCATTGCTGGTAGCTAGGTGAGGTGTTGGCTGGTTGGTTGTTGCAGACATCCTCCTGAACTGCCATTTTTCAATACAAGACTCTTTGAACAGGCCTTAAAGGGGAAGTTCACCCTGGAATTTTATTGCTTTTAAAAAATGCAGAAAAATAAAAGAAAAATATGAGCGAAGGTTTGAAGAAAATCGACCAACAAATAGCGAAGTTATGAATATTTAAATTTTTTATTCTGTGACGTCACATGCGAGCAGCTCTCCCATGTGTTGTGTATGTAAATTCCATAAATTTGTCTTTTTTTCATGGTTCTTGATAAAGGAATGAGTCAATTTGATAGAGACATGTATATGAACATATGTTTGATGAGATATCAACCGCACAGGTGAAATCACTATTTTTCTTCTGGAAAAATGACACTTTATGGAATTTACATTACATAACACATAGGAGAACTGCTTGCACGTGATGTCATAGAATCAAATTTTTAAATATTCATAACTTTGTTATTTGTTGGTCGATTTTCTCCAAACCTTCACTCATATTTTTCTTTTATTTTTCTGCTTTTTTTTAGACCAATTTAAATCTAGGGTGAACTTTCCTTTAAGTCTTTTCTCTTCCCTGATATAGGGGTGTGTTTTGATGGGACATATTTTATTTTTAGAGCTGAAAGCACCTTCTGATTCTAGGTTCATAGATTAATGCCCCTTTGTCTCTGAACAGAGAATTTAAAACATTTATTTGAAGTACATGTGTCAATAACCATGTTTAAGTCTTAGCATTGATTTTGCTTGTGGGGTTTCATTTCTTGAAGGTTGCGTTGATGCCTGGGAGCCCAAGGTACTTCGATCTGGAGCAGGGGCTCATTTCAGAGTCCCAATCATCTCAAACATCCCATGGGACAGCATCCCAAACTACCTTCCACCAAACAGGAGTGTTCACATTGCTGACTGCAATCACGTTCAAGACAGCGATCTGTTAACACAGAGTGACTCAACCGCACCGGATGACCAATCAAATTATGCTTGGGAAGCTGAAGTCGATGATGAGGACATTGCAGATGATTATTCAAACAATGTAGGAAATGGGGCGACCATCATAAGAACGGTTCCTTATTTCAGTGTAAACTGGACCCAAGGGGACTGTGCTATAGTCATTGGCGGAGAGACAGAGGGATTGTGCAAGGAAGCGGAGGAGCTTTGCACAGAAACTGGTGGAAGGAGAATATTCATACCAATGTCAATAGGGGTTGATAGTTTGAATGCTGCTATGGCAACAAGTGTCATCTTATTCGAAGCAAAGAGACAACTTTTGATGTCAAAGAATAGCTAGAGGTGGTACAGTCTATTCCTGTTACAGTGATGTCCCTGGGATCAAGCTGCTCGCTGGTCTCATGCCAAAAGGGCCCTAACATTTTTAAAGGCCATTCATATTGTACACACACTAAAAATGAGTAGGCCTTTTTGGCACAAGGCCGATGCACTTGCCTCATTTAATAAAACATTTTATAATTCTGAACGCAAAGACAATAGTGCAAATGTTTGACACAGGAAATGCTGAAACAATTCTATTTTTCAGTTTTGGCAAATGATTTATGTTGATAAAAAGTTTGATTTTGTTATTGTCCTGGTGCCCATGACCATACCAATTAAGTATCTTGTTACAAACAAGATATATAGGTTTTCACATGTTGAAAATTTGATCAGGAAAATTAGTATAAAAGTGTAATGTCTAACCAGTGATGTTGTCATGGGTTCTGGTTCTAAACAATCTACTGTTGAACAATAGCGACATGATTACTCTGAAACCTGTCCATGTCTGTTCCAGAGTTTAGCAGGCTAAACCTCGTGCACAGGCTTTTTTGTTAAGAACCAGTAACCAGGATGATGTACGATTGTGATTGCAACACTTCGGTACTCTATTGTACCCATGCTCGATATAGCGCAAGTGAACTGTGCGCAATTTTATTCTTTACATGGAAGTGTTTAGAACATTAATAGAGAGGAGAAAAAACAAACAAATACAATGCAAAAGGATAGTTTTTAATAAATTTTATTCAAAAATAGTACTGATAACCATGATTTAATTTTCTCACAACCCAATAAGAATAAACCTTTATTATTATATAGTGCCCTACATAAAACGATTTCATCTCTAACTAAATCTCTAATTAAATATTATTATTACCCATTTGTATAATAATGCAAGCATAAATAATACAGGAAATTATTAATAAAGTTTGGTTGAACCATCTTAAACCACCTAAATGTATCTCAACAGGAATTGAACATTTCAGTGTTTCTATTGTATGTACAATAAATAAGTAAGTTCCCCTAGTTAAAAAATAATTACTTTTTTCAAACATGACTTGGCAGTTGTATTAATATTTTTACTCTCTAACTTCTACATGTGACCAAGAGATTGATCCATCGATCAATGACCTAGCACACATTACTAAACCAAAATGGTCACTTTTTAACCCTATTCTGACTGGGCTTTTCAAGAGGAGATTTTGACTTCCAATTTGACCCCCCCCCCCTGAGATCTCGGCCGCTGATTTATGCATACTCAGGTATGCAAATTAGATGCTTTTTTATTGAAAACGTTAATATTTCATTAATAAATATAGTTATGAAGCTCAAATTTTAATAAAAGTTGCAAAGTCAATAATATTGAATTGACAAATTCAGAAATTTCAAATTAATTCTTTTGTATTCTATTGTTTTGTAAATTTCTTATGTATTTCTTTGTTTTTGTAATTTTTTATGCTTGAAAAATGTTTCTTGATCAATATAAAGACATATCTAATCAATCAAAAGGCTCAGAAGGCAAAATTATCAGTGTTAGAAAGCAATTTAGGAAAATCAGTTATTTTGTACACAAACGCATGCAAAATAACGATTTTCGATCAATTTTGGCCTGACATGCGATTACATAATGTTGCGTAACGCGACAACGGGGAGTCCGATTTTTTCGAACTTGGTGTCAAAAGTTGTGGGACACTTGAAAGAAAAAAGTCATAGGACGCTGGGTCGCAATTTGCAGCGGTTGCGTGGCAGTCGCGGATTTTGTACAGGGGGGGTCAAATTGACCCCCCCCCCCCCAGTCAGAATAGGGTTAAGTCGCATGCATACAGTCCTCTCCCATTATAAGGTGTTCGGGACCAAGCCTGTTACCTTGTTTATATCAAAATCTTGTATTACTGAACACTTAAGCACAGAGATGGTTGTGTACATGATTGAAATTGGCTTGAGATCTTGTATCCGTGCTTGTTATAATGCAAGTAGACGGTAGCTCAATTCGAAAAGATATTTCATTCCCCTATCATTTTATCATAAAATTTAAAATTCCCAGGACTGAACCTCAATTCTGACAGGCACATCTAACATATCAAAATTGTACACAGGAAAGAGATACAAAGCATTACATGGATGTCCAAATTCCAAAAAATAGCATGAAAACGAACATTTTCCTCCACATTAACTTTCTCCATAAATCAAAGAAAATTAATTTTCCTTTTGTTCCAATAGTATTCAAACTGAATGATACAGCCATGGAACAAACTTAAAACCACTTTCCAACATACCTCCTGTATGTTCAGATCTCATAATTATTCCATACTTATATTACAATGGGGTTGACACCAATATCTGGCAAAATGACGAGTACATTGAGGTATTTCACAATAATTTTTATCTAAATTAAATGGAATGTCGTATGAATTCACCGTAAATTACATATAACCAGTAAGCAGCCAAAGTTATCTATTTAGTGATGGTGATATAAAATAACCCATAATATACACTATACTTGGTCCATGAAGGCATATAAAAATTAAAATTTTCTCTCTCTCTTTCACAAACACGAATACAGTCCACTCCCATTATAACATGGTGTTCAAGACCAATTACCTCATTACAGTGGAAACTCAATTTTTTAAGAGTTCTAATAACGAGGTACCAGGGGGGCGTTTCACGAAACCATGGACAAGTTAGTCATATCTTTATCCACCAACCACGTAGTTAGCTCCAATCTTACTAAGTCGGTACACAAAGCTCTTCCAAGCTCGACAATTTGTAATATCGATATTATACGGAGATGATGTCATCGAGCAATAGCCTTAATCACGGTTTCGTTGATATTTAGACATTGTGGTTTAGCAAAATTTTCAATATTATCGAAATTGAAGTGATAAAATCGGTCAATAACAGTATGAAAGCTCATAAAATTATGTATAATTTATATAATATGAATTAAAACGCACAATGTTTCTTACTGTATATATTTACAAGGTGTCAATCATGAAATTAATAAGACCACGTCAGAACATGAGATGGGTACCCCGGATGCGCTAATTTCATAGTTTCGTAAATCAGACTATAAAAAAGTACGCTAGCTGAAATTGGAGCTAGATTGAGGTTTTTCCTAAATTTTCTGTTTGCTCACAAAAAGAAATTAATAGTACATTGTAATTAAAAAGAAATCTATTCAAAATTATTAATTTTGGGACTAATAGATCGATTTTAACTACCAACGTAGTCTCTGCGGGTCTCTTTATTTAGCTTTATGGTAAGCTAAATAATGCTTTTGCAATTTATTCAATATTATTTCTTGATTGGATATATTACGAGATATTATTTCTTTATTGGATATAAAATCACTTAATTGTTAACAACCATTTATTTTCTAGATATTAGACCAAAATCCTGAGGTTGCCACATTTTGTATGAACAAAAATGAGAAAATCGAGATTGTCGCGGCAAATGCAATTCGCCCAAACCGATCGCTTGCCATAAATTGCGTTTGATTGACGTATCAGCGCTCTCCAAAAGATATGACAGGTCCGGAGCTGTCATAAGTATTTAGTCAGCTTGTTGTCCACGATCTTGTCAGAGAGGGCGCTTCGTGAACCCGCTTGTGGACAAGTTGTTCACTATCTCCGATTTAGTCAAGAAGTTAGACTTATGACGGTTTCGTGAAACGCCCCCCTGATGGTACAACAAGCTATTTCTCCTGTCAAAATGAAATCAATTTGCTTTGTTCTGCATTGTTCATTGACAACTAACTTACCTGATATAAGATATAACAAGTAAAAATTTCCAATCCTAATGACATCATTATAAAGAATTTCCACTGTATATATAATGATATGTCGTTCTACTGAATTTATCTGTCAAATGAGCACATGTTGTCTTGTTGTATCCATGTTTGCTATGGGAGTAGACTGCATCACACTTTTGCAAGAAGTTCAATGACTCTTTAATATCATGTCTCACAACATGATATGGTACATTGTTTGTACATAGGGCACTTTAATTTAAAGCATCAATTCCACTATTCCCAGAACCAAAAATGTGTATCATATATAATACATTACTAAACTTCGAACCACATATCCAATGGCTAAACATATGAACACACACACATACAAAGATTTCAATTTTGGCAGAACAGAAAAAAAAAGACAATATTATATTTCATATCAAAACCACATCAAAACCCATCCATATCCCATGAAAAAAGAAAAAAATAGAAATGAAAACTATTTTAAAAATAAAATAAGCCCATCTTATTTTCTTCCTTTCCAAATCTCATACTCCAATATTGCTCCCAAGGCACCAAAAGGAGGCGCCTGCGATCTTCCATTTGCCGACTCCCTGACCGTGTAGGATTAGGGTGTCATGGGGTCGACAAATGGAAACAGCATTTTGGTCTCTACAAACACTGTCATAGCCAAGTAACACTGTCTTGTGAAACAGACTCTGAACTGACAACAAACCAAACCAAATATTACATTACCACAAATGGCAAGCTCATGGTCGATTTGGAGTCAGTTTCACCGGTGTGACTGCAATCCATCAGTTAAAAAGGGTTGCAATACAAGTATGATAGTATTGCCAATTTAATGATGACACGACTCATTTTAATATTATAACAAATCACCCTTTCTCCTTATAACCAACCCATCTTTTTTTAAAAAAAGTATCTGCAAAAATCATCTCAGCATCAACTACGATTGGTACAGTCCATAGTATTGCCAATTTGATGATACATATAATTCATTTTACTAAACAAACAAATCAACATTTCTCCTCATAAAACAACTCATCCATAAAATAAAAATATCTGCAAATATCCAGTAAAATAGAATTTATCTCAGCTTCAACTACAAACACATAGTATTGCCAATTTGATGATGACACATGATTAATTTTACCAAACAAATTACTCTCCCTCCCAGGGAAACAACCAATTCATTAAAAAAAAAAAGTATCTGTATAGGTTTCGTAAAATAGAGGTGTGTTCAATGTCCATTGTCAAATTTAAATGCCAACATGAATCACGATACAAAACGCAATTACAAAACACAGAACACACACGCGATCAGAGGTACATCATTCAGTGTCGAAAATTTAAAGCTGATTATACGTCAATCGTCCTTAAATTCCCCGCTCTCACAAACAAAAATCTGCGGGTTTTTTTTTTCACTTGCACCGGAAGCTTCCACTGCGAGAGCACATTTAAAGACATTTGAAAACTCAAAATCGAACCTGATCGTGATTCAAAACGCATCTTTTTTGACGTTTAAATTTTCCTCCGAATCGAGATTTGAAACACATTTACTTTTACGACCGGGAATGGGGACAATGAACACACACTTTGTTTCTCTAATTGCATTTTGTATCATGTTGGCGTTTAAAATTTTAAAATGGACATTAAACACACCCTAGAAGTCATCTTAGTATCAGCTACAAATGGTACAGTCAACTCCTCTTATGACAAGGTCTTCAGGACCAAGCTAATCACCTTTGTTATGAAATGTTATATCCATGTTATGTTATAATAGGAGTGGACTGTAATAAGGGTGTGGCAAGGGCGTGGCACATCAATCGCTCCATGCTCCACCAGTGCTGATGGCTACTGTCTCTCCTATCGATGATGCTGAATATTCCAGAAACCAAAAGTCATTGCAGTATACCACTGAGAGGGGGAGACGGGTTGGAAATTGGAAGAGACAAATGAAAAAAAAATAAATATATACATAACCAATGAAAGTTTGAAATATAAAGATTTTCCTTTTTCTGAGAATTATTTCAAGGATACAATGAGCAATTCCACAAGATTTTACAATCAAAACATTCTTATTATTACTAACAAGGATATTTTTAGCAAATCAAAAAATTTGAGATTATGGGAAATACAAGCAAACCTAAGGAAGAATTTTGAACGTCACGTTTGAGTTTTAATAATTCAAGTCATTTGAAAAGTTGGTAACTTAAGTAAGACTTTGTGAATAACCCTTTGTGGATCCTGTTGTCGAAACATTAAATGATATTCAAATGGCAATTTATCGGATTTAGGTCATTTTTCCAACATGATTGTAAACACATAGTAGGTAAGTCTGGAATCTCTTCCAAATTGCAGGCCATTTGCTTGCTTTACGTTTGAGATATATGTGATTTCAAACTCAAATTTAAAAAAAAGAAACTAGACGTTTTGCAAACCATGTGCTTTGCAACGCAGCACAACATACACTGCATTTCTTTTCATGATGGCCCCATCCCTATTTTAGCTGCTAAGTGGTTATTAATTGACTTGTGTTCGGCCGTATGCTTAGCCTCGTTTGTCTTCCCTGTTTTAAGAAAGTAAATGAATTCCATTCGATCTGAGACTTTCAGTAGTTTTTTACTGTCAGAGCAATACAATTTTATTCATTTTTATCTAATAGCTCTTGTTTTTGGAAGTTACACAATCCCTTTAACCCTTTAGCACCTAGAGACTGTGTGAAAAGTGTCAGCTTACTCCCCAACAGAAAGAGTTTTGCTGTGTATACAACAGGGTTTTTCAATAAGAAGTACTCGTAAAGCATACTTGTTTTGTGCGGAATCGGACAGCACACAATCCATGGGTAATGCACAACAAATATGGTCATGTTTGATCCATATTTTTGATATTATCATGACTATAGCATGCATAAAACATGGGTGGTTTGGGGCGGTATAGTGAGTAAGCTGAGGGGCGGTCTTGGGCAGTTTAGTTGCTAAAGGGTTAAACCCTTTTAACACTTACGTGTCTCTCCAGCTTTTAGAGTGCCCTCTAACACTTTACATTTCGTCCGTGCACAGATCGGGTCCGGTATCAGCTTGAACTTCATCTGACCTTTGACTAGGCTCACCCATGTCACCTGCATGTTAGCAGGGTCAAAAGCCTGTCAGGAATAAAATATACATCTATTTAGTAAATAGTGTCAGATGCACTGTGATTGGTTAGATTTGTGTCATGTGTCATTAAAGATTTTGGTATCTTGCACGATCATGAATTTTTAATAGAAATCCTGTGTTAAATTATTTGGGGATGATTCATTTGTTCAATCAGCTTGCACCTTAAAATAAGAGTGTGTATGCACACAAGCTAATAACAATGGATACACTCGACAACGATATACATAGCTTAGCACAAGAAAGAAATTTATATTAATGCAACATTATCGAACTTCAGTAGTGTCAAGTCCAGGGTTGAAATTGTTATTCAATTACCGGTATTCAAAAGAATTAACAGTGGAGCTACTCCCACCACAGCAAGTGTCTTGGATCCATCACAGCTATAGCAACCAAGACTCATAAGCACACCAATAGACACTACTTAGTAATAAATAATAATTATTGACTGGATTTATAAAGCACCCTTTCATCAGACACAAAGCGCATAAACATAGAATAACATATACAGAATGGTACAATGAAATACAATTGCAATACTCAGAGAGTCACTACAGAGAATAGAAAAGATGGGTTTTTTTAGATGCTTCTTGAAGGACATAAGGGTATTGCTGTTCTTTAGTGCCGGGGGTAAGGAGTTCCGGGTCTTAGGTGCAGTTACTGAAAAGGCTCTGTCACCTGTCTGTAATTACACAAACTTCAGTAAATATTGAAAAGCTATGTTGATTCCAATAAATACTTTTTTTTAACAGTCATAAATATGAATTGTGTCCATGATATAATGTAATCTAACTAGAAGAAGCACTTTAATATCATCAGAAGAAGTTACTTTAATTTCATAATTTATTAATCAAATTGCAGTGTACACTGCTAATTTAAGGTTCATCTTGTTTCATTATTTATGCTTTCTTAATCTAAACAATTCATAAGCAAAAGATCAAAAGAAAAAAATATAATTGAAATGCTATCATACTCTATATTCTGTTGGAGTCTGTTCAGTTTTCCCTCCTCCGACTATGATAAAATTAACAGGATCTGCCTCCACCATAGGCGGTAGAAAGTAAGGTCTGCGATAATACTGACGTAGCACCTTAGCTGCTGGAAGCCTGCAGTGTCCCCTGAAGAATAAAAAAGAAACTGGAATATGATAAAGCGTCTTGTATTGCTCTCATAAATTACAATCTATACAGGTACTGTATAGGCCTATGCCGTATATATCGCTTTCAAATATTTTCATGATTTTTCTTCAAGACGGGGAATTCGCGAGATCATATTTTTACAAATTTACTGCATTTGCATTCAATTAGAACAGAAATATCATTCAGGAAATGAAAAATTTTGCATTTCGTAAGTCACAAAATTCGCAACAAAAAAAAATGTCACAAGATATTCAGCGTATACAGTAATTGGCTGGGTCCAGAGCACCCGATAAAAAAACTCTGTTTCCTTTTCATATTTGATGATAAAGCGTTAAAATGTTAAATTCTCAAAGAATGACCAAACAAGACAAATTCTGATGATAGATAATTGTTAATGTATAAGATTGTGTTCAGTGTAGGTGAATGTACGGTATGCAATTATTTAAAGGGGAAGTTCACCCTGGAATTTTATTGGTTTTAAAAAATGCAGAAAAATAAAAGAAATATATTAGTAAAAGTTTGAAGAAAATCGACCAAAAAATAACGAAGTTATGAACATGTAAAGTTTTTATTCTGTGACAGCTCTCCCATGTGTTGTGTATGTAAATTCCATAAATTTGTCTTTTCTCATGGTTCTTGATAAAGGAATGGGTTGATTTGATAGAGGCATGTATATGAACATATGTTTGATGATATATCGACCGCACAGATGACATAATTAATTTTTTTTTGAAAAAATGACACTTTATGGAATTTACACTACATAACACATAGTAGAACTGCTCGCACGTGACGTCACAGAATCAAAACTTTGAATATTCATAAATTCATTATTTGTTGGTCGATTTCCTCCAAACATTCACTTATAATTTTATTTTATTTTTCTGCATTTTCTAAAACAAATTTAAACCCAGGGTGAACTTCCCCTTTAAAGATGAAGGATTTTTTCCCCTTCTTTTTGCCTTTTGACTTTCAGAAAAACTATGCTTCACATTGTACATGTAAAAGCAATCGTTCGAATGCATATATTCATAAGCCTAATTTCAAAGTGCTTAAAATTGAATTTTTACTGGTACATCACTCAGTGCACTGTATATGAACTGCCAGCATAAAATACAGGATGTATGTTCTTCTAAAAGCAACATACATTGTAGATGTATTCTGAAAAATATTTCACCCCTATATTTATCATGCTTCAGAAGGGACTGTTTGTTCAATTCTTGTTATTTCTCAATGAATTAATAATGATGCACTGCTTGAGTTTTTGTATATTTCGTCCATCTTTTGTTTATAGCTCATGTAGGCCTAACCCTAGCTATTACATTTTATTTTCAGTTAGGTTTATATCTGAGTAAAAATTTTTAGACAGCCATTTCTAGCACAGCTTGACACATTGGGTCTGTATGCCAGTGCAGTCTACCCCCATTATAATGAGCGCAGATAGGAGATTTCGTTATAAGGCAATTTCAAACATGTTTTTAATTATTTTGCTTTACAAGAACGAGGTCGGTGTATTATTAGAGACATATACGACAGATATTTTGATTTTCTTAATTATCATCAAGCAAGGCTTTGTATTTAAAAAAAAAATTAAAAAAATAAAAAAATAAAAAATAAATAAATCTTTTCAACAGGAAAACCCTAATTATATGATTTTCTTAAAGAGACAGAAAGAAGAAGAAAAAAAAATGCAAATGATAAGGCGTAAATATCCATATAATGAATAAAAGCGCCGTAAAATATAAATAAAAACAACAAAATCAACATGTGGCTATCAAATAGTACAACCAGATTTTGCTCTAATGAGGTATTTGGGTTGGTCCTGTGCACCTTGTCGTAATGGGTGTAGACTGTAACCTTACCAGTGTATTTGATAACTGTTCAAAGTATCAATCTCACTGAGGACGGCTTGTAATGTTGATGTGGTATCCATTCCAGAAACACTACACACTGCTGTACCAGACAGAATGGGATCCTCCTTATAGAGCTGTGAAACAAAATAAAAAGAGACAATTTTCAATTACAGTCCACTCCTGTTGTGATGATGTGTTCAAGAACAAGCCAATATACAAGTATCGTGATGTAAAATCTGGTTATGATGAATTAGTAACTTAAATAAACCAAGCGAAAGGGATCAAAATGAATGCAATTCTATTGCTTCGATCATAAAAACAAACTACTGAAAGTTTCAGCACATGTTAAAACAGTGAAATTAAACAAGACTAGGCACACAGCCATGCTGTAGAGGGAATGCTGTTTGAAAAGCGTTACAGCTAGTAACAGTTTCCAAAATTTGAATATGAAATCTGAGATACCCTGAATCTAAATAAAGCAATTGGCTTGTAAATTTCAAGGAATTCCAGATTGATTTAAAATCGTGTAGGCAAAATGAGCTGGATCAAATAAATGCCAATTTGAATCTTAGTGAATGTTATCAGATCCCTTTAACATCTGTAAATTACATAAAACATTGCAAAGCACTAAAAATTTGAGAACATAAAAGTATCAACAAAATGGTGAATTACTTGCAAATATTCCAGTTTTACAATCCCCATTACTCAACAGTAAAAAAAATTATGAATTACTTGCACATAGTCCAGTTTTACAATACCAATTACTCAATAGTTAACAAAATTATGAATTACTTGCACATAGTCCAGTTTTACAATACCAATTACTTAATAGTCAACAAAATTATGAATTACTTGCACATAATCCAATTTTACAATCCATAATAACACTCAATAGAAAAGTGTACCTTTGTGATATATTTTACATCAAAGGATCCGTCTGTGACTGCCTTCCAATCTGACATAGCATCAGTTACGATGACTGGTACACCTGCAAAGAGATGATCATCTGTCATCTCATCTTGGCTCATGTCTTGTGCTCTCTCCACCTCAGACAGATTCACCAAAGGCTACAGGAAGAATCAAACTCATAATTAATCATCGATTCTAAATTTCCATATTATGATTTTTGCTATTTCATAAGGATTAAACTGGTTTAAAATACCTAAGTTTTGCAATGTTCTTTTGTTTTGTTGGGTCTAAATTGATTTTGTTTTGGTTTGTGTGCAGCATGCACTGAACTGTATCAACCATAAATAAAGTGACCAGTTTCTCATTGAGTACAAATTACAAATACATCTAAATAAAATTTTAATACTAAATGTCACTAGAAATATTGATTTCTTACTTTTATTTTACGACAAAATTAATCTTGAACTTGATTAATTTTGTAACATAAATACAGTAGTTTATATGGACTTTTACATCCGCATTAGATAGACCGATGTTAAGCAGGCAAAATCAGGAGGGGGCTTTAAAGAGGGTGCATGGGTCTTGAGTAACAGGTGTCTTCCATCACCTGATTTTTATGACTACTCCCAGACCTTATGTAATGCCTTGTTTATTTCACCCATCGCTCCATATGGTAAAGTCATTAAATCTCACTCTCCCTAGCCCGATGATGCCCGAAGCTGTCCATGGTGGACAACTTGTGTTGAGAAATTTACCTTAAAGATAGGTACGTCATGTGCTTACACCAAGTCTGGGGTAAGCAAATTTTGATCCACTCACCATGAAAGCTCAAGCCCCTATGGCTTTAAGATCAGAAAGGGGAAGGGAAAGGACACAAAATGTGGAATTCAGCTGGCCACCACCTAATGTTAAGATTTTACCTTAGACCTATTTTGTTAATTTGGGCCAAATATCAGCTGCTTACCTCACAATCTTCTTCAGTAATACCATCAGGGGTCCGGTATGGATTCACAAAGAGACAATCAGCTGCATGAATCGTTGTCCAATCCCAATAGGGCAGAACCTATAGTTATCGATCAAAGACATCAGAGAAGAAATAACTTGTCTTTGAACATTAATGTTGTTTTATTCAGTAGGCTCCAATTAAATTACCTGATATGAGTAATAATTCTATGAGCAATTTCAATTTCTTTTTTTCAGTTTTATATGGTTGACCTAATTTTAAAAATTGAAAACGTCGCATTTTTAATAAAATAAAAAAACATGTTGCAGGACTTCATATGTGTTAATATTCGAAGGTTTTGTGGGACTTTAACTTCAAAAGAACAGGTTAATTTCATGGTATTTTTCTTCTAGATCCATATCTGATTCCTTAAATCCTGAAGAAAAAAGTGCCAGGGTTACAACATTTGGTATGCTTTAACAATACAAAGGATATACTTACAAATTTCACCATCCCAATCTTGGCTACTGCAGATATGAATTCAGCGGTAGCTTCAACCTGATACAAGACTGCAATCAACCCAAACACAAAGGAAAAAATAAGTGCTGACTTCTTCCATTCTTCCCTCTTCCATTTCTTGTGGATATTTCTGAGGGGTTGGGTCAGTTTCTTGAACTCTGCCGGGTCAATTTTCTCCGTTGCACATATCTTCAAGGTAGCCATGAGACTCTTGTCTATATCTTTTATTTTTTCTTCGCGAGACATGTTGAGAGATTTCTCCTCTTTTCCAGCAAGTCTAGGTCCCTGTACTTCAGAGGATTCTGCAACAACAACAAATAGACTAGTTATCTTTGGGGGTAATGATCATTCCTGAAGCAGATGCCTGGTGAGCAACACATCCTCAGTGCTACCTATTAAATGATCTAAACACACATTAGCATTGTTAGCATAGATATATAGCTAGACAGTTCATATTTTAAATTGTCATCAAATATTTAGTAAGATCTACCAATATATGAATGGCAGGTAATAAATTAGAATTATGGAACATCTCTTTCCAAGCTAGGTAATAAAACAATGATCATTATATTGAAATATTTTCTTCAAGTTGTCTGCTTCCTTCAACAAGAGGCTAAAGTAATTAACTTAGTTTTAACTGCAATCCAATCAATTGGCAGTGGCACTTGTTTCTGTTAGACTACAGAAATTCAGTTGATCTAAGTTTATTTTTAGGCCTATCTGAATTATTGAATTCAATGCCTATGCATAGTGTATTTTCTTTCACTCCTGGAATATTCTGTAGTTAGCTTCGTCAAAATTTAGTTTTAACCACCAAAATAGTTCGAACAAGTTCACGTTCACCGCGCCGAGCTGCAGCTGAGGCCACAGTGATAGCCACGCCCACGTCACGGCCTGGCCTGACGTCGGATATCGCAGGCCGCGATGCCCTTGTCTGCTGGCCTGGGCCCTTGCCAGAGGCAGCAGGCAGCAAAGCCGCAGTGAGGCACTGTCTGAGGTCTTAGTGAGGAACTTACCCATGATTTTATGACCTAGACCCCTCCTTAATCCCCAACCCATTAAAAGACCTTAATCACTTACGATAATTGCTAGTTGTATAAGTTGCCACTGGCACTGGATGGAGAGCAATCCAGCTCCAAATCAAAGTAACACCACAACTGCACAAAACAAGATCATGCACTATAATGAAAATCGCGTACCTGTGCTAGCCTCTTTTCGGTACTTTTCTCATTTTCAAAAACAGTTCTATATAAACGTTTAACAAGAAAACATGGATTATTGCATGAATGACGATTTAGAATTTATTTTTAAAATTTAAATAGATCTTACTTTTATTTTGTATTGGTTTGTTTGTTTGTTTGAGAATCTAAGTTAGGTTGATTCATCATTTTTATTTATCATTTTTTTATTTTCGGTTTGCGAGCTAGGACAAAGACTAGTGACACAAGACTGATGTGGCTGACCTTCAGAAAATGTGAGTTTGGGGGGTTTTCAAAATATCTTTTTCTTAAGGTCCTTTGTTTCTGATTTAACTACATATAAATTCAACCCTGAAGAGAACCAAAGTCTTTCGACAATAGTTAAACTTAGGAGCCATGATTTTCCGCCAATAACTTAAAATTAAACTTTGAAATGACAATTGATATCGAGTGAGTGAGTGAGAAATTCGTGTGAAGTGTGAAGACTGCAATGATGATGTCAATGCATGCAATGTATTTCGCAATGAGGGGATTCCCAGTTCCGCGCCGTGACATGAGTGCAGTGTTAGAGTTTGGCATTAACGAAGCGAAGTACAGCAGAGGCCTAGAGGCCACCTATTAGCTATTTTACCTTTACCTATTACCTATATTACCTTTACCTATTACCTATTCCCTTTACCTATTTTACCTTTACCTTTACCTTGATGTTGGGCTTAAAGTCTCTTAACTTAAAGGAGAATGAAACCCTAGGATTCAGTTGAATTGTATGAAACAAAAAATCAAAGAAACAGATTAAAGAAAGTTTGAGAACAATTGAATAAAAAATAAGAAAGTTATGTGCATTTGAATGTTGTGATCACTAACGCTATGGAGATCCTCACACTGGCAACAGGCCAAAGATCACACATGAACAACTCTCCCATATGACATACAAAAAAATACCAAAAATTCTTCTTTTTCCTCATTCTAATGGTAGTACAGACTCTTCACACAAGATTATATTTTGTGAACTTGTATTACATGTCCTCCCATGAAAAGAATCTCAGATCTTTTAACGGAATTAATAAAAAAAGACTATTTGAGTGAAATATGTACAAAAGTAATGGGGAAGTTGTTCATGTATGACATCACACATCTTGGGCCCGTTGCCAATTTGAAGATCCCCATAGCAGTAGTGATCACAACATTCAAGTGCTCATAACTTTCTTATTATTCATTCATTCATTCTCAAATTTTCATTGATCAGCTTCTTTGATTTTCCTGTTTTTGTACAATTTAATGAATTCCTAGGGTTTCCTTCCCCTTTAAAGTCTCTTTAGAGACTGTCCCAGTAAATCATTTTCATGTCTGGTGGTCTGTCTTTCATCAAATTCATGTCTTTTGGGTTTAGTCTATTTTGCCTATTTTGGTCTATTGTTAGTAGAGGTGGGCTATAAATGGGTCATGTTTCAGAACCAAGTTTGTGCTATCTTATTTGAAGCAGCTGGTTGTCCTGATCGATATGCATCCAATTTTAAGAAAATCGGGTGAAAATTGAGACAGTGCGGGCCAAAAAAACGATTTTGAGGGGGCGTGGCCAAAAAATGCTGAGTCATCGTTTTTCAAAATTTGAAACAACTGTAATTCTTATATAAAAGGGCTATAAAGATGATTCTGGTGTCTATTTATATGTTTAGCAGCCTGATAAATCCAATGGCAGTGTCAAAATTTCAAATAGTGGTGAAGAAGTACTGAAAAAGGGAATTATAGTTTTAACCCTTTAATTACCGGTAGGGTCTCTGAGGGCACCCCTAACAAATTGTGTTGCCCGATCAAAACTGCCGCGTTTTTAGTAATATTGTTTCATGTCTCTTTTCCTTCCAGTCTTATGATCTTTTGACACCAAGTTCATTGAAATCGGACATTCCACGAGAGAGTTACTTGACTTTTCGTGTCAAAGGTCAAACCGAAATTTGAGATTTTTGACATTTTGTGTACAAAACCAATGGCTAAGTCAGTTTTCCTATTTCACTCTATAAATCACAGGTAAATCATCTTTAGACTGGTTCTAGTATTATGAGAATTAAAATTGATCCAGATAATGATTTGAAGTATCAGAAGGTCTACATCTATAATAATTCTTATGTATTTCATTGTTTTATGAATTCCTTATGTATTCTATTGTTTTTATTCTTACATGTATATATCTATGTTTTCAATTGTTTTAGGATTTTAATACTTCAGGCCTTCATTTAGATTTGGTTTCATTCTTAATGAACAATAAAGCAGTCTAAAGAATGATTTACCTGTGATTTATAGAGTGAAATAGGAAACCTGACTTTGCCATTGGTTTTGTACACAAAATGTCAAAAATCTGAAATTTCGGTTTTGACCTTTTGACCACGAAAGTCAAGTAACTCTCTCGTGGAATGTCCGATTCAATGAACTTGGTTTCAAAAGATTCTGTAAGACTGGAAGGAAAAGAGACATGAAACAATATTACTAAAACGCAGCAGTTTTGATTGTGCAACACAATTTGTTTAGGGGGTGCCCTCAGAGACCTACCGGTAATTAAAGGTGTTAAAACTATAATTCCCCTTTTTCAGTACTTTCTTCACTACTATTTGAAATTTTGACACTGCCATTGATTTATCAGGCTGAAAAACATATAAATAAACACCAGAATCATCTTTATAGCCCTTTTAATATTAAGATTACAGTTGTTTCAATTTTGAAAAACGATGACTCAGCATTTTTTGGCCACGCCCCCTCAAAATCGTTTTTTGGCCCGCACTGTCTCAATTTTCACCCGATTTTCTTAAAATTGGTTGGAATCGATTCAGGACAACCAGCTGCTTCAAATAAGATAGCACAAACTTGATTCTGAAACATGACCTTTTTTTTACCCCTCTATAGCCCACCTCTATTGTTAGGCTAGTGTTTGGGAGTCTTCTTGTTTTTGTTTTTGTTTAAGTTGCAATAATTTTACTTCTCATATTTTATTGTCAATTTTGATTGATAGGGAAAGTCCTTCCATTTTCCAACAGTGTAATCTTGCCATTTTCGATGAAATAGGACAGTCCTATTCCTTGGTCAGGTTAAGAAAAAAAAAAAGTTGCTACACAACAAAAGAATATCTTTGGAATTATGGAAATCAATTCAAAGAATAAACAAGTGAGATAGATTTTTTTTCCAGCCATGACATTTGGTATGTTAACAAAGTACTGTAACGAAGTGCAATTTGAACAACATCTCTTTGTGTGCCACATACTACTCTCTAAGTTACATAATAACATTGTATGTTAAATATCCATCTTTTTCAGAGTCGTCTCCATTTGTTTACTTTTCGACTTGAATCATGAGTAATCCTATGAAGCATGCAAACTATCACTATATCAGTCAGCAGCAGCTTGATGCACAGTCAGGCAAGACGTACAGCAAGATCAATGTTGTGGATGGAGTAAAGGTAACTTGGATAAATCCCAGCCTCACCATATAGTTCTTCACAAGACTCTGCATACAAGCAGAAAAAGGTCATGACTGGGTTAAGGCCATGTGTCATGAATTGGGTGCAAAATGCGTTACATGTCAAAACATTTGTAGAAATGTACATTGTCACAAACAAACATCTCTAGTATCTTAATGGTAAGTCAAACATGTATAAAAGTATATATATCTTGAAAGCTCAGATGGTAGGGAAGATGATTAACATATTTTTTTGCCTGTAAAGGGTGTTTAATGAAAGCTAAACATGGTGTTACAAGAAAAATTGTTTTAAAATGTTCACAATTCAATGACGAGTAATTTCTTATTCTTTGTATTAAATGAAATAAATCAACTTAGACTGTGTTTATAACACCCTGTGCTTCTGAAAAATATAAACTTGTAATGCAAAATTATTCCTTCCAACCGCGCTACAGAGTGTATAAAAAAGAAGAAAAAGTAGTTTAAAAATGGCAGAAATCCTGTCTTATACTTTTGAATTACAACGTAAACAAATTTTATTGCAAGAAATATTTTTCCAATTGATTGTTTATCTACGTACATGCAAAGAAAATGGATGAAAAACACAATTATTGTTATAAAGGGGCATGTTTCAATTTTTGATGCGTGCAATGCATTGTCTATGAGCCGTGCATGCATGAATTTTGTTTTAATTGATTAATTAATTGATTAAGTGACCCTTGGAAAAATCTACTTCACATTTATAAAACCAGATAAATTCCAAAGAGATTGATATATCACTCAACCTATAAGACCGTTTGGATACAAATATATAATGCAACAAAGAGTAAGAATGTAACAAAAATGGGAATTTCCTATGCTTTAACACGTGCCTCCACCGTAGGATCCTCCACCGTAGGATCCTCCCCTTCCTACGTTACACCACTCAAGTTAACTTTGAATTAAAACTATGAGCAGGACAAATCTGAAACCTCACAGATATGTAGCCTGATAAATTACCTAAAATTTGAGACATTGTACAGCTCATGACTGTACTTTGTTTTCATGCTATGCAAACAACTGTGACAATTTTCCCTCCAAAATGTAACGCCTCCACCCTTTTACGATACCCCAATATGTGACACATGACCTTAAGCACTTTTGATTCTGTAGCGATTTTATTGTAATTGTAAACCTTTGTCAGAGTGGGAGAGGATACTATGATGAAAAGAATTAAAGTCAATACAAACTAGCAGCCTTGTATAGCACCACCTCAAACCCAAATACTCATATCTGGTCCGGTTTTTAACCCACAATGCATCATTCTGAGAATTAAAGTCTAGACCAATTGAATGATAACACATTATTTCACTACTTAAAGCCAGTACGAACTAGCAGCCTTGTATACCACCACCTCAAGTCCTCAACTACTTGATTCTGCCCTGATACCTAACCCATAATGCAACATCCTGAATAGTGTAGTCTTTTAATTCAGGCCCATTTGAATGAAAACACAATTTTTAACTACTCAATGAATTCACACGATGATAATTATGTTGCCAAGTATCAAAGCACATACTTTTCCCCTTAAAACAGTGTAGTTTCCCATACAAATTAAATTGTAGGTTAATTTATACACCGATTTGTTAATGCCAATGGTTATCTCAAAAGGTATACTTAAAGACTAGCTATTTATAACACACAGTCAATGAGAGTGTTGCTCAGTTCGCTCTCGCTATACTTTCATCCACAATAGTAATCTTTCCAAATAGCAAAACAAGTACTTGTCCATCAAAACATTTTCCCTTCCCTGTACCAATAAAATTTTCAGCTAATTTATACACTGTATTATTAATAGTTTTGCCAAAGGGTATATTTCAAGCCCAGCTATTTATAACACGCAATCAATAAGAGATTTGATCAGTTTGCTCTCACTTTTAGAAATTTTTCTTGAAAGGAAACGAGCCTTTTCTCCGAGATACTAACCAGGCACCTCCCTTGTCCCTGTGACAACTTTTTTTTAAACATCTATTGCTTTCCCATTTCCAGTGTCTCAGCTATTCTTTTCCTACCCTCTCCCTTCCTTCCCACCCAGGGGCTAATAGCCAAAGAGCCAGAACTCACCCCCGATGGGAGCGTGAATCCAAACATAGCCAAGGCCATACCTAAGGATGTTCCTAGGGACCTGGTCAGAGCATTCCTCTCGGGCAAGAAGAACCCTGTCATGGCGTTCAATGAGTTCTGCCAGTTGCAGCGCCTGAGCCTGACGTTCGAAGAGGTGGTGCCGGAAGGAACAAGGGGCATGATCACTTGCAACTATGCTATGGTTGCCATCGTAGATGGGAAGAAGTTTCCACAGGGTAAGTGTTTTTATTACAGCCAGATAGAATGCGGGGCCGATAGACCGCAGGGTCAACATCAGATCACGATGAACCTAGGACACCAGGTCACAAAGAACCTACACCGATGTGACGTCTGTATCCCCTGTGGTCTATCGGCCTTGCAGACTATAGGGATGCCCCCAGTATTTTGAATCGGCACTGTGGTCAAAGATAATTTTAGTTAATGTGATAGAGTTGCTCTTCAAATGGAATTAGTTTTGATTAACTGGTGTTGGTTGCGATCATTAAGATTTAAAAACAAAAATTGGTTGCAATTCTGGTACTTGGTGCAGAAGTTTGTGCCCCATATTCCCCTAGCCAATTATATTTATACTTAAGGACATTCATTTTCTTAATTAGAAAAAAAAAGCCTGTATGGAAAATGAAAAACTAACGTTTCGAGTTTCGTATCACATGACGTTTTCGTCATACTCTTTTCTTCTGTGGCAAGGGGTGGGGGGGTCGGGCCCGTGTTGATGTTGGCTAATGTGTTGCTACGACTCGTAATGTCACAATCTGATCACAGATTGTGGAAAAATGCATTTTTTTTCGTCTGGGACCAACATTTGATGTCATCATCCGAAAGTCGTGACTGGGATTCGAATCTCCTATTCTTATCAGTTTGTGGGCCTTTTTAGAGAAAGTAACTGAAATAATTTGATTTGTTGACATTGTGAAAAAAGAAAATCAGCCTACAAATTGATGTGGATCGGACCGAGGTTCGAATCCCAGTCACGTCTTTTGGATGGTGACGTCGAAGGATGGTCCCATACGTAACTACTGCGTCAGTGTGACATTATGCGTCGCTGCAACATTACTGGTTATTACAGGGCAGCCCTGTCCGTCCCTCTTATACTACATACAGTGCAACTTACATATCCCTAACTATTTCATGAACAGGTAAGGGCAGAACCAAGAAAGATGCCAAAGCAGCCGCATCTCGTATTGCTATGAGAGCCTTCCTCGGACTGGAAGATGAGGATGCGGACAGAAGAGATGCTCAAGGGGCTCGAGAAGCAAATGCTATCTTGGTAAGATTTTTTTCATTGTTTTAAGTAGTCATTTTTGTGATAGTATTATTTTTGAGAATTCAGCGAGTCCATCACAAAAAATTCCGCTTCAATATAAGGCTACTGATAGTAATGGCATATTCAAAGAACGCGAAAAAATTATCCATTCTTGATTTACCCCAATCTAGCCTAAATTCATACAAATATTGGTTTATACAGTATGGTAGGAGCGCCCAAGTCTGCACACCCACATAAATGCATGATTATGATAGAACAAAACACACAACAAACATGACTTTTCAATCTTAACCTCCGCAATTCATTTTGATACAAAAAACTGTGAAGATGATGAATAAAAAGGCAATTTACTGTCAAATCATATAAAAATCATCCGTGTTCACTGCAGTTTGAGGATCTTGCTCCAGCCCCAAGGGTAACCTTTGGTGCCTCTGCTGCGCCGGTTAATGAGCCTCTGGTCCACGGAGGGTCTAGCGGACATTACCAAATGAACTATGAGCAGGCCAGGCTACCATCGCAGGACATGTGGAAAGTTCCTGAGAAACAGGAGACATTCATGGAGTATCAGCTCAGGAAGCAGGCCCAGGGGAATCAGCAAAAAGGTAGAAGAATAGTATTTTCTATTGTATATTCCTACATATTCAATGGGAGAAATTATAGCTGATGTTTCTAAACTGTTGAAACACTTTCCTTTGTGATAGATAAATGATGTATGAAGTTTTTATTAAGCCCTCTGCCCACGGTATACTGTATACGCTGAATATTTCGCAATGGTTTTATTTTCGCAAATTTCGCGACTTACTGAACTCGAAACTTTTCACTTTCTGATATTTCTGTACTAAAGTAATGCAAATACAGTAAAATTTGTGAAAATATACTCTTATAAATTCCCTGTCTTGAAGCAAACACATGAAAATATATAGACTCAAAATATGACATATACAGTAGGAGGAACAAGGATAGTGCCACATAGAGAGAGAGCCTAGCCAGCTCTGTGAGCAGTTTGTATCATCATGACATATTTTCTTTTCTTCTTCTTCCAGTATGGTACAGTCCACCGCCGGTGTATTATCGTACCGTGTGCTTGTCAAGTACTGCTTTGTTAGGCAAGCACATTTCAATTGAAAGTGTGTCGTATTGTTTCCTACTAAAGTGGAGTAGGCTAAACCTTCTCTATGTGTAGGGTACTGTGCTCATTTGCAATGTTCGCTAGCCTTAGCCACTTATTTAGGTGGTGCATCGAAATTATCTCCTTGCAGGATCCTGCAGGATCCTGATTGGCGCATGACATTAACCAGGATGAGGATCCTGCAAGCTGATAATTTGGATGCAATGCCTAGACACGCCCTTTAACATCACCATCCCAAAGACGTAATAGATTCAAACCTAGCTCCGGTCTTCATTATTTAATAGGTGAATGCAGTGAGTTGACAGTAAACAGCTCACCCAACTTCCATATCCCAGAATGATTAAAATCATTAGCCACATCTTTTTAATCATTGATTCTCTGCAGCTGCAAGTCGTGAACCTCAGCCCCAAGCCCCTCCCACCCAGCCCGAAGACCCTGCTCCAGCACCCATGAGAGTCCCACAGAGTGTACCCTTGGCAGCCAGAGCTTGGTCCACAACGTCTGGTCCTGGTACTCAGCTCCGCATGCCTAGCCAACCAGGACCTGGTCTACCGCAGAACTCCAGTGCCCCTCAGCAACAGCAGATGCGACCTTCTGCACCCACACAGCAGCCGCAAATGCAGCCACCTGCACCTGCACAACAGCCTTCTGCACCTATGCAACAACAGTCATTACAGAGCCAAATGCAGCATCAGCCACAGGAGAGTGTAGGGTATGGTGGAGTTCAGTTAGGTGCAGATGGAACTAGCAAAGAAGCAGATTCTCTTGCAACTATTGCCAGGAGCATTCCAAGAGTGGGTCCCCCTTTCCCAGGTTCCGGAGCCACAGCGCTTTCTCCATCTTATGCTGCGTTTGTCGTGAAGTTAGGTAAGGTTCTCTCTATTTATCTCTCTTTGTGCATGTATCCATCCTAATGTTGTATTATTTAGGATTTCTCTGAAATTGGAGGGACTTTAACCTCTTACCTTGTCATCTACAAATGGGTAATATATCCTCAAGATAGTAACACCTCAACACTTATCTTTATGCCTCCGCCACTCGCCACCAAAGGTTGTACCGGAGGCATCATGTTTTTGGGTTGTCTGTCTGTCCCGTTTTCTTATTATCGCAATATCTCAAGAACCACATGAGATATCAACTTCAAACATGGGGATAGTATGAATCTCCATAGGAAGATGATCTGCTTAGATTTTGGAGTATGTAGTCAAAAGGCAAAGGTCACAGAGATCATATTGTGAAAGTCCATGTATTGAGATTGTTATTGGATATTTTGAGAACCAGTGGAGATTTGAGCTTCAAACGCATAGGTAGTATGAATCACTGTAGGAAAATGATTTGATTAAATTATGTATCATGTAGGTCAAGGTCAGGGGTCACAGAGGTCAAATTGGGATATTCCATGTATTGAGTTTGTTATCGTGATAGCTCGAGAACCAGTTTTAGATACATGTATTAGCTTTAAACTTAAGAGGTCGTATGTATCGCCATAGGAAGATGGTCTGATTAGATTATGGAGATTATGGAATACCTAGGTCAAAGGTCAAGGGTCACATAGGTCCCATGTCAAGGTCTAAAATGTCTTTGTATAAAGAAAATGAATAGATGAATATGCCATATTTCTGATCTGGCAATGGTGGAGGCATATATTTTGATCGAACACGGTCGAGGATTCATATAGCTTTACCTTTTGACTACTTATGGTCTTATTCCTATAGGTTGGATACATGAGGCAATCCATTTCCTGAGCCAATGGGTTAACTGATAAGGGTCATTTTAATTTTCCTCTCCTACTGCAGGTCCTGAGGATAAGGGTAAACTGGTGGCTCTGGGAACCGGCAATGGCGTCTCCTCTGGTGCTACTGTAACTCAAGATGGCAGAACTGTTCTGGACTGTCATGGAATCACTATCGCCAGGAGAGGCCTTCAGAGGTAATTTTAGGCCCTTGTTTAACTTATTGAGATCCACTCAAATAGACCTCTTTGCCAAGATGAATAAAGTACCTATTAACAGTTATCTTTACCAAATTCTTCAAGGCTCTGTAAATTTGAAGTATAAAACTACTTGCAAAACTACTGAAGTTGTAGAGTTGATTTTTATTTATTTATTTATTTTTTTTTGATGAGCTTTCAAATTATTTTCAGGTGTTTTAGGAAGAATGTTATAGTTAAATGGTCACCTGTAAAGGATTGATCTTCAAATGCCCTCATAGTTATAATATGACCACCTCCCCCCCCCCCCAACAAAAAAAACCCCCCAAAAAATATATATATATATATATAACAGTATGCAGTATGAAATGTTCAACATTTTGTGTAGTCCCGTACATGTATTTCTATGTGCAGTGCAGTAACTCCTGGCTGAAATTAATTATTTCATATCATTTAGATGATTCTAAAACATCATAACATACAAACATTATTTAGTGAAAGGTAACCAACCTTTCCCAATCATTTTGAGACAGTCTCCAAAATTCAAACTCACGACCACAACAATAATTTCTCTTTAAAAATTAGTGTAGCCAGCGCAGACGAGGATCGTGTTACCACACAAAGCAATTTCAATGCACAGTGCAAATCCTTGTGTTTAATGCTGTCTTTTGAATTGGATTGCAGATATTTGTACCAGCAATTGAAGTGCTTCTTTGAAGGTGACTTTGAGAAGACCATCTTTACCAGTCAGCAGGGTAGTCCCCTAGTAAGCTTGAAGGAGCATGTTACTTTCCATTTATATCTCAATCAGTCACCCAATGGAGATGCAGCTAAACATTTAAATGAGTGAGTATCAAACTTTAATGGAATCTACTCAAGTGGGAAAGAATAAACAACTTTGTGAGCTCTCAAATTATTTTCATGGTATTTTAGAAGAATATGTAAGAAGAAAAACTTGTCAAGAACTGTTTGTCAATTCCCATCGTAGTCACAATTTGACTAGTAAAAGCTGAAATGTTGGGCCCCCAAATAGTTGCTTGCAGTCCCATACATGCCTCTCTGTGTGCAGTGCATTAGACTCTCAACTGAATTGAGTTATTTTATTCTCATTTTATTGATTCCAAAACCTTACAACAATTCTTAGGTGAAGTATAATCAAGTTTTCACAATCTGTCTGAGACAGTTTCTTCCACAATTGAATCTCAGCACAACAGGATTTTTTCTTTAAAGATAATGACAAGAAATGTCTAACAGTCGAACTGATTTTCTATATGCAGTAGGGGACGCAGCCTGATTTCATACAATGAAAGTGTCGGCCCATGCGTAAACATAATAGAGCTGCTTTTGTCCCCAAACAATTGGGCCTAAGAAATGCATTCAATTTGGATATATTGGATCCGCGCCTGACATGACTTTTGACCTTTAAGTATGATTTGTTACTTTGCAGACCTAGTGATGATCCACCTCTAAGTGAAGATGAGATGTATCTAATGCAAGGAGACGCTCACTATCCAACCTTCAAATCAACATTCTATATGACCTTTAACCTTCTATATGACCTTAACCCTTTGAGTATGATTTGTTACTTTGCAGACCTATTGATGATCCACCTCTAAGTGAAGATGACATGTATTTAATGCAAGGAGGTGCCCATTATCCAACCTTCAAATCAACATTCTATAAGACCTAACCTTCTATATGACCTTTGACCTTTAAGTATGATTTGTTACTTTGCAGACCTAGTGATGATCCACCTCTAAGTGAAGATGACATGTATCTCATGCAAGGAGGCGCTCACTATCCAACCTTCAAATCAACATTCTATATGACCTTTAACCTTCTATATGACCTTTGACCTTTAAGTATGATTTGTTACTTTGCAGACCTAGTGATGATCCACCTCTAAGTGAAGATGACATGTATCTAATGCAAGGAGGTGCTCACTATCCAACCTTTAAAGTAGATGCCGGACATGGGTCCCTAACTTCTGTCAGTAAGTAAATATTTATTTATTTATTTATTTATTATCAATCCAGCAACATTACAGTAAACAATTAGAATACAACAATACATGAATAAAAACAGAACCGTGGATTAGACTAGAGCCATTTAGGCAAAATATGACTTTTAGAAGCATTTTTAGGTAAAAGTGGGGAACCAGGCTGTTTCACATAATTCAAGTGTGCTGAATCTGATAAGACCGGTTCCCAAGCCGATTTCTCACGTTTTCACCACCTAATTTGCATAAACAAAATGGCCGCCAAATTGACCATTTTTTTTAGCTTATGTATCCATTCCTCCCTGGTTGTGTCCATTTTTTTTTCCCCTTGTAACGACTGGGGTATTTTGCAGTCACATTGATTATTATGCAAACTTGCTAAAATGAACATTACAATTTAATAAATAATCAATTTTATGTTTCTAAATTAATTGATTATGCAAATTTATGCATGATTTCGACCTTATCTATTACAATGGAGCTATAACTTGATCAAATTAGCACAACCTTTAGGTAAACGTTGGGAACCGGTCTATTTCACATAATTCGAGTGTTGTGAGTGTGATAAGACCGGTTCCCTAGCCGATTAACGATTTCATTACCTAATTTGCATAAACAAAATAGCTGCCAAAATGACCATTTTCGAGCTTAGATGTATGTCTCCACTCCTCCCTGGTTGTATGCACTTTTTACCTGCGTAATGGGCCGCATTATTTTTCAGTCACATCGAATATTATGTAAACTTGCTAGATTGAGTATTGCAATTAAAGAAAAAATAAATTTGATGTTTCTAAATTCATTAATTATGCAAATTTATGCATGTTTGCGACCTTACATGCTATGACTTGAACAAATTAGCTCAAGAGTTCTTCAACCTTTAGGTTAAAATTGGGAACTGGTCTATTTCACATAATCTAATTGTGCTTAGCCTGATGAGATTACATTTTAGTTCCCAAGCTGATTTTCAACATTTTCACCACCTAATTTGCATAAACAAAATGGCCGCCAAATTAACAATTTTTAAGCTTACGCCTTACGTCTACACTCCTTCCTGGTCGTATCCACTTTTCAACTTCGTAACTTTATTATGCAAACCTGCTAGACTCAGCATACGATTTGAAGAAAATAATCAATTTGATGTTTTAAATAAATTTATTATGCAAATTAATGCATGTTTGCGACCTCATATTATGGTATAACTTGAGTAATTTGATCATATTAGGTCAAGGGTTCTTCAACTTTTAGATATCACATATTGTGATATAATTGAAAATATCCTTCCCAACATTTTGATATCATTGAAAAAGAATTATCATTTAATCTCGATGCTTATATTTTTATGCATTGTTTTCTTTTTTTTTTGGTATTTCTTTGTTTTTGCACGTGACTTAGAACGAGATCTGTCAAAATGGTCACATAAAGATCAAAGAAATTAATAAACTTAACTATGTTCAATGTTTGAATGATGATATAAATTGTCTTTTACTACAACTTGTAACGGGTATGCAGGTAAAAACCAACATGTGTACTCCAACGGACCCACACACTCACCCTTATTCACAAACACACGAACACATATACTTACCAACCCACACACACACACACACACACACACACACACACACACACACTCACACTGTAGCTTGCATATATTGTCAATCTTTTTTTACAATATTTCAATTCAACATGAGTCAACAAATGCCTATAGATCAATATTTTTCCTTCCATTGAAAACAATTGAGTGAGCATTTTTTTGTTGTTGTTTAATTGATGCACTTGTAAGCCAGTTTTCCCTTTTTAAACGCTCAATTTGCCATGATTTGCCGAAATAAAATGGATAACAAATCGACCATTTCAAGCTCGGTACGATAATCAAAGCACAAAACTTTTGTATCGTAAATGTCCTCCGGAATAGCTGGATCATCAGTTGAGCCTGCAGTCATTTCTGTCCATTAACTTGACATGGCTATGTGGCAGCAGCATCAGGTCGAGATGCCATCTTTTTGCTGGCTTTATTTGTCTAGATCCATGCTCAGGATTTTGTAGCGATCTCCATGAAGTCCCTAGCCAGCTTCCCTCTGTTGGTTATTCCCATCCTTGAGAGGAAGATGTCAGTCTATTGCTTATTCCCATCATTGAAAGGAAGGATGTCAGTCTATTGGTTATTCCCATCCTTGAGAGGAAGATATCAGTCTATTGGTTATTCCCATCCTTGAGAGGAAGATGTCAG
This sequence comes from Paracentrotus lividus, assembly GCA_940671915.1. Taxonomy (NCBI): domain Eukaryota; kingdom Metazoa; phylum Echinodermata; class Echinoidea; order Camarodonta; family Echinidae; genus Paracentrotus; species Paracentrotus lividus. Next base: position 30,369,759 of record CALNVZ010003434.1, on the reverse strand, counting down.
TCTATTGGTTATTCCCGTGCATCCTTAAGAGGAAGATGTCAGTCTATTGGTTATTCCCATCCTTGAGAGGAAGATGTCAGTCTATTGGTTATTCCTATCCTTGAGAGGAAGATGTCAGTCTATTGGTTATTCCCATCATTGAAAGGAAGGATGTCAGTCTATTGGTTATTCCCATCCTTGAGAGGAAGATGTCAGTCTATTGGTTATTCCCATCCTTGAGAGGAAGATGTCGGTCTATTGGTTATTCCCATCCTTGAAAGGAAGATGTCAGTCTATTGGTTATTCCCATCCTAGAGAGGAAGATGTCAGTCTATTGGTTATTCCTATCCTTGAATTGAATTGAATTGAATTGAATTGAATTTATTCATTAACAACAACAACAATATCTTCATACAATGGTGAATACAGATACAGAATACCATCTAGAAGGAAGATGTCAGTCTAGTGGTTATTTCCCATTCCTAGAAAGGAGATGTCAGTCTATTGGTTGTTCACATCCTAGAGAGGAAATGTCAGTCTATTGTTTATTCCATCCTTAGAGAGAAAGATGTCAGCTATTGGTTATTCCCATCCTTGAGAGGAAGATGCCAGTCTATGGTTATTCATATCCTTGAGAGAAGATGTCAGTCTATTGGTTATTCCCATCCTTGAGAGAAAATGTCAGCCTATTGGTTATTCCCATCCTTTGAGAGGAAGATGCCAGTCTAGTGGTTATTCATATCCTTGAGAGGAAGATGTCCAGTCTATTGGTTTTCACATCCTTGAGAGGAAGATGTCAGTCTAGTGGTTATTCACATCCTTGAGAGGAAGAATGTCAGTTCTAGTGGTTATTCCCATCCTTGAGAGAAGATGCCAGTCTAGTGGTTATTCCTATCC
>CALNVZ010003434.1:30309851-30368858 GCA_940671915.1 Paracentrotus lividus | reverse complement strand
TGGTCGAATACAGATACAATACCATGCATGATACAAATAATATATAACAAACCAGTGTTGAGAGATACTAAACGAATAGGTAGATATAAAACGAAATATAGTTGTAATTAGTTCAATAGAACCCAAAGTTCAGCACATGTGCTAGTCGAGCCCTGCCCCAGTTCATTTCCTACATAACATATTTGGGCACATAAAACAACAAATAAAACTAATTCATGTACAAATTAATCATAAAAACTACTTCTCTAAGATTATAGCACTCAGATATGACATTATTAGATGCACTATAATTAATAACATACAATACAAACAAACAATCAAAAACATGATACAGCTCTAATTACGCAGTAAATCCTCGACAGGAGATACGAACGATGAACATTTCTGCTTTTTTTCTCTTTATTAGAAACTGGTAAGCATCCATAACTTTGTCAACAAAATGATAACGAAATTTGGCCCTGTGTTGTTCTACACTTAGCATATACAATTATTTGTTTCTTTTCCCTCTTGTGATCAATTTGCTCTATACATTAGCATTAATCCAGTAAAGAATAGCCGGTAGCTTGATTCAACAAACAGATCATTACAAATGTTACAGACCAGCATTAATCATCGAAGTTATAGACCGTTTAGAGGAATCTTAATCTTTCTGTTGACACAAGCGTGAGAATTTGTATCCATGCTCAAAGTTATGCTTCCCCATTGCCATTTTTGAGTATAAAATAGCCAGTTCAAACGCTAGTTTTATAAGTACTTCCCCCCATACTTCCAATCCATATAAATATTTGCTTATCAAAGCTTTGTATATAAAATAACTTAATGTATCTGTGAACAAACACAAAATGTCCGACAGTGAATAAGATACCTACCTTTTACGAATACATGCATTAATCTTTTGATAAAACTATCGAGTTCCATGTCAACTGATTGTCAATTTGTAACCTACCAAAGATGCTACATTACCTCACACAATTTTGAATAACCATTCAAGAGCTCCTTGTCACATTCACAATTTCTCTGGCCTCTTTATCCCCAGCAAAATTTGTTTTTTAATTTATAGTACTTTATTCTGCTACACACCATGTCTGGACTTTAATCACGTCTTCGATTTACTGTTACGCATATCAATCTTCCTTTTCGCCTGCATCAAAGTATGATATATCTTGAATCGTCTGCAAACAATCTAAAGTTAAAAACTTAAGTGGCCGATTCGGTAAGTCGATCAATTATAAACAAAAAAAAGTGTTGGTCCTAGCAACTGAGCCCTGTGCCACCACCACATGATATTCTTAACCATGAGGATTCGATCCCTTTACGTACCATACTGAAATCTATTTAAAAGATTAATCTTTAAACCAGTCCCAGCGGCTAAATCTTCGAATCCCATGATGTGACAATTTTATCAAGAACCATTTATTAATGTGTCAAAAAGCCTTTTTGAAAATCGATGAATATACCAATGCGTAAACTCCCCTCGTCATTTGATTCAACAATAGCATTGCGTTAAGTTATACAGTTATAATTTTGTACTAATACTTCTTTACGGAAAACCATATTCGATGCTGAAGCAAACATGTACTTCCAAAAATCTATCAAGACGACTTTATACAATTTTTCAAACGACTTTGCCAAAATAGGCAGTACTGAGATAGGCCTATAATTACCTGGCCTATCTTTGGCTCCTTTTTATCATATTGGTGTCACCTTTGCACTTTCAAGGCATCAGGAAAACACCTATTTCGGAAAGACAGATAAATATATATGTAAGCTGTGAAGAAATAAGCAAGCACTTCTTGGATTAAACCTGACAGTATGATGTCCCTATCCCTACAACTTCTTGTGTTCAGGCTAAAGTAATGTCATTCACAACTTCGGCACGTGCTATCGACAGACAGTTTTAGAAAAGAGTCGATTATCATTTTTTTTCCCGTACGTATAACGCTAATCCTTTTGAAATCAAATGATTCATGTGGAACTTCTTTTCTAGATTCGCCCTATGTTAAAAAAATTCATTAAAGCAGTTGCGATCATGACACTATGCATTATCATTACTCCTGTGCATTTGTCACTTTGATACAAAACTGTATCCACTTCAGAATTTCTTGCATGGAATTTCACTATGTAATAATTATTTATACTATTACCCATGATATCTCATGTACTTGCCTTTATTTCATTCCCAAAAACACCGAGACTACACTAGTAAAGCCGCTTTGCGCTTCTAAGGGACAGTAGGTAAGAACATTCCTTAATTTCGTATATCTTATCCTCCATACCTCTCGGGCCACAAAATCTCTTGAGGCCTTAATATTGCTTAAATCTATCGTTTTTTGTCCAATCGCACTGAAGAATACCTTTATTATCCATGTTTCCCTACCATATATTTCTTTTTCTTGAGAGAAGATTGTCGCTCTATGTTTTCACATCCTAGAAGAAGATGTCATCTATTGTTATTCCCATCCTTGAGAGGAAGATGGTCAGTCTATTGGTTATTCCCCATCCTTTGAATGGTCCAGTCCCTATTGTTATTCCCAATCCTTGAGAGACGATGTCCATCTATTGGTTATTCCATCTTGAGAGAAGATTCAGTCTATTGTTATCCCATCCTGAGGAGAAGATGTCAGTCTATGACTTATTCCATCATTTGAAAGAAGGATGCCAGTCTTATTGTTTATTCCCCATTCATTGAAAGAAAGGATGTCAGCTATGTTATTCCATCCTTGAGAGAGGATGGTCAGTCAATTGTTATTCCCTCTTGTGACGAGGCAAGTACTGTTCCTGGCTCCTATTGTAATCACATCCTACGAGAGAAATGTCACGGTCTAGTTGTTATTCCCCCATCCTACGAGAGCGAGTCGACTATTGGCTTTTCACATCCTAGAGAAAAAATCTACAGGCTCTGCTTTCTCCACTCCTTTAGATGAAATCGATAGCGTCTAGACCCTCGAGTGGTTATTCCCAGTCCTTTAGGACATGCCAGTCTAGTTATTCAATTATCCCTTTGAGCAAGAAGAATGTCAGTCTCATATCGTTATTCCCATCCTTGAGAGAAAAGAGTCGACTATTTTGGCTCACTTATTTCCCATACCTTGACGAGAAGAACTGCCAGTTCTAGTGGCTCTATTCATATCTATTGCAGACGAAATGTACATGTTTATATTGGTATTCCACATCCTTGAGAGGAGAGATGTGCAGCATAGTGGTCTTATTCAACATCACAGAGAGAGATTTCCAAGTCTAGGTTAATTCACATCCCTTGAGAGAGAGGTTGCCAAGTCTAAGTGTATCCTACCCTGAGAGAAATGGACTCCAGCATCATATTACGTCTCATTCCCTACACTTTGAGCAGAAAGATATGTCAGGCATCTATATGTTCGTATATCCCATCCTATGCAGGAAGATGTCAGTATATATATCCGTCTATTCCTATCCTGAGAGACGAAATAATCACGATACCGACATTCAACACGACATATCCACTCTTAGCGCGACGCAACATCGACATAACTAATAACCAATTATTCAATTCTACACTCATCTCTCTTCACAATACCATCTATCAGCCATCACTTCCACTGACGTCAAAATACCAAGCCAGCATACACCTTACTCTCTCAAGAGATCAAGATAGTCTACAAGCGAATCCCCGCGAGACCTATACCTCACACTAACTAAACAACAGCTAAGCCACTCACATCAATAGCATTCTTCACCGAAACAATTATTACATGAGCCGTCAATCAACTCACAACACGCCTAAGAATAAGTCCCACGACACTCTATGCCAATCACATATCAAATCAAAACTATTGAGCTAGAACATATAGATTACACGTCGCAGGCTTCCTCCACTTTATCCTCGACACACACTCTGATAGTGCTCGAAATCTCGTTGGCACCAACTACTCCCTCCACGGCCTAGTCCAGACTCCTCCTCAACTCACGCTCTATCACAGAACACTAACACTATCGACTACTCAGCACCTCTAATTCATCTACACTCTATCAAACCCTCCCTCTCCGTAAAGCTTCAACACACCACGCCAACGAATACCCACACCCGATCCACAGACCATCTTCACACCAGCTAACACTCCAACTTGCTCACTAAACATGCATCCCCATAACCTACATCGCTGACATGGCTCTTCTTACTGCTCACCACTGATGCAACAGAAATAATGTTTGAACAGAAATACTCCTGTCATCTCCACACGCCCTCCTCACCACAACATATACTGCCTCACCTGCTCATCTTCATCAAATCGTACTACCACCGTATCCAGACAGCATCACAGTGCGCCACATCTTCAGTCGAAACCCCCAAACTTACCAAAGGCAACCCACCCAACTTCACATTTAACTTCACCAGTGACACAGCACAACTCTCGACGCCAATCTAAAACACCCTCACACCCGCCACCAGCCCAACCTCCAGCATCCCATGACACACACAACTCCATCCACCAACCGATCACCAACACCATCACCACACTGTATCCGAAGACACAACAATCCTATCTAACTACGACGCACACTCTGACAACACACGAGTTACGCTCCCGAAGGCTACACACATCACACAAACACATCGACATCTCACAATTTCACATGTCACAGCTTTCACATCCCTATCCTCAATTACATTGCCCCACCACATCATCCTTCTGTGATCTCAATTGACAACTATCTCTACGCACACAGAGACACTTCACCTCACAGCGTAGGCTCATTACAACACCACATCTCTGATGATATGATCTTCGATTTGTTCCCCAATGACCTCGATCCGCCTACACTTTACGTTTCCTTCATCTTACCCTTCCGTCCCTGCATGGTCAGGTCTCCTCTGATATTTCTTTGTGCTAACTTCGATCCCTACACCAGACGCTTATTCAGCTTACGTCATGATCTCAAGATCCTTCATCATACTTACCACTTGAGTAACAGACGACTCTCTACTATCCAATGAACACTCAAGATGTAATCTCACACCAGCTTGAATCCATGGTTCCGAAATCACACACAACTCAATACCCTCTTCAACTGTGGTTTCGTACACATCAGACCACACACCATCAGGTCTCACATCTCGCTAACAACTACATACGTCCAATCACACACACTCGGTTCCAGTTCCACACACTCTCTAGCTGCTCCTATAACTTCACCCATGACACAATCAGGCACTTACACACATTAGACGCGCACGAACACCCACATTTCTCAGCACACCTGCACTCACTAACCTCAAGAAATCATGCACCTGAATCAAATCTGCGCGTGAACAATCCCCTCTCTATGGTCGCTAAAACAATCTCCAACACATCAATCTCTGAACCGCTCACTCTGGAACACACACCAACTTCAAGACGACCTTAGCTAATAGCAGTTCTACTGCATCACTGTGTAATTGTCCACAAAATCATCGACCTCTCTGCTATCATCGCATAGCAGGCGAACTTGTGGTCGTGATGAATCAACCCACACATCACTGGTACCTACGCACCTCGTGCGCTTGATAGGTGAGTCTATCTAGCGCGCACACAGCATCTGCCACTCTATCCCCAACCGCATTGCACACAACATGTCTAGTTTGCTCTGCGCTCTCCTCATAACACATGAACACACAACTATCCACTACACCACCCGCTCATACAAGATCCCTGGCCAAAACACCTACCCAATCCATCATCTACAAGTATCTACTACCTATACCTAGCTTAACATAAAACCACCTATCATTCTCAACCCAGACACCCTTCACCTCCAAGTTCACGGAAACAAAGAACACAAACAATAACCAATATTGCCACATAACTGACAATCACACATCGGGCCGACGTCTCATAAAATAATAGCCTTTTCGCTCGGCTAAGACACTAAGTTCTTCTAAAAGCTTCGAATGAATCACGAGTATCTGACAACACAACTTATTTAACAAAACGGACTATATTCATATACACTAAGTTATGAAACTTATTAGCACTATAAGGTATTGCAAACTTGCTTAAAAACTTGCCATAATAAATAGTTTCAAATCATTACCACAGTTATTGTTTCTTAAATTCTTAGCTTGCTTATTCTAGTCGATAACAACTTAACGAATCGATAGTTTTATCCGTAGCCTGCCAAGCACCTAGCGAGCGTACCCGATGCGGCCCGTCAATATAGGCACATCGGATACCAACAAATCTCGCCAGCATAAACCAGAGGAAATGTGATCACATAAGCTCGAAAATGGTCAATTTGGCGGCCATTTTGTTATGCAAAATAGGTGTGAAAACGTGAGAAATACGCTGTGGAACCCGTGCTTATCGATATTCAGCACACTTGAATTATGTGAAATAGCCTGGTTCCCAACTTTTACCTAAAAATCTTCTAAAAGCTCTTATAGAGCCTCTTGTTTTTTAAAGGCTCTGAGACTAGATGGTACATGTAGCTCAGCGCGTGCGTTTGAGAGAAAAAGCTAACTTGATAACTGTGTTATCACAATATGTTATGATAGCCATTGTACCGACATACTTCCAAATATGATGTCAAATTTAGTTTGTATAAAGTGTACTGAACTTGATATGCTGGGTATTTGATGAAAAGTAAGCCAGTTAAAGAATATAAATGTTTTTTTATTTATAACAAGCTTTTCCCTTCATCTTCATACACTTCAATCGTATTTTAATTTTTGACATGTTTAATAACAGAAGGATGTACAAATGAAAAAAAAAATCACATTGGCTCTGTGTCCTTTTTAAAAGCCATTGAGAAATGAATAGAAAATATTTCTAAATTTGATTATGTAATACACATCTTTTTTGAATATTCCACAGATCACACATTGGATTAGATGTCTAAAAGAGAGGTAAGACTTGCTCTTATATCTATTTAGGCTTTACAAAGTCCCCTACACCATAAAAGCTTATTGCAATATCAGCAAGCGGAGTTGCCATCCGTTATATTTTAGAATTAATTGTGAAATGAAATGCGTTTCGCTAAAACTTAAGAGATATATTGTGATGTTTAGAAGTTCCGAAAATATTTATCCCTTTTGCAAAGATATATATAGATGTTGATCATTTTACATGTATTTTAAGTATAATATGATTACAAAATATATGAAATTGGTATGTTAAAAAATGATAATGAATATATGAATATGATAGGAATTCATACATTGCAATATTCGTTCAAATTCACATCAAATTCGTAGATTGATTTAGAGCAGGATAATTATTTACATCAATATAATAAATGGAAAAATAAAAATTTATACCGTATTACGTAGGGGTGCTCTATACACTTCATGTCATCTAGTGACAAAGCTGCTAGATGGCATGTGCTTGGTCTGCAAGGTGCTTTACTCAGCCATTTTATACATCCATTCTACTTGGAATCTGTCACATAGGTAGGGTGCATAGAGTCAATACACATCACCTTGTCTATTGGAATCCGTGGGCTGAAGAAATATTTTTACTTTAAAAAAGCTGACTATGAGGGCTAAAGACAGTAAAATATAAAAGAGGATAGATACCTGAAAAGACCCTTATTTCAAATTTTGTTTTATTCTATGTTCACATTGATTTTGAAAATAAAAAGATTATTTTTATATATAAAGCGCTCCTTGCAATGGGAACTCTATAGGAACAAGTCCTTGGACACCAAAAGTGTTTTTCAATCAGGTACTCTTGTAGTACAATGAATTAGTATTCCAATCATACCACATCTTTTAAAAAAAGGCAACAAACCAAAAAAAACTAACAGCTCTTCATCATATGATGATCATAGCATTCACATGTAAAAAAAACATTCATACTAGTGGGGTTTTCGTTACATCACAACTCTTTATATCAAGTTTTCGCCTGTAATTTGACTTAGATATCACTACGACGGGAGCATGTACGCACCCTATGGCTCCACCTAACGAGGGCGACTATGCGATGCCGAGTGGATGACGCGCGTCACAGAACCCCCCATCAGGCTACTCTCACACCATCTCTAGTTACTCAGGATCTCAGGCGGTTAGAAATTCAAAATGCCCAGCCAGATCCATGTGATACTTCTTCCAACGAGAACGAGCATGTATGAGGTTTCTAGACCGGAAGAGGACGTGAACTGCATCAACTTGAGTTAAAGAATCCGCTAACATATTGCTCTTTGCTCATAGACGTAGTGCGTGACTACTTAGATCCCTGTTCTAAACGTATACCTTTATCTTCAAAATCTATCCCACAAACTCAACATAAACCCTCAGCAGGGTCAGTAAGCTCCTCAGGAGGCAAAAGCATTGAAGGGCAACTATTGTTAACCACACCATTGCTTGTCCACTCCACATCTTTTTTTCGCAGAGCCTTCCGAACATTTACAACATCATTTAATCCTATCCTAAACCCCTACATCATGAGAAAATAAAGCCTGGAGCAATTCTTTTGAGCAAATTCCTTGGCACTACTGTATTAGCAATATTTTCGCTCCCAGATATTTTACGCGATTTTGGACTAGTTGAATGTCGGACAGACAATTCCCGTGGGATGATCCATACTAAAATACTTGGCGAACTCGCGCATAATGTGAGACCCTCACTAAACAATTAACTGTCGAGCTGCATTAGTACCGCACTCCCGCGAAATTCGCGAAAATAACCACTTATATTTATTTAGAGACGCAGTAAAATTGGATATCACAAAGGCCTTTAGATTTCACAGTCACTTTCATAAAGCAATTTCTTTGTTTAAACGATACCATCTGAGCAAGCTAACCTTATCTTAGTTTCGACAAGCCGACTCTGTCAAGATAACCAGTTCATGGATATCTTCATGTCTTGCGTCCCTACTTTATCACAGACACCAAGAGATTTTTGAATAATACACTGATGCAATTTCTCCAGTCCAAAAGATACCAACATGTTTACACTGACGTTGTTCGTCACCTCCCTCAGCGAGTTGAGTTTAAATGAACGATTTCTGCGCTATACCACACACCAGTATCTAACTTCCTCTTGTCCATGAGCACCTCGTTATAATGGGAGAGTACTGTTCCAACGACAGTGTCCAACGCGTAGTATATCAGTGCCTCCCACTCCGCTCATCTCTCACCTCACCACTTTCGAGACTAACTAGGAATTCCTACTTTTACAACTTACTTTTCACACAGAACACATTTTTTTTTGCTACAGAGGACCCACTTCTAGATGATTTCCTACTTTTTATACACTGCTTAATGGCATCCCTTAGATATACTCCTGATAGTGTTTCACAAAGAGTTAACATTCTATTACCCAGCATCGGAGCATGCCATTGAGAAGTGTAATAATTAGATTGCGTGTTGAATCAGGATGCACTCAGAATTTAAGTCGAACTTCTACTTAACTCTTTGTGAACACATCCCAGGTAAGTGTAAACAACCTAATATTAAATGCAAAATGAAGAGAGCTTTACTATTTTTAAAATTTAGTACAAATATGTTTTAGTAGAACTGATGCATAAACCGTTGAATGTGCCCCATTGCCTTCAATGACAGAATCTTTTTCTGTCTCACTGTCTATTGTTCTGTTCTCCCTCCTCTCAATGTATATAATAGACTTCCATTCAAGAGTGGGTACTCAAGCACCAGCCGACTCTGCAAGGCAGCGTTCTACTTCCCGATTCCGACAGCACCGCCACCTTGCCAAGAGAGACGACTTTGATGTCTGCCTCCAACACAAGAGGCTAAAGTAAGTTGGTTTATTCCTCAGTGGATTAAGTTTAAATACATTTTTAGCTGAGATAGCTCTTCTGCCGTGTCGTCGTGGCGTCCGCCTCCGTCCGTTCTTCTTCACATTCAAAATGCTTCTTCTTCTGTCCATTTCAAAAATACACAGAATTTTGAAATTTTGTCTAGAAAATTATTTATGCTAATTTATGAGTAATTTTCATAAATCACCACCCCTGGTAGAGCTACATGAGTTCACCAAACTTTTCTACACAGAATTTTGACTTTCTGAACATTTATGCTAATTTTGTCTGGAAAATTATTTATGCTAATTTATGCATAAGTTGTCACTAAATCACAAAATTGCTTCTTCTTCTCCATTCAAGTCTGATTTTCAGTTCTGTTTGCCTTTATATAGATAGCACTAGGTAGGGGATTCTAACTTCTACTCAGAATTTGAAACCATTAAATACGCTAATTTATGCGCTATTTTCAAAATTCCTAAAATGCTTTAGCACTTCATTTGTTGACGATTTTGATGATATCTTATGCAAGCAATAAAATAGTGTATTTCTTTGCAGAGATGTCCGGATGAGCCCCACATCATTAGTGTCAGTATTTGAATGTTACATGCACTCATATATATCCCTATTTGTGATGGCTCTCTTGAACAATCATGTTCATTAAAATTTATCAAGATTAACCACACCACAAACGTCATCCTACAGCCGAACAAACACAGCAGACACTACTTCTAACACACAACCTCGACGCGCATCAACGACATCACCACTCTACATACAAGCCAGCCTACTCTCATCACAAGCAACACTAATAACTTCTTCTCCATCTAATCAGCTCAACTCCATCCGACACACGATCACTCAATTAGTCCTGTTCATTCCAGTTGACCAGTAGCCCTCCCTCATTGAGCCCCTGTTCCCATCCACAATTTCATTCTGTCAGTGTCGAGCCAATTCTATCTATCTCTTCTCTAATATTCTATAAAGATCTGCGCGCTACTTTACTCTCTCTGTATGCTAGCGACCGCATCAACTTGACAAAACTCAATATAGCTACATCTGACAAATGATATAATCTCGATGACACTTTTATACCACTTTAATCAATCTATACTGAGCTCATGCTCAGAATGCTATAAAAATTTCATCTATTATTCTTTGTTGTTGCAGACTTGACTTGACGCTAGTACCAATCAAGCCACAGCGTTCTCCAAAATGCCATTCAGGGCAACACGGTCTCATGGCACCTGGTCCACACCCTAACAGTCAATTCTTGTCAACACTCAGAAACCATGCCATACTGGCACACATACTACACTCATCAAATCTCATTCTAAAGGGATAAGTCACCCAACTGCCATACTCTTGACAGATATATCATGATACTGAAATACCTACTCTTCCATTGATTTCTAATCTGAAAACGTCCCGCTCTACCTTGCCTCAAATAGACTCCAGCAGATACAACTATGTACCACTCATCATACTGACTTTAAGGGAAATCTCCCACCCATACTTTGCTCAAAAGATCAATGGATCTCTTATGTAGCACCTCCATCTGATTTAACAGGAAAGCCACCCTTAACTATCGTCAAATAGATCACGGATCTGATGAGATTAACCACCCTATCGTCTCATTTCCAAAGCGAAACGTCCACCTATATTCTGAGCATAAAACTAGCTGAATAAATTGACATGAAACAATCTGAACATTCGCAAGGAAAGCTTTCTAGATACGTGCCAGAAGAAGCTCCATTGAAATTTAACAAGTGCCAACTCTACAGTCCTACCTCCTTTTGAAATGAGCATGAATAACTTACGAAACATTTCCACCAACGCAATATCTCTCGTCCCAAGATTGAACAAGTGCACTACTGCCCAAAGCAATTATGTGTTCCCTTAAAAGTCTTCCTATATACCAAGCGGGCGCCGGAGCCAGACGGCTCCACACTCTTTATAAACGTGCTACCAAAAAATTAGCCATTCTACTTGTGCTTTCTTTTTTTCAGTCATGTTTTGTGTCTTTTTTGCATAATAATTATCTCACTCCCCCATATTTGGAGGGGCTCACACAGCCTGATCTTAGTAACCAGCTAACAAAAATATCACTACTAATGGAATCTTTTTCCCCTGTACATTATTCCACCTCCATCTTTCTAACACTCCACACCCCTCGACACACAGCTAATGACAAGTTGGTCCCGACCACCTCCTTTACTTGTAATGGTGCGACGACTACACAAACGACACAAATTTGTTCTTCTCTGATTTACCTGACGAGACCTATATTTGACCTGCACTGAATCGAACTATGTCCTCCATTTATCACTTATTCTGTATGGTTACAGAACTATTGACAAAACAAGTCTGAAGCATCGAAAATATATGGAGATGCTGGTGTCACACAAGGATCGACTTCTCTTCTAGAAGTATGAAATGAAAATGCCATGACACGAAATAGTAGACTGTAAAAATCAATTAACTAAGCTTCTTTGTTATCACAACCCCACTTTAAAACATAATGCCCACTTTACTCCCCTTTCATCAAACTTCTTCTATAACAAATTTTCACGCCAATCTTTTCACGCTTCAACACAAACATTCGATGCCACACTCAATCCTTGCAAGACTCCTTTTCAAGCGCAAATCTGTCACATTATCTCCAGACTACTGAATTATGATATGACAGTACATTGTACTGTATCCAAAGAAAGTAACCCTAACCCATCTGATCGATGCCATGTCCATGGCACCCAATAATTCTGGCCATAGCTAATGTAACAGTCAAGTGTCAAGTCTTTCCCAAAAGAAATTGCAACATCAATCCTTCAAAATGGCTATTACTTTTCATTGATTTTGTGGTCAAGAGTTAAACCCAAGTTTCTACTCCTCATAGCATAAGCACACGTACCGGAGAGCTCTGGTAACGAAAGTTATTCCAGTACCGAATGTCAACACCGTTCGATCTTGTAGTTACCCTCAAATAACCTTGCTACCCCACTCACAAATCTAATCAACACCCACTGTTTTAAGGAAAACGATGATGATATACTTGGCCTTTATCCCTAGAACACCTTGTTCAAAACCTGCAGATCGACAATCCACTTTATATATAACATTCAGGGCGAATGAAAGTGACCAAAGCTGAAAAATTGCATATGCCTAGTTGAAAATATGTTTATTGAGGAATACTTAAAATGCGGGTAAAATACAAAGAGGGAGACAACAAGAACAAATTCTATTAGACAAGTATTACTTTACATAGCATCCATGTATGCCACTTAGAGCTTTTATGTTTGTAGTTATTCGAAGATAAACTAACACATTCCATGGATGTTAAAGTGTCCAAATCTCAATATCTAAGTCTGATCCTCAGAGAGTGACTTGTTGATTTTAACAACTCGTAGCTCGCAAGACAACATTTGCTTTTCAATCTCTTATGAAATTTGTGACAACATAATCATGTGTTGTTCTTTTGAGAGTTTCAGCTTAAATACTGAGCCCAATTTTCACTCTGTTCTGAGGAAAGTCCCAAGCCGCTACGATGCTTTTACAATTACGCCTCTTCTGACATACAATTAATGTATCAAGTAGAAAATGTGAACAGCCAAGATCACTAAAACTTTTGTTTGTTTGTGTTTTTGTGTTAGTTTAACATCTTTGTTCTATTTTATGTACAATCTCGCATCATTTTGTAAGAGGTAATATATTTCTTAAGTGCATTACCAATTGTCTGGAACCCTATTCAAATGCCAACCAAGGGAGATATCCCTCTTAGCAACCCAAAACTGTTAGCTATGTATTATGTCATTGGTATTTAATCATGTATTTGTTCAGCAATGAACTAAACCAAACTTACTATGCAACATAAATAATATATACATATCTCCATTTCATACTATACATTATCTTGTCTGTTTACCAAACTAGGAAAATGTGTTATCTTCAATCTTGCGCATCAATAGACTGTAGCAGTGTATGTCGCCATGACACTGTCTGTATTATTTTCATTTCATCGTGCCATGCTATAATTCATTTCCAACAACAGTCTACTCCGCCTATTATCAATGCACCATATAACACCAAGCGTTCTTCTTCCTCATCTCTCCCACAATCCCTTACTACAACTGCAAATCTCCTACGTATCAATCCAGCATTTCACAGCTCCAATGGATTATCAAGCGTATTTAATTACAATATGAGCAATTGGCTCAATAAAAATGCTCCCCAATTGTCTTAAAACTCACTTGCACTAAATCTGGTCTTATCCCACAGTCGGTCCTTTACCATTCCGTTATAACCAGTCGTAAATTACCTCCATTTGATCAATGCCACTTCAACCGATTAACCCATCTTTAATGATTCCCAAAGGCACTTCGCAAAATCCATATTCATCTACGTCCACTTTATCTAGCTAATTTTAATATTTGCTCACATCCCTGTAACACAATCGGTACTAGTACCCAATAGTACCATTGGATTAGATGAAACATGCATATTACCCAAATTGCCTTTGGAAATCGAACTATCTCGCTATTAGACGTAAGTAGATACACTCAAAACCATTGGATCTCAATGCGAGTAACCTTCCTCTTAATAGGAGTAGACTAAAGCAACCAAGAAGAAACCCAAGGGTCTATTCTCTACCTAAAAACTACCCCTAATCCAAAGAATTAAAAAATGGTTCACGAATACAACCACAAAAACACTTTATGTGAAAATATGGCGCAAGTTATACACTACCTAGACCTAATACAAACCGACAAACTCTCATCGTTACAAAACCTAACTCTGAGACCCATCCTCCGAAATCAAGACGTATAACCCACAGATTAAATAAATACTCAAAAATTAACGACTAGAATGAGTGTATCTTTTGCGTTACCAACCTGGATCCATGCGTGAGAAACTTAAAATGACCTGTGCTCTATCCCACAAGACAACAAAGTCATGTTACCATATCAAATTCTCAAGCCGTTTATATAGACGGAACCAATCGATCATAGCTTTGAAAGTAGATTTAAAACTATGTATTCTACAATGTTATGTCCTCTCTATAATGCTAGAGCTAGAATCAGTCCATGAACCTCCTATCCTTACATAACAATATATAAATTTTCAGCACATTCCAGTGTAACAAAGATACTCTTATCCGAGTTTCTGATTAATCGCTCCACAAGTATCCAATAGTAACATATGTTAACAGTTTATAACTAGTTGCATATTTTATCATAGGTAAGAAAGACCTATCTCATCAATGATCTCAATTGTGCTGCCTGTAGACAGGGGGCATGGAGACAAACTAAGAGCCAAACCTGACCCGTCTCTTTTACCTCTAATTGTTTTTAACATAAAAACACAACACGATTTAAAAAATGTGTATCTCTCCTGTCTATCTTGCGTAGCGAGTTCAATTCCATGAAGTGATTCAGTGCCTTGATCATAATCTGTTAACTTATGAGAAAAAAAAAAAAAAGAAAGGCAGCCTGCATGTATACAGTGCAACATAAAAAAGAAATCCCATGCTTAGTCACGAAGGCCCATTAAGTCCAAATCAGTTTGATTTGCTCTTATCATATGTACCATAATAAAGACACAAACTCTCCAGCACGCTTCCAATGATAACCCATTTCTTGAATCATAAATGTAAAGCATAACTAGGCAATATGATATGCATCGCGCCGACAGAACTCTAATTATTCTTCAAATATCTTAACAAACACACACAAAGAACTGACACCTGAACCTCTGACCCCATCGACAACCTTTCACAACACCTCCTCAACACCCAGACCACAGACACCACATCACAAATGATCAAGCCATCATACACTCAACAAAGCCCTACACCACCATCACACAACAACATCATCAACATCTCCCATCATCAACACAGCACCTAGCTACAGCTAAACCACCTCCACACCGAACTCCACCAACAAACAACCCCCACACACACATCCCTGACTGTCCGAAGACCACCAGAATACTCATTGCCGACTTGACTGTCGTGCACTACCTTGAAGCATCCCACACAACAACTTGGGAAAAATTATTCTCCACTGTACATGTCACACTCTACTTCAATGCGTATATCGCACACAACATTACTCGACATCGATTTGATTCCTACTTAAAGTCGATTGGTTCGCTCCGCAATACACTCACACAGCTGATTGCAATCCCAATGTTTCGGAACGATACCAACAATTCTGCAAGGAAAGTATACGCTCACCAACATTTATAGCTACAGTACTCTCTGATAATTCATCGAACAGCGACAAACATAATCTCGAAGAGGCAGAGACTCTAACTCTCCGCCTTTTCGGTTGACGCATCTACCCGGCATAAGTCCATAACAGCAACCTCGCCTAGGTAACGAACTTGTTGACCCAGTACCAATTGCGCGTCGACTTGCGACATCCGCTATGCCGAGAGATATACAACATATAAAGGTCTAACCAGCAACCGAACAAACATCAGCGACTTTTTGCCAGCCATCGCAGATAAGTAAATTTGACTTTGCCCGCGAATACGGCGATCAAGCGGAGCCGTTGACTCATTAAATCTCTAAAACTCAGCAATCTCTAGAGTCTCATCGAGTGTTCTTAATCGCCCCAAAGCATATACTTCTCCCTTTTTCATCACAACCCACCTGAATATTTACCCCTTTTTTCTTTTTTTCTCCCACGCCAAAACCATCTTTATGGCAAAAGGCATCTAAATCAACGTATTTACCTCCTGATTGATTTCCTAATGTTTAACCCTAAAACAGACTGGGTGTTATTGAGTAGCTGCTCAAGACACTGGGCGGGGGCCCATGATCTCGAGCCGACGATCGCCGCCAAAAATTTGCATGTTAGTAGAGCTGCAATGAATCTACACAGACTGCGCCCTAACTGAATTTTTCCCAAAATAACACATCACATATGTATGTCTATTAACTCAGATTAAGTTATGCTAATTACGCATGAAATCATACTATTTGCTATATTTGAAAATTAACTAGACATACTAATACTTGTATTATTCCATTATCAGCATCCTCAACAATTACTAGGAAAAAATTCTATAATCAAAATTTAATTCTTATCATTTCTGTTTTACTCGAATTTCTATGTATCTTTGTCTTTTTTTTCCCACTAAATTATATAGCAGAACCAATTTGACAACATAACTATGATAAAATAAATTGATTTCCAGCCCAATGAAACAGTAAAAATCAATCCATATTTTATAATAGTAAGAAACTCACCGTATTCGAACCGATTTATTTTATTTTAAAGCATGCCACGAGACCTTGCAAAGTTAACAAAGTCGGCTGCCCGGTCCGACACCAAAAAATTCGGCACCTCCCGGAATGGTTCCACCGGAAAAAATGCCGAGGGGGCGGCCAGATGGCTCCCCCCATCTTTGAGGGTTAAAGGCATGCGCTTCGGCAGAGCTGTCATAAGCATCGCGGCAAAATAATCTCAAACGCCCAGTCAATTTCTTTCCCACTTTACAGTATACAAACACCACAGTGCTGACAAGGAACCAATTAGTAAATTATTCCCAGGAATCGTCCCGTTCACAGTACAAAATCCACTTAGTCTGAAATGTGCATGACACTAGAAAATGTAATTGCACAGTTGTCGCTGGTTTCAAAGGCAGTCGAACTTATTCGTCACTTCTGTTCAAACAACTTATACACTCGCTCAACAAATTCAGATTCATATTTATTCTCGATGTTTACAAAATTATATATTCGACATATACATTAAAAAGTATAACTAACAGAATATCATTAACCAGGTCAACATATTAATCCATTTAAAGGAAATAGTTCAGCATAAATGTAGAAAATAAATTAAGAAAACTATTAAGAGCAAACAAGTTCTGCATTAAAACTTCATGCTCTACTATATCTTCCACTCAGCCTCTCTTCATTTCTTCAATGTATTCTCATCCATAATATTAAATTAGGCCTGTAAATACTCACAGCTAACTATATTCAAAATTAAAATGAAATTAAGAATTTTTTACCAAATCAAAATATGAAAAAAAATCAACCAAATAAAATAAATTTTTACTGACCAAATTCAAGCTATAGAGACTAGC
This sequence comes from Paracentrotus lividus, assembly GCA_940671915.1. Classification (NCBI taxonomy): domain Eukaryota; kingdom Metazoa; phylum Echinodermata; class Echinoidea; order Camarodonta; family Echinidae; genus Paracentrotus; species Paracentrotus lividus. Next base: position 30,351,051 of record CALNVZ010003434.1, on the reverse strand, counting down.
AAAAATTATCTACCAAACATTTGGATGAAAAGCCATAGCCTTCCAACAATCGCTTTCCTGAACTAGATCACAGATCACTACATAGTGTGAGAGTACAAGACTTACAGTACATGTAGGTCACCAGTCACATCTCAACGAGAGGACTTTGAAGATCTGCTCTCATTAGAAAAACAACTTGGCGAACTCCCTGTTCATATATATCACACACATTAACCTGGCAGAAAACTTACAATTTACCTGAACTTTCAGTCATTTTTTTTGTTTTTATCCGATCAAAGTTGTATTGAGGTAGCATGAGTAGATCATGTGAAACATTTAAAATATAACCTATATATAGATATATAAAGAAAATTTTAATGAAACCTTTTAAAAACGCAATTGAAAGCCCAAGTATCAGCATCAAATTGAGAACGAAAACCTGAGATATATATAATAAGGCCAGTGGGGATGAGTTCAAAACATTCACCTTGCTCTAAATTAAGAGACCACATAGCAACAGCAGTAATACAATGTATCTACCATAATTGTATCATTTTGGCCATTCCCAAAACCTTCTAATTTAAAAACCCTTATTCGCACTCTGAGACAGTTTCTGTCCAAACTATTCAAATCTCACACAAATTTCCCTACACTGATAAACATTGAAGAAAAAAACTTCTCAAGCTCTACTAAAGAAATTATTTCTTTGCGTTTAAGTGTTACCAGAAACCTGCACGCTAACTTTACAAACCGCTACAACTTGCCACTCTAAAAATGTTATCACTTTCGACAGTCAGCTTTGTAATACCTAACCTGCGATGTAATCCCACTCCGTAAATTAAGTCATTGGAAGACGGGAATAAATTATGCGAGCTGTTCCCTCACAGTACAACCACACCGCTCACCAACTGGCCCGCACAATCTTGGATCGAGTAAACCCACCTACATGTACGTAGCTAGCTACTATACATTTCTAGCAATTGTTGGGCAATATTTATAGTATAATATCACGTGCTATTGCCTTATCATTCAATTATAACTTTATAAATAACTCTAGTCTCATATGTCTTCCTGGTTAGACATGCGCCCATAAATTGCACAAAGTTACCTTTTCTTCAAGATTCCCCCCTTAACATCTAAAATGAGATCATCACTCTTATTTGATCCTCAAATTGGCACCAATTTATTTCCAACTACTGGCCAATCTTTACACAAAAAATCAAATCGTTTTAACCTGAACACTCCTACCTAATAAAAATTACAAAAGGATCAACAGAAAGTAACCCATTTGCCACATAGAATAGCAATAGTATACATTCTCTACATTGGAACCAATGTTAGAAGATTTTTTATCTTCTTCCGTGATTGTAATTGACTCATGATTTTGTAATTCATAAGCAAGCTGTCACTAAACAGGAGATGCTATCACACATTACTACCATGACTTATGTATCAATACTCATTTGCGAATCCACCGCAAAACAAACTCGATAAGCTCACATCGTACATGAGACACACACCACCAGCTGACAAAACAAGCTATAACCACCTCCAGAAAACGCACATACGGAAACGTAATCAACAATCCTAAATCCTTGACGTTAACCGACACCACATCAAGGCTTGTAATAGACCTGCAACTCGCCACAACACAAGGATCGCCTTCACCCCTAATTCGGATAGAGAGAAGAGACGCAGAGACCAACCATGAACACAACAAGCTCCGAGACACATAATTCATGACCACAAATTGCAGACTAACAACTAATGTGTACATTCATTGAGACGAAAGAGTGCTCACGAAGGCCATGCTTCCTGAAGCCCTCTAACCCAGGTACCAAAAATCTAGTTTGAAATAATGAAACAGCTTTAGTCCTATGTGTCGGTAAACTGTAGTTAGAGCTTGATCCAAAGCGGTTAAAAGCCTGGCGGATAATAAATTCGAGGCAGATTTTCTTAAAAAGGGCTATAATTCACATACATGAGTCATTGCGCAAAATCACATACCTGAACATTACATCCTGAAAACTATCAGCAACATTTTAAAGTACACGTATAACCAAGACAACGAGTCTCGAAGTTAAAAAGAGCACAGACCCAACACACTTACAGATCCACTCCGCATTATATAAACAACCACACCATATTCTAACGACCCCCCAATGTTCTACAAACCCATGTGCCAACCAATGGATCCACGTATGTACTTACACAACAAGGGCAATCACATCAAATTTCAAATCGGACGAATGTCTCTTTAGTGACGCTTTTGCATTATCCTGTTGAAATTAGAATAACCATAGCGAATAATGGACATTTCACTATCAACCAGGAATTAGCCAAAAAATCACTGCGACATAAACGAGATTTTCTCTGCACTAGTACATTCGAACCGTTCTTGAATTATAGAAACACCCTTTTAAATTGAAAATAATCGCATACTGAAATCTACAAACTTAAGACAAACGCAAACAGAAATATGAAATAATCACTGATTTTCGAAGCGGCCCCAATTGGCAATTTCTTTTTGAAATGCATCTTTGTAACTTCTCATAGGTTAAATCTGTTAGTTTAATTTATTAATTTCCTATTTTATACTAAAGGTGCAGGAGAAATATAATTATAAAATTTGCCAATACTGAGGGATCAAAACAGGGATTCATTTTGACCATTGGGAACATCTTGGTCATCTCACTGCGCGTTAAAAAAGCGGCTATTTAGTTTAGGTGCCGAGACTAAGCACCTCATTGCAACTAGATACTTACAAATACATGATACTTACAACATTTCATCTAGCTCCCCTGCTCAGCCTTCCAGTTATTAACTCAGTCTCTGCAAAACCAGAGTTTACATGACATTGATGTTACTTAATACTTACAGCATTTCATTAAGTCCCCTCTCAGCCTTCCAGTTAACTGCAGTCTACTGCAACCAGAGTTACAACACTTCTATGTTATTAATACCATTACACATCTTCATCTCTAAGTTCCTAATCTCAGCCCCTTCCAGCTTTTAAAACCTCGCGTACCTGCCAGACCAGAGCAGTTTACATACACTGAGTATTCAAACTTACACCATCATCCACTCCTAGTCCACCCTCTCAGCCAATATCTCCAGCGTTTATACTCAGATCTTCTGCACAGACCAGAGCCTCTACATACACTGATGCAATTAATACTTACAATTTCAGTCTAGTCCCTCTCAGCACCTTCACAGTTTAAACTCAGTCTCGCCAAGACCAAGAGGTTTACATACATGATGTCATTAATACTTACACATGTTCATCTAGTCCCCCTCTCAGCCTTCCCAGTTTACTCAGTCTCGCAAACCAGAGTTTACATACACTGGATGTTGATCTAATACTATAACATTTCATCTAGTCCCTCTCAGCTTCCATTTAACTCGTCTCTGCAAGACCCCAGAGTTTACAGTACACTAGTTTTCATTAAACCTTACCCCATTTCATCTAGTACCCCCTCTCAGCCTTCCAGTAATCAGTCTTGCCGAAGACCAGAGTATACAATAACACTGATGTTAATTAATACTTACACATTGCATCTAGTCCCCTCTCAGTTTCCATTTTAACTCAGGTCTCTGGGCAAGACCAGAGTTTTTTGCGTTACACAGATTGCGAGATTTCTCCATCACGTCTCCCGTGCACTTTCATATTAATCTACAACACCAAACAATAATTAGAAAGAAAAAAATATTTAACGATGAATAACTGGTGCAAAAAGCGGTCAAAATTAATTAAATTTTTATTGCTCTGATCATGAAAACCAAACGTACAGAAAATTATCTTAAATAGAAAAAAACAAACAAGCCTAGGCGCATACTGCCTGCAGAAATTAAATCACATCCTCTCTTCTTTGAGAGGAAGATGTCAGTCTATTGGTTATTCCCATCCTTGGGAGGAAGATGTCAGTATATCGGTTATTCCTATCCTTGAGAGGAAGATGTCAGTCTATTGGTTATTCACATTTTTTTTTTCATTTGGCCTGCCCTGTCAATAGCATTCTCTAGGGATCAGGATCCCTAGAGAATCAGGATCTCATGTGCTTCCAAGTATATGAGCGTACTTCCAGATAGACATGGGAATTTGATAGAATATGTTAGAGTGAGTCCTCATTTCCTCAATTGTGGCAGGTCTCGTTCTCGGTCTTGGCCTACTTCCTCGGCTTCCATGTTTAGAACATGACTTTAGCTTTCTTTACCTCTTAACTCCTCTCCTCTGCAGCAGCGATCAGGAGTAGAATAAGCCTTGTGAAATGTCCAGTAATGCTGATGTTTGTTGTGCATGTAGAAATATGTTTAACAGATATTCTCTGTTCTAGCCTCTCAATATATGCGTCATTGCTATTTCGTCCAGCATCAGTGGCCATCTTCAGTGGAAGAACCCAAACTTCAGGCACCACAATCTTCAATTTACTTGGGAGGGTACATCTATCGATACATTTCAGTCCATCTTTCACATCCCCTGGTCCTCATTAATCTGGTTCTTGTGAGACAGCTCCTTATTGAACTAGCAACACAAGCTCTTAACAGGGGCTTCTGATATTGTTGGAATGACCTCATCCGCTACACTGTTACGTGTCCTGTCATCTACCCTTCCGTCCCTGATGGTCAGGTTCCTTGTTTTCTTTGGTGCTAACTTCATCCTACACCAGCTTATCAGCTCGTCATGTGCTCAAGATCCTTCATCGATTGAGTAAAGTCGGGTCATCCATGAAAGCTCGTATTTCTTGCAGCTTGAGTCCAGGTTCGATCTCAATACCTCTTCAACTGGAAAATGCAGCTACACATGTAGCTCCTTTCTCTTTTGCAATGACAAATAGGATTCGATAGATGGCACACCCAATTCGAATGCCTTCAAGCTGAAGGAGCTGATAAGCTGACGTGAATTCCTTGGTGGTAAATCTCATCTTGAAGTCCTGAAAGTAGCACTTCAGGAAGTTGCTATGAGTTTATGTGTATGTGTATGTGTGTGTGTGTGTGTGTGTGTGTGTGTGTGTGTGTGTCGATGGGTGTGGTGTGAGGGTGTGTGCATGTGTTTCCGTGCATGCACAAATGTTAGTTTTTGTCTGTTTATGCCTACATACCCGTCAAATTTTGTGTTAAAAGATCACAATCATCATTAAAGTTTATTATTGGTCATGTGACTATTTCTCACAGACCTCATTCAAAGTCACTGGAAAAACAAAGAAAAACAAAATAAATTTGCACAATAATGAAATTAATGGGCATCCATCATGAAATAATATTTTTGTGGCTTTACATTTTGTTTTTAATGTTATGAAGGATATCTGAACAACTTTTTTACAAACGTTTAACTTAAGTTGATGAAATTATAGCATATAAGGTTGCAAACTTGCATAAATTTGCATAATTAAATAGTTTCAAAACATTACATTATTGTTTTCTTAAATTCTAATGCTTATTCTAGTAATTTAACATGATATTTATTGTGGGTGCGAAATTAGGCGGCCATTATGAGGGTATAAAGTGGATAAAACCAGGGAGGAATGGATACATAAGCTCAAAAATGGTCAATTTGGCGGCCATTTTGTTTATGCAAATTAGGTGGTGAAAACGTGAGAAATCGGCTTGGGAACCGGTCTTATCAGATTCAGCACACTTGAATTATGTGAAATAGCCTGGTTCCCAACTTTTACCTAAAAATGCTTCTAAAAGCTTATAGAGGCCTCTTTTTTTAAAATGGCTCTAGACTAGATGGTACATGTAGCTCAGCTGCGTGGGTTTGGGAAAAGCTAACTTGATAACTGTGTTATCAAATATGTTATGATAGTGTACCGACATATTCCAATATTGATGTCAAATTTTAGTTTGTATAAAGTGTACTGAACTTGATATGCTGGTATTTGATGAAATGTAAGCCAGTTAAAGGAATATAAATGTTTTTTTATTTTAACAAGCTTTTTCCCTTCATCTTCATACACTTCAATCGTATTTTAATTTTTGACATGTTTAATAACAGAAGGATGTACAAATGAAAAAAAAAATCACATTGGGGCTGTGTCCTTTTTTAAAAGCCATTGAGAAATGAATTGAAAATATTTTCTAAATTTGATTATGTAATGACACATCTTTTTTGAATATTCACAGATTCACACATTGGATTAGATGGTCTAAAGAGAGAGGTAAGACTTGCTCTTTATCTATTTAGGCTTTACAAGTCCCCTACACCATTAAAAGGCTTATTGCCAATATCAGCAAGCGGAGTTGCCATCCGTTATATTTTAGAATTAATTTGTGAAATGCGTTTCGCTAAAACTTAACGATGAGTATTGTGATGTTTTAGAAGTTCCGAAATATTTATCCCTTTTGCAAAGATATATATAGATGTTGATCATTTACATGTATTTTAAGTATAATATGTTACAAAATATATGAAAATTGGTATGTTTAAAAATATATGAATATATGAATATGATAGGAATTCATACATTGCAAGTGATTCGTTCAAATTCACTCAAATTCGTAGATTGATTTAGAGGAGGCAGGATATTTATTCATCAAAATAATATAATGGAAAAATAAAAATTTATACCTATTACGTAGGGTGCTATACACTTCATGTCATCTAGTGACAAGCTGCTAAGATGGAATGTGCTTGGTCTGCAAGGTGCTTTACTCAGCCATTTTATACATCCAGTCTACTTGGAATCTGTCACATTAGGTAGGTCATAGGTCAAATACAATCAACCTTGTCTATTGTTGAATCCTGTGGGGCTGAAGAAATATTTTTTACTTTAAAAAAGCTGACTTATGAGGGGCTAAAGACAGTAAAATATAAAGAGGAGATTACCTGAAAAGACCTTATTTTCAAATTCTTTGTTTTATTCTATGTTCACATTGATTTTTGAATAAAACAAGATATATTTTTATATATAAAGGCCCGTTGCAATGGAAACTCTTTAGAACAAGGTCCCTTGAACCAAAAGTTTTGTTTGTTATATCAGGTATCTTGCTATATATTAGTATTCAATCAACAATTAAAAGCAACAACAAAAAAAAAACAGCTCGTCATATGATGATGATCCATAGCATCCATGTAAAAGAAAACATTCATATCAGTGGGGGTATTTCGTTACATCACAACTCTTTATATCAAGTTTTCCCTGTATTTGACTTAAATCACTCGACAGGGAGCATGTACGACCATGGCCACCTAACGAGGGCGCTATGCTGCCGAGTGGATGACGGCGTCACAGGAACCCTCCCATCAGGCTTTGCTCTACACCATCCTCTAGTAGCTCAGGTATCTCAGGCGGTTAGAATTCAAAATGGCCTCCAGCCAGGCATCAGTGTGAACTTCTCCAACGAGGACAGCATGTATGAGGTTTTAGACTGCGGAAGAGGACGTGCTCATCAGACGTGAGTAGAAAGAATCCCTAACATTTGCTCTTGCTCATAGACGTAGCTGGTGACTAACTTGATCCCTGTTCTAAACGCTATACCTTTTTCAAAATCTACCCCAAACTCAACATACAACCCTCAGAGGGGTCAGAAGGCTCTCAGGAGGCAAAGCATTGGAAGGGCAAGCTATTGTTAACACACCATGGCTTGTCCCTCCAATCCTTTCTTTTCGCAGAGCCTTCCGAAGCATTCGACAACATCATTGTAATCCTATCCCTAACCCTACATCTGAGACAAAATAAAGCCTGGAGCAATTGTCGTTTGAGCAAATGTCTTGGCACTACTGTATTAGCCAATATTTTCGCGTCCAGATATTTTCGCGATTTTGGACTAGTTGGGGAAATTCGCGAGAGCAAAATTTCGCGATTTTGGTGATGACTTCATTACTATAAATAGCCTTGTACTGAAGTGGAAATTTTCGCGATGACCGACTCGCGAAATTCGCGAAAATAACCACTTATACATTTTTAGAGAGCAGCAGTTAAATTGCGATACTCAACAAAGGCCTTTAGATTTCACAGTACTTTTCTAGAAGCAATTCTTTTGTTAAACTGATACCATCTGAGCAAGCTAAATTATCTTTAGTTTCGAAAGCGTTGTGTCAGATAACAATGTTTGTATATCTACAGTCTGCTCCCATTCTGTTGATCACAGACACAAGAAGATTTTGTAATAATGAGGCAATTCTCCCAGTCCCAAAGTCCAACATGTATTAACATGTCGTTGTGTACCTGTGAGTTGAGTTTAATGAGATTTCGTAACAAATTAATTCCTCTTGGTCCTGAGCACCTCGTTATAATGGGAGTGAACTGTTCCATGAATGGTGTTTCCCCGTAAGTATATCAGTGATGCCACTTTTGAGACTAAAGTAGGAATTCCTACTTTTTCAACTTACTTTTCACCACAGGAAACATTTTTTTTTTGTACAGGAGGACCCATTCTAGATGATTTTCCTACTTTTTTATCACTGCTTAATGGCATCCCTGTTATATACTCCTGATAGTGTTTCACAAAGAGTTAAATTCTATTACACGTCAGTCGGATGCATGCCATTGAGAAGTGTAATAATTAGATTGCGTGTTGAATACAGGATGCACTCAGAATTTAAGTGCGACTTTCTACTTAACTCTTTGTGAAACATCCCCAGGAAGTGTAAACAACCTATATATTAAATGCAAAATGAAGAGAGCTTTACCTATTTTAAAATTTAGTACAAATTGTTTTAGTAGAACTGATGCTAAACCGTTGAATGTGCCATTGCCTTCAATGACCAGAATCTTTTCTGTCTCACTGTCTATTGTTCTTGTTCTCCCTCCTCTCAATGTATATAATAGATCTCCATTCAAGAGTGGTACTCAAGCAGCCAGCCGACTCTGCAAGGCAGCGTTCTACTTCCGATTCCGAAGCACCGCCACCCTTGCCAAGAGAGACGATTTGATGTCTGCCTCCAACTACCAAGAGGCTAAAGTAAGTGGGGTTTTATCCTTTCAGTGGATTAAAGTTTAAATACATTTTTAGCTGAGATGAGCTTATGCCGTGGCGTGGCGTCCGTCGTCCGTCCGTCGTCCTTTCACAATTTCAAAATGCTTCTTCTTCGTCATTTCAAAAATTACACAGAATTTTGAAATTTTGTCTAGAAAATTATTTATGCTAATTTATGAGTAATTTTTTCATAAATCACCACCTGGTAGAGCTACATGAGGTTCACCAAACTTCTACACAGAATTTTGACATTTTGTCTGGAAAATTATTTATGCTAATTTTGTCTGGAAAATTATTTATGCTAATTTATGCATAATTTGTTCATAAATCACAAAAATTGCTTCTTCTTCGTCATTTCAAGTCTGATTTCAGTTCTGTTTGCTTTATATGATAGCACTAGGTAGGGGATTCTAAACTTCTACTCAGAATTTGAAACCCATTAAATACGCTAATTTATGCGCATTTTTCAAAATTCACTAAAAATGCTTTAGGACTTCATTTGTTGACCGATTTTGATGATGATTTATGCAAGCATAAAAATAGTGTTTATTTCTTTGCGAGATGCCGGATGAGCCCCACATCATTGATGTGCTAGTATTTGAATGTTACATGCACTTGTATATATTCCCTATTTGTGATGGCTTCTTGAACAAGATTTGTTTCATAAAATTATGAAGGCATTAATCAGAAGTTAGAGCCAAGAGGTTTTAAAGTGGAATATGATATGCGCTTTACAAAAGCCATATATTTTTTTTCTTGTTATCCACACCGCATCTTACCTCATTAGTCTGTTTCCATCCATTGCTGCATGTAGCCCTCCCTCTTGGCCCTTTTCCATCTTGTGTCCATTCTGTAGTGTCGAGCATTTATTATCTTCTCTTATATTTATCATTGAATGTATTTTGGTGAAGTAATGAAATATATCTAATTCTGAAATTGATAAATTGATGACATTTGTTCCACTTTTAATCAATGCTATCTGAGATGCTCAGATGCTATAAAAATTTTCTTCTTTATTCTTTGTTTTGCAGGACTTGTGTGCCTGTTACCAACAAGCCAAGCGTCTTTTCAAAATGCATGTCGAGGGCAAAGGTTATGGTCACTGGTTCACTGCACCTAAAGATGTCAACTTCTTTGTCAAATAGAACCATGGATGATGGAAGATACTACTCATCATCTGATTTAAAGGGAAAGTCCACCCTACTTTGTCAAATATATCATGGATGACTGAAGATACTACTCATCATCTGATTTAAAGGGAAAGTCCGCCCTACTTTGTCAAATAGATCATGGATGACGGAATATGTACCACTCATCATCTGATTTAAAGGGAAAGTCCACCCTACTTTGTCAAATAGATCATGGATGATGGAATATGTACCACTCATCTGATTTAAAGGGAAAGTCCACCCTACTTCGTCAAATAGATCATGGATGATGGAAGATGTACTACTTATCGTCTCATTTAAAGGGAAAGTCCACCCTGTTATTTGGATTAATAGCTGATGAATGACTGAAACAGATCTGTGAAATTCGGAGGAAAGTCTGATACTGCCAAAGGAAGCTATGAATATTTAAAGTGCCATCTTACAGTCTACTCCTGTGATAATGAGCATGAATACTACGAGAATCTATTTCACCAAGGCAATTCTCTCTGTCCCAGTTGAACAAGTGCATATGCAAAGCCAATTATGTGTTCCCTTTAACAAGTTTTTGTTATATCAAGCGGGGGCTGCGGAGCCAGAGGGCTCCACACTGTCTTTAGTAAACGTGTACAAAAAATTACCATCTTATTGTGTGTTTTTTTTTGTATGTTTTTTGTGTTTTTTTGGCATAATTATCCACCTCCCCCATATTTGGAGGGCTCCACACAGTATTTAGTAAATGTGTACAAAAATATCCATACTAATTGGATTTTTTCCCCCTGTAATTATTCACCTTCCCATTTTCTAAAACACTCCACGGCCCCTGACACAGTAATGGACTTGGTCCCGATCACCTCCTTATAGCAGGTGTGGACTGTACACAACCGAACACAAATTTGCTTCTTTCTGATTTACCTGGAAGAGCACCTCCTATTTGACCTTGCACTGATGAATATGTCCTCAATTTTTCATTTTATTGGTTATTGGTGAAAGAATATTGGACAAAACAAGTCTGAAGCATCGAAATATATGGAGAGTGCTGGTGTAAAGGAATTTTTTTCTAGAGATGAAATGAAAATGCATGACATGAAATAGTTAGAGGTAAAAATCATATAACTAAGCTTTTTTGTTATCACACCCCACTTTAAAACATAATGACTGTTATCCTCTTTATCAAACTTTTCTTAAAATTTTCACGCATCTTTTCATGTTCATCAATTAATTGATGCCAATTCAATCCTTGAATTGACTTTCCTTTTAAAGCTGAAATCTGTCACATTATCTCCAGGACTACTGAATTATGATATGAAGTACATTGTACTGTATTCAAAGAAAGTAAGCCCTACCAGTGATGATGCCATTGTCATGGCAATCAATATTCTGGATGAGCTAAATGTTTAACATGTAATGGTGTTCATAGTTTTCAAAAGATCAACTCAATCCTTCAAATGGTATGATTTCATTGATGTGGTCAATGTTAAACAGTCTACTCCTCTTAGAATAAGCACAGGTACGAGAGCTCGTGGTAACGAAGTGTATTTCCTAGTCCGAATGTCAGACATACGTGCACTTGTGTCTATGTACCCATGTGTTAAGGAAAACGAGATGATTACTTGGCTTTATCCCGAACACCTTGTTCAAACTGGAGTTGACTGTATAACATTAGGGAATGACAAGTTGAAGCCAAAGGCTGAAATTGGTATGATAGGCCTTAGTTGAAAAATATTTTATTGGAATTTACTTAAAATGCGGGTAAAATACAAAGAGGGAGAGAAAAAAATTCTTTTGAGACACATTTTACTTACTAGGTCATTGGGTATGCTACTTAGAGCTTTGTTTTGTTTGATGTTATGAAGTAAATATACATTCCAGGGAAGTTAAAGTGTTAAAAGTCTTCAATATTCTTAAAGTTGCTGTCGAGAGAGTGATCTTGTATGATTTTAACAACTCGTGGCTGCAACAATTTGTTTTTCATCTCTTATGAAATTTTGTGAGAAAATAATCATGTGTTGTTCTTTTGGAGTTTGGTAAATACTGAGCCAAATTTTCACTCTGTTCTGAGGGAAACGTCAAGCGAGATGTTTTTAATTCTTGCCTCTTTTGACATACATGTAATTGTGATCAAGATAGAAAATTGTGAACCAGCAAATCACTAAAACTTTTGTTTGTTTGTTTTTTGTGTGTAGTTTTAAATCTTTGTTTATTTTTGTACAATCGCATCAGTTTTGTAAGAGGTATATGTTTTCTTGAATTGCATTACAATGTGTTTGGGACATATTTCAATGCAACAAGGGAATATATCCCTCTTAAGAACCCAAAACTGTTAGATGTATTATGTGGCATTATTTTATCATGTATTTGTTCATGGCAATGATACTAAACCAAACTTACTATGCAAATATATATATATCATATTCCATTTCATGTATATTACATTTATCTTGTCTGTTTACCAAAACTAGAAAAGTGTCTTTTCAATCTTGCCTCATAGGAATGTAGCAGTGTATGTGTATATACCTGTCTGTATTATTTCATTTCATTGTCCAATAGGCCTATAATTATTTCAAAACAGTCTACTCCTATTATAATGACCATGGCTAACACAAGGTTTTGTTTATTATGATAATGCAATTCTCCTTGTATCAAATGTCCAAATTTCAAGCATGTTCAGTTTAAAGACATTTCGTAATGATGAGGCAATTGGCTCAGTAAATTGTCAATTGGTCTTAACTCACTTTGACTAATGCCAGTTTGGTCTTATCCCACGTGGTCTATTACCATTCCGTTTATAACCAGTTCGTAAAGTTACCTTTTGGTCTAATTGCAACTTCACCGATTTACCATTTTATGTGATTCCAATTTCATTGAATGTCCATTTCATCTACTGTCCACTTTGGCTAATATTATTTGGTCAATTCTTGTAACAAACTGGTAATAGACCAAATATACATTGGGGAATTAGATGAAAATGCTATTAGCCAAATTGGCTTTTGGAGGAATTGACTATCTGCTGTTAGACTAAGTAGATATAAACCATTGGCTCAATGCGAGTAACTCTCTATAGTGGAAGTAGACTGTAAGCAAAGAAGAAACAAGTGTCAAAAACTTATCTCAAGAATAAAATGGTCATTAATGCACAGCTATAAAGAAAACAAAAATCACATCTCATTTTCTACAAAACAGCTCATTAATGCATTAAAAAAAAAATTAAAAATTAAATAGTAAATATGGTTTGTTTTAATAGCCATGGACTGTACCTGTTTACAGTCACAAGACAAATGTTTGAATAGATCTCTCTTTTGGGGGAAATGAATCATAGTATTGTAAAAGTAGATTTTTAAACTTTGTTTAGAATAGTCAATGATCTCTTTGAACCATAATGATATGATTCTGTTAAGTCATTTCCGTTGAATACCCCAAAGTAAATAAGGGTAAATTCTGATATTTCTTGTTTTGTTCCTAAATTGTCATGTTGTGCTGCATATCATGAGCATGTACCGTTTTTACTCATTGTTGTTTAATAAAAAAAAACATGAAAAGATCATGTGTTCTCTCCTGTTATTTGTAGTTCAATCCATGAAGTGATTCAGGTGCTGATCATGCTGTTAATTATGGAGAAAAAAAAAAAAGAAGTGGGGCCTGCATGTATACAGTGCATATAAAAGAAGGAAATCCATGCTTAGAGGGCCCATATATTCCAAACTCATTTGTTTTTGTTGTTCATATGTAACATAATTAAAGACAAACTCTCCACCTTTCCAATGATACCTTTCTTGAATCATAAATGTAAAGCATAACTTGCAAATGAATATGTCGGGTACAGAATCTATTTTTTCAAAGTTTTAAGAAAATCAAAGACTGAATGAACGCTGTCCCTGCTGTCCCAGAGCACTGAATAGGATCATGTGCGATGATGTGTGACTCCTTTGAAAGCATCCAAAAACTTGGAAAAATTTATTATGTACCTGACACTCTTATTTGCAATGTATTCGATCAAAGATTTTGACATGGAATTTTGGATTTATTGAAAGTGGATTTGGTTGTGAATTACATCATCACAGCTGATTGCAATCAATTGTGTTCGGATGTACACAATTTGAAAGGAGATTAGCTCACCAAATTTGATAGTACGTTTGAAATAGAAATCGACAAACGATAATCTGAAGAGGCAGAGACTCTAACTCTCCCGCTTTTGGTGTGAGATCTCCCGTCGAAAGTCCATACAGTCAACCTCGCCTAGGTCGAACTTGTTGGGACCCAGACAATTGCGTCGACTTGGGCGTATATCGGCTTATGCGAGGAATTAACAAACATATTAAGTCTAAGGAGGAAAATCAGGACTTTTTTGCCGCCATCGAGATAAGTGAAATTTGACTTTGGCGCGGTCGACGTAAGCGAGGTTGACTCTATTTAAATAAAATTAAATGCTCCTCCACTCGAGTTTGAATTTCTTATGCCCAAGCTATACTTCTCCCTTTTTTCTCACACCCAAGCTGAATTTTCCCTCTTTTTCTCCCACCCAACCATCTTTATGGCAAAAGTGCATCTGAATCACGGTATTTTACCTCCGTTATTGTTTCCGTAATGTTTAACCCTAAAAAGACTGGGGTGTTTTGGTAGCTGTCAAGACTGGGGGGGGGGGGGGCCATGATCTCGGCCGCCGATCGCGCCAAAAATTTGCATGTTAGTAGAGTGCAATGTAATCTACAAGACTGCGCTAATAATTTTACCAAAATAACATCAATTTATTTTATATCAATTAATTATGCTAATTTACGCATGAAATCATACTATTTGCTATATTTGAAAATAAAGCTAGAGTACTAATATTGTAATTATTCCTTATAGCATTCCTAACAATTGTACTAGGAAAAAATTCTAATATCAAAATTAATTTCTTATGTATTTTATTGTTTTATGAATTTCTTATGTATTTCTTTGTTTTTTTTTCACTAATATTATTGCAGAACAATTTTGAAGCATAATAATGATAAAATAAATTGATTTCAGCCAATGAAAGTAAAAATAATCATATCTTTATGAATAAGGTAAGAAAACTCGTAACGGTACGACCGATTTTATTTTTTTAAAGATGCACGAGACTTGAAAGTAAAAAGTCTGTGAGCGGCGCGGTCAAAAAAATTCGCACTGCGGAATGGTCACGGAAAATGTCGAGGGGGGGGGGCCATGATGGCCCCCCAGTCTTTTGAGGGTTAAAGATGGCTTCGGAGAGCTGTCATAAGCATGGGCAAAATTAATTCAAAACGCCCAGTCCAATTTTTTTCCCACTTTTACAGTATACAACACCACAGTGCTGAAGGACCTAATTATTAAATTATTCCCAGGATCGTCCTCGTTCACAGTACAAATCCACTTAGTCTGAAATTGCAGACACTAGAAAATGTATTGCACAGTGGTCGCTGGTTTCAAAGGCAGTACTTTTCATTCACTTCTGTTCAAACAATATACACTCCTCAACAATTCAGATTCAGATTTTATTTCGGTTTCAAAATATATATATTCGACATATACATTAAAAATATAATGTAAACAGATATATTAACAGTCAAATATAATATTAAGAAATAGTTCAGCATAATGTAGAAATAATTAAGAAACATTAAGAGCAAACAAGTTCTGCATAAAAACTTCATGCTCTAATATATCTTCCACTCAGCTCTCTTTATTTTCCTTCAGATGTTTTTCACCATAATATTAAATTAGGCCTGTTAAATACTCACACTAATATCAAAATTAAAATGAAATTAAGATTTTTTACAATCAAAATATGAAAAAAATCAACAAAATAAATAAATTTTTCTTGACAAATTCAAGGTATAGAGACTAGCAATAAATTATCTAAACATTGGATGAAAAGCGATAGCCTTCCAACAATCGCTTTTGAACCTAGATCACAGATCATACATAGTGTGAGAAGTACAAGACTACATGTACATGTAGGTCACCAGTCACATCTCACGAGAGACTTTGAAGATTCTGCTCTCATTAGAAAAACTTGGCGAACTCCCTGTATCAATTATTCACAACAGTAACCTGAGAAGAACTTACAATTTACCTAACTTTCATCATTTTTTTGTTTTTCATCCATCAAAGTTGTATTGAGGGTAGCATGAGTAGATCATGTGAAAATTTAAAATATAATATATATAGATATATAAAGAAAATTTTAATGGAAACTTTAAAAACGCATTGAAAGCCCAGTCAGATAAATTTTGGACGAAAACTGAGATTATATAATAAGGGCAGTGGGTGGTTCAAACATTCACCTTCGCTAAATTAAGAGACCACATGCAGCAGTTATACAATGTATCGTACAGTAATGTATCATTTTGGCGATTCCCAAAACCTTTATTTAAAACCTTATTCACTCTGAGACAGTTTCTTCCACTATTCAATCTCACACAAATTTTCCCTTACATGATAACATTTGAGAAAAAAACTTCTCAAGCTCTACTAAAGAAATTATTTCTTTGGTTAAGTGTATCAAAACCTGGTTAACTTTTAAAGGTACAACTTGCACTCTAAAAATGTATACTTTCGACAGTCAGCTTTGCTAGATTCCTAACTGGATGTAATCCACGTCTTATTAAGTCATTGGAAGAACGGGGAATAAATATGAGCTGTTGCACTCAGGACGGGCGCATCTGTCAGTAAACCACCTACATGTACGTAGCTAGCTACTATACATTTTCTAGCAAATTTGTTGGGCATATATTTATTATAATTATCAGGTTATTGCCTTATCATTCATTTAAGGTTATTTATAAAAATGTAGTCTCATATGCCTTCACTGGTAGCATTGCCCATAAATTGCACAAAATTAACCTTTTTTCAAGATTCCCCTAACATCTAAATGAATCACTTTTTGATCCTCAAATTGGCACAATTTTATTTCAATACTGCAATCTTTAACAAAAAAATCAATGTTTTAATGACACTTTACTAATAAAAATTACAAAGAGGATCAAAGAAAGTACCCATTTGCACATGAAAATAGCAATTAGACATTTTCTACATGAAGCCAATTTAGAGATTTTTTATCTTTCTTGTGATTGTAATTGATTGATTTTGTAATTCATAGCAAGTGTCACTAAAAGGAGATGTTCAACATCTGATTGTAAATACTATTGGTATCACATGATAGTCACATGACTGGAAGCTGCAACAATTACCACCTGAAGATGGACTTATTAATATCCTTTTGAGTTGTTAGACTGCCATCGCCACAGATCTTCACCTATTGGATAGAGAGAAAGAGAGAGACAGAGAAACATCGAGAATAATTATGACATTGCAACTACAATAAATGTGTACTTCTTGAAGAGAAAGGTGTTCAGAAGTGCATGCTTCTTGAAGCCTAACCCAGGTGTACAAAATATGTTTGAAATAATGAAAAGCTTAGTATGTGCGGATGGTAGTTAGAGCTTGATCCAAATGCGGTAAAGCTGGGGTATAAATTTGGGAGATTTTTAAAAAAGGGTATAATTCACTACATGAGTTCATTGCAAAATAATATGAAACATTACATCCTGAAACTATCAGCAACATTTTAAAGTAGGAGATAAACAGAGTCTCAGTAAAAGAGCACAGATAAATCACTACAGTCCACTCCCATTATAACAAACATATTCTAACAGACCCAATGTCAAACATGTGCATGGTTCAGTGTTCAGTATATTAAATTTTCGTGGACAATGTCTCCTTTTAGTGACGCTTTTGCATTATCTTTGAAACTAGAATACCATAGAATATGAATTTCATATCAACAGAAAGAGCCAAAATCACTGACATAAAGAGAATTTTTCTGCCACTGTACATTGAACGGTTCTTGAATTAGAACACTTTTAAATGAAAATAATCATAGAAATCTCTAAATTGGCAACGCAAAGAAATATGAATAATCACTATTTTCAAGCGCAAATTGGCAATTTTTTTTTGATGCATTTTGTAATTTTCATAGGTAAAGTGTTGTTAATTATTAATTTTATTTTTTTAAAGGTTGCAGGAGTGAAATAAAATTATAAAATTTGCCAATTTGAGGATCAAAAAGGGATTCATTTTGACCATTGGGAAATCTTGGTCATCTATGGGTTAAAAAGGTATTTAGTTTGGTCCCGACCAAGCACCTCATTGCAATGATACTTACAAATACATTGATACTTACACATTTCATCTAGTCCCCTCTCAGCCTTCCAGTTTAACTCAGTCTCTGCAAGACCAGAGTTTACATACACTGATGTTATTAATACTTACACATTTCATCTAGTCCCCTCTCAGCCTTCCAGTTTAACTCAGTCTCTGCAAGACCAGAGTTTACATACACTGATGTTATTAATACTTACACATTTCATCTAGTCCTCTCTCAGCCTTCCAGTTTAACTCGGTCTCTGCAAGACCAGAGTTTACATACACTGATGTTATTAATACTTACACATTTCATCTAGTCCCCTCTCAGCCTTCCAGTTTAACTCGGTCTCTGCAAGACCAGAGTTTACATACACTGATGTTATTAATACTTACCCATTTCATCTAGTCCCCTCTCAGCCTTCCAGTTTAACTCAGTCTCTGCAAGACCAGAGTTTACATACACTGATGTTATTAATACTTACACATTTCATCTAGTCCCCTCTCAGCTTTCCAGTTTAACTCGGTCTCTGCAAGACCAGAGTTTGCGTACACAGATGCAATGTCTCCATCACGTCTCCCCGTCACTTCATATTTAATCTACAACACCAAACAATAATTAGAAAGAAAAAAATCATGTTAACATGAATAACTGGTGCAAAAAGGGTCAAAATTAATTAAATTTTATTGCTCTGATCATGAAAACAAACTACAGAAAATTATCTTAAAATAGAAAAAACAAACAAGGCTAGGCATACTGCCTGCAGAATTAAATTCACCACTGCTCTATCGTGAACCTCAGTGAACAGGACAGCAGCCTGCTGACTACAGGGACTTCATAACCCCAAAAACGCTGAATATTCAGCCACATTGAAACCCACACAGTTTGAAAAGCATTACACTAATGGTTCTCAAAATTTCAATATGAAATCATAGATATCCTGAAAGTACCCAAAAAAGTAAAGCCAGTAATTGACTTATAAATTTCAAAGGATTTCAGACTGACCTATATGTTTATAGTCATGTTGGCAAAATGAGCTAAATCAAATAAATTACGATTTGAATCTCATTTAATGTTACTGGATCATTTTAAGCATTTATTATAATTTATATGTAGATTACAGATAGATTCTTTTTACAATGAATCATTTACCTCGTTTCCGCACACCTTCTCCATTGCTTTGATCATATCAAGTACTGAGTAACCCTTGCCCACACCTAGGTTATAGACCTTCAGACCCCCCCCCCCCCACCCACCCCCTCCATGGGATTAGGGTTAAGCATTAATTGTTATTTATCTGTAGGATGACAAATGGATTCTTTGAACTATTTACCTCTTTTCCACATGCTTTCTCCATTGCTTTGATCATATCAAGTACTGAGTAACCCTTGCCTGAACCCAGGTTATAGACCTTCAAACCACATCCCTCGGAAGCTTTGCTCAATGCAGCCACATGTCCAGATGCTAGGTCCAAAACATGGATATAATCACGTACACCTGCCAAAGAAAAAGAAAAGAAATGCTTTCAAGGACTGTACCATTAGAAGTTAATGAGAAAATTAAGCGATGGGTCATAAAAAAAAAAAAAAAAACTTTTTGGAAGGGGAGATCAATGGAATGGCGTATATTTTATTTGGAAGAAAAACTCCTTTTTTGAGGATCTTTTTTAATGAATACGACTACCACAAATAATGTTTGACACAAGATTTTAAAATGTGCAGAAGTTTTGTGTGCCTCATATTGTTCTACTGAACAGGGAAAAATTTGAATTGGTTCAAATATGAAAGAGAAATGGTCATAATACAGTTGTCCGCAAAATTGTTCATACCCCTGACATTTTTTAATTTTTTTTAATTTTCCTTTTAAATAAATGAGTTTTGCCAAACTTTTTGGTGATCAGTATGTTACTAACATCTCGACTTTTAGGAAAGTTTGATATTTTGAGCAATTTGGTATTCCAGGGGTATTTTATTGACAGATTTACGAAAAACGCCATGTTCATAATTATTCATACCCTAGGGGTACCCAGTCCAATTTCTTATCAAATAACAACGAGTACATATCATTTTCATCAAATAACCATCTGAAATAGTTTCTGCAAGAGTCTACAGTCTTTTTTCATGGCTTCTGAGGGGTCTGGCCCATGTGTCCTCTGGAAAACCTCCAGGCTGAGTCAGGTTGCATGGTCTTTGAGCCATCCTGTGAGTCTTCAGCTTCCCAAACCCTTTAACATTGGTTTCTTGTCAGGACTTTGAATTTTCCACTGAGGAACATTCATATGAATGTTATTGAAATAAAATAACCGCTTTACCCACACTTTTTAGTCCATGATTTAACACTCAAATGCTTCATTCATGAGCACCAGATGTAAGACACTAGGGAAAAAGCTTCCATGGGCATGACTAAAAGTGCAAGATGTCTCCTTGAATTGCCAAATAAGTATACTGAGAGGCCTACAACAACCCACAGATCACAACCAAGGTCGGAATGGATACCACTGACCAGCCAGAGACGAAGGTGCCAAAGATCGAATACTACATAGAGGATATCTTTACAGACACATCCCATTACAGACTCCAGTTGTGCAGTCAAACCCACCGGGAGGCCTCTGGACAGTTTTTGAGCTCATTTAAACTAGAATTTTAACTTTTGTACATTAGTATATAAGTTGAAGAGAGAAAATTGGAATTTACGAGTGATATGGACTTTCCTCAATTTGGTAAAAAAAAGATAAATCCTTCAATCTAAAGAACAGTATCCTGATCTTGGCACGTGGCATTCACATAAAACTGCTATGGGGAATTATCAGTGCTGGTAGCACTGGGAATCTGTTCAGAACAGGAGGAATCCCGGTAAAGACATTTTATAAAGATCCTGGATGAAAACTTGCAGAAGTGTGCTTGCTAATGTTACCTCGGACAGCATTGGACATATCAACAGGACGCAGTTCAGAAGCATACGGCCAAGTTTAGTCAAGAAGTAGTTCAAGGACAATCATAATGAATGATCTGGAGAGGAAAATTCGATGACCTGACAAGAATCCCTTTAGAAATGTGTCTGGGAAGTTGAAGACTCACAAAACGGCTCAAAGACTATGCAACCTTACACAGACTGGACGTTTTTCCAGAAGACGCATTGGTCAAAACCCACTGAAGACAGTAAGGATGGTTCTGGACATTCGCAGGAACTATTTTAGGTGGAAATTTGAATAAATAATTATAATCGAGATGATTAGATAAGAAATTAGATAAAGCACCCCTATAGGGTATGAATAATTATGAACATGGCGTTTTTAGTAAATATGTCAACAAAATACCCCTGGAATACCAAATTGCTCAAAATATCAAACTTTCCTAATAGTGTAGATGTAAGTAACATACTGATCACCAAAAAGTCAAAAAATTCAAAAAACTTTAAAAATGTCAGGGGTATGAACAATTTTGCGGACAACT
Source organism: Paracentrotus lividus (assembly GCA_940671915.1). Taxonomy (NCBI): domain Eukaryota; kingdom Metazoa; phylum Echinodermata; class Echinoidea; order Camarodonta; family Echinidae; genus Paracentrotus; species Paracentrotus lividus. The sequence continues at coordinate 30,329,410 of CALNVZ010003434.1, read as the reverse complement.
GTATTTTGCAAAATCTATATATAGTAGCATAAATATGCTCTATGTTGTTCAATCAATTCATTTGGAAAAGAGAAATCCAAATAAGTAAATAAAATGAAGGAGAATTAGCATATTTTGTAATTTTTGATTGAATGTGTTTCAGCAAGTTTGTAAGTTACGAATGACTTTACAAACGACTGGTTGTCAGTTCTTGCACTATATTATAAAGTATGTGATAAGTTTATAGCACCAAAAACATGTCCCAGTTGTCCGTAACTTTAAGAAAGACTTGCTGAAACACCGCCCTGGTGTATCATAAGCTGTACCAAAGAGTTTGACACATTCTCTTTTTCCTACAGTACAGCTACCAAGACACAAAAGGCATCAAGTTGTATGGTATTTTCTGAGGATTCTTGCGATGCACATAATAGAGTATATTATATTGCATGACACTAAGAGCATGAAATATTATATCATATTTACCTGTTCCATCTGGTGTATCATAATCCGTACCAAAGACTTTGACACACTCCATCTTTCCTACAGCTACTTGAGAGACAAAAGGCATCAAGTTGTTTGGTACTCCCTGAGGATTCTCTCAATGCACATAATTACATTATATTCCATGACAGAGCATGCTATATTATATCATATTTACCTGTATCATCTGGTGTATCATATTCTGTACCAAAGACTTTGACACACTCCCGCCTTCCTACAGCCGCATGAGACAACAGGCCACAATTTCTCAGGCATTTCCTGAGAATTTTCTCCAACACATATAATCCAGCATATTATATCTGAAGAGAGTGCAATATTATATATTTACCTGTTCCATCTGGTGTACCATAATCTGTACCAAAGACTTTGACACACTCTCTCCTTCCTACAGCTACCCGAGAGACAAAAGGCATCTAGTTGTTTGGTATTCCCTGAGGATTCTCTCCTACCCACATAATCCTGTATATTGCATGATAGGGCATGCAATATCATATCATATATACCTGTTCCATCTGGTGTATCATAATCTGTACCGAAGACTTTGACACACTCTCTACTTCCTACAGCTACCTGAATGACAAAAGGCATCAAGTTGTTTGGTACTCCCTGAGGATTCTCTCCTATCCACATAATCCAGTATATTGCATGATAGGGCATGCAATATCATATCATATTTACCTGTATACATGTATACATGTATATTTACCTGTTCCATCTGGTGTATCATAATCTGTACCGAAGACTTTGACACACTCTCTCCTTCCTACAGCTACCTGAGATACAAAAGGCATCAAGTTGTTTGGTACTCCCTGAGGATTCTCTCCGATGCGTCCTGATTTATGAGCACCCACGGGGTTGAAGTAACGTAATAGCACCACATTCCATTTCTGTGGAAAAGAAAAGAAGGAAAACTTATTGTAATTCAGAAATCCGACATAATACACTCCATTCAAAGATGGTTTTGATGTGTGGAAAGAAGAGTAGCAGCTACTCTGTATTGAACAAAGATCTTAATGATTTTTGCCACATCTTCATCAATTTTAAAACATTATGAAACAGAGGTCTCATTTATTAGGTCATGGCATAAATGCTTAATCCAACATACTAGATTGTACCTATGTCAGTTCTAACCATTTTAAAATTTTCATAATTATGTTGGGGTATAAGTTGATCTATCAATGATCTTACTAATATCAGTTCTTCTCCATATATTCATTGTTTAATTTGTTAGTTGCCAGTGGTGTTGTTTACTCATAGAAGCAGATGTCGCCTTTTAGTGACACTTGAACATTATCTTTGAAACCAGAATGAATCACACATTACACATCAGGAGATTGGGCAAAAATCACTGACAAATATGAATTCATTTCTGGTGCCGTATATCAAATCGTATATAATCATTGAAATCTCAAAATTGGGAACGTAAAAAATGTCAAATTATTATTTCTATGCACAAATTTGTATCATTTTGATGCATTTAGTAATCTTCATGAAAAAAGGGGTCATTAAGTTCCAATTTTATTTCTTTCAATGCGTTAAATGCTTTATCCCGAGTGAAATTAAAATATAATTGGTGCCAATTTGAGGATAAAAAAAGTGATTCATTTAGATCTTTGGAAATTAAAAGGTAAACCTGCATGAACACTTACCTTGTCAGCTGTTGCTAGGTCCTTGAGTATCTCTTCAATAAAGTACTTTGTCTTCCCATAGGGGTTGGTTATACCACGTCCTACATGATGTTTCTCATCGATAGGCAGATAGTCCGGTGAGCCGTACACTGTGGCTGAGCTGGAGAATATGATGTTGTAACACCCAAACTCTTTCATCACCTGCACAAATAAAATAAGAATGAAAATAAGACTAATTTAGTTGCGTCTGTCAGTGAATTTATAGAACGCCTAATATGAAAGTTTCATTTATAAAGCTGCGTTCACACATCAAAGAATTAGCTGTCGATTCTGCACAGCTGCACATAAAGAGAGTCCAATTAACTCTATGTGTCCGCCATACAGCTGGGGGGCTTCCAATGTACTACGCATGCACCATGAGCGCGTATGTCTGCGCGTAAGTACATTTTGCTGTGTTACGCATATATACGCACAGATGGAGCATGCGTATTAGATTGGAAGCCCCCCAGCCATGGCCGCCACAAGACAAACATCACCCAAACTACATTCATCTATACATCCAGTATAATAAGATTTGATTATAACTGCTAAAGGTTAATGACTTGGTCCTGATCGTCTCATAATAAAGGGAGAGGACTGTATTTATAAAAGATTATTAATTACTCACCTCTAAAAGGGCAATTGTTCCTCCCACATTGCAGTTGTAGTATTCAATAGGCATACTAATGGATTCCCCTACTGCTTTCAATCCTGCTGCATGTATCACATGTGTGAAAGAATGCTACGGGGAGAGAGAGGGAGAGAGAGAGAGAGGAGAGGTTTGGTTACTGGTTTATATCAACTTGGTTTACTAGCAGATTATCTAATTCTTCTCATGTACCACATCAGCTAAACCCACTTGTTCTACTGTAAATTTGGTCTGATTGACGTTTGCTCCAATTATCACTTAGTCTAATAAATAATTTGAGGGCTAATTTTCATTTAGTGTCATGGTCTAATTGTCCCGTCAGCTACTTACTTTTTTCTATTTCCCCAAATAAAAATTTTAGTCAAATTCATCTTTAAATAATAAAATATAGACTTCGTAGTGTTAGACCAAGTAGATATTAGATGGAATGATATGCCTAACTGGAAATAAAACACAGTGGTAAATGGGCTAAGTGGCAATTAGACCAAATGGTTATTTGACAAATTGATTGAAGAGGAAAAGGCATTAGATCTTGATGGATGGGACCAGTGGTTGTAGTCCAAATAGCAATTCACCAAGTTATTTTAATACTGTATCACATGTTTGAATGGATACCTAAATAACAAACAGAGAGAAAGAGAAAAGCGTGAAGTTACATACAATGTACAAAATACAATGTAAGCGCTTTGAGCCTTATGGGAAAAGCGCATTATAAAAATTTGTATTATCATTATTATTAATCATAAAGAAGGGTAAAGACGTTCTAATTTTTCTATAAAGACTGGATAATGTGGATGAGAATTTTATCTCAACCTATTAATAATGCATGATCAGAGTGTTACATTTTGGAAACACATGTGACATAGTGGTGGCTTTGAAACCTTTGCAAGCCAATGTAATCTAGATTATGCAAAATAGGAAATCTTCTGTCGTTTGATTCCGAGACAAAATGAAACAAAATTTTTTGAATGGCACGAATACAAAAATCAATTCTAAAGACAAGATATATTGCATTTTTTTCAAGTCCTGTACTAACAGCATACAAGAAAACTATAATGATATTGTATCATTAATTAGTACAAATGGACTAAAATACTTCTGTGGCATGTTCCGAAAAAAAGAAGCAATTATACCTTTTTAAAGACATTCTGGAGAGCAGTCTTGTCACGTATATCAACCTCATAGCATGTGACTTCCTTTCCTGTTAATTTCTCTATCCTCAGAATCACCTCTGGTTTGGTACCAGTTCCTGAAACAAAAGAAAAGATATATTCTTAATTCAATTCATTTCAATTCAATTTTATTTCACATCTCTTAAAAAAGCATACAAAAGAGAATAGTTTAAACGAGAGGAAAGTTAACATGAAAGTAACATAGATCGAACAAACAGTCTCTCGGGGGGGGGGGGGGGGGGGGGGGGGGATGGACCAGCCTTCCAAGGGACGTGCCCTGTGGGGAGGAGCAATCCTCCAGGGGCTTGTCAGGTGAGACGGTAAACACCTGTTGTCTACAACCTATTGGTCCACTAGCCAATACGTTCACCTCCATTCAGTCTAAACCCTAATCGTCCACTAACCATTTGGTCTACACCCAATCGGTCCACCCCACTCGTCTATCATTCCAATTCGTCCATCCATCCAGTTTGGTCTACATCCAATTGGTCCACTCACCAGTTGGTCTACATCCAAATTGGTCACTCACCAGTTGGTCTACATCCAATTGGTCCACTCACCGGTTGGTCTACATCAATTTGTTCGCCACTCACCAGTTGGTCTACATCCAATTGGTCCACTCACCGTTGGTCTACATCCAATTGGTCCACTCACCAGTTGGTCTCATACTCCTCAATTGGTCCACTCACCGTTGGTCTACATCCAATTGGTCCACTTCACCATTTGGTCTACATCCAATTGGTCTACTCACCAGTTGGTCTACAACCAATAATTGATCAACTAACCATGCGTTGTATCAATTCTTCAATAGGGAGGGGCAGACAAAATATCAGTAACAGGTAAATTTTAAAGTGGGGGCTATGTGAGGGGGGGTGTGGGAGTTGGTGCAAATATTTTTCGGAACTTTGGCCGTTATACATCAGCCGTAGGGGTCAATCGCGGTATAAAAATGTATTTTATTCCACAGGGAGGAACTTAGTCATCCCCCTGTTTACCAGAACGCAGAACACTGTGCTAGATGCTTTATGTGGCAGCTTAGTTGTTTATCTATTGTTAGTTTGATTTCATGTGGTATATATTCGATACTAAACCTAACACGTTACTATGCAACTGAATATTATATATATCATAATTCACCATATTCACGGTGGTTAGCGAATTTCCATTTATATCCTTATGTCTTATCTTGTCTTAAGCCAAAAGCGTAGGGTAAAAGATGTCTTTTCATCATTGCCTCATAGGAATGTAGGCAGTGTATGTGTATATACCGTGTCATGTATTATTTCCATTTTCATTGTCCAATAGGCTATAACTTATTTTCAAAACAGCTTCTCCTATTATATGAGTACCATGGCTAACAAACACAAGGATTTTTGTTTTATGGATATACTGCATTACTCCTTTTGTAATCAATTCAAATTTCAAGCATGTACAGTTTTTAAAGACATTTCGTATGATGCAGGCCGCCAATTGGCTTCAGTAAGATTGTCAATTGGTCTTAACTCACTTTGGACTAATGGTTTGGTCTAATCCGCACGCGTGGTCTATTACCATTCCGTTTATACCAGTTGTAAAGTTAACTTTTGGTCTCTAATTGCAACTTCACGATTTACATTTTACTGTGATTCCAATTTCATTGAATGTCCAATTTCATCTATCGTCCACGTTTGGCAATATTATTGGATCAATGTAACAAAACGGGTAAAGACCAATCAATACATGGGGAATTAGATGAAAATCGCTATTCAGCCAAATTGGCTTTTGGAGGAATTGACTATCTGCTGTGACTAATAGATATACACCATTGCTCATGCGAGAGTACTCTCTATACGTGGAAGTAGACTGTAAAGCAAAGAAGAAAACAAGTGTCAAAAACTTATCTCAAGAATAAAATGGTCATTAATGCACAGCTATAAGAAAACAAAAATACATCTCATTTTCTACAAAAACAGCTCATTAATCAGCATTAAAAAAAAATTAAAAATTAAATAGTAAATATGGTTTGTTTTAATAGCCATGACTGTACCTGTTTACAGTCACAAGACAAATATTTGATAGATCTCTCTTTTGGGGGAAAATGAATCATAGTATTGTAAAAGTAGATTTTAAACTTTGTTTGAATAGTCAATGATCTCTTTGAACCATAATGATTAGATTCTGTAAGTCATTTCCGTGAATACCCCAAAGTAAATAAGGGTAAATTCTGATATTTCTTGTTTTGTTCCTAATTGTCATGTTGTGCTGCATATCATGAGCATGTACCGTTTTTACTCATTGTTGTTTAATAAAACATGAAAAGATCATGTGTTCTCTCCTGTTATTTGTAGTTCAATTCATGAAGTGATTCAGTGCTGATCATTGCTGTTAATTATGGAGAAAAAAAAAAAGAAGTGGGGCCTGCATGTATACAGTGCATATAAAGAAGGAAATCCATGCTTAGAGGGCCCATATATTCCAAACTCATTTGTTTTTGTTGTTCATATGTAACATAATTAAAGACAAACTCTCCACTTTCCAATGATACCTTTCTTGAATCATAAATGTAAAGCATAATTGCAAATGAATATGTCGGGTACAGAATCTATTTTTTCAAAGTTTTAAGAAAATCAAAGACTGAATGAACGCTGTCCCTGATGTCCCAGAGCACTGAATAGGATCATGTGCGATGATGTGTGACTCCTTTGAAAGCATCCAAAACTTGAAAAATTTATTATGTACCTGACACTCTTATTTGCAATGTATTCGATCAAAAGATTTTGACATGGAATTTTGGATTTATTAGAAAGTGGATTTGGTTGTGAATTACATCATACACGCTGATGCAATCCAATTGTGTTCGGATGTACACAATTTGAAAGGAGATTAGCTCACCAAATTGATAGTACGTTTGAAATAGAAATCGACAAACGATAATCTGAAGAGGCAGAGACTCTACTCTCCCGCTTTTGGTGTGAGATCTCCCGTGAAAGTCCATCCAGTCAACCTCGCCTAGGTCGAACTTGTTGGGACCCAGACAATTGGCCGTCGACTTGGGGTATATCTGGCTTATGCGAGGAATTAACAAACATATTAAGTCTAAGGAGGAAAATCAGGACTTTTTTTGCCGCCATCAGAGATAAGTGAACATTTGACTTTGGCGCGGTCGACGTAAGCGAGGTGACTCTATTTAAATAAAATTAAATGCTTCTCTCACTCGAGTTTGAATTTCTTATGCCCAAGCTATACTTTCCCTTTTTTCTCACACCCAAGCTGAATTTTCCCTCTTTTTCTCCACCCAACCATCTTTATGGCAAAAGTGCATCTGAATCACGGTATTTTACCTCCGTTATTGTTTCCGTAATGTTTAACCCTAAAAAGAAGACTGGGGTTTTGGTAGCTGTCAAGACTGGGGGGGGGGGGCCATGATCTCTGGCCGCCGATCGCGCCAAAAATTTGCATGTTAGTAGAGTGCAATGTAATTACAAGACTGCGCTAATAATTTTACCAATAAAACACAATTTATTTTATATCAATTAATTATGCTAATTTTACGCATGAATCATACTATTTGCTATATTTAAAATAAAGCTAGAGTACTAATATATATTCCTTATAGCATTCCTAACAATTGTACTAGGAAAATTCTAATATCAAAATTAATTTCTTATGTATTTTATTGTTTTAATGATTTCTTATGTATTTCTTTGTTTTTTTTCACTAATATATTGCAGAACAATTTTGAGCATAATAATGATAAAATAAATTGATTTAGCCAATGAAAGTAAAATAATCATATCTTTAATGAATAAGGTAAGAAAACTCGTACGTGTACGACCGATTTTTATTTTTTAAAGATGCACGAGACTTGAAAGTAAAAAGTCTGTGGAGCGGGCGCGCAAAAAAATTCGCACTGCCGGAATGGTCACGGAAAATGTCGAGGGGGGGGCCATGATGGCCCCCAGTCTTTTGAGGTTAAAGATGGCTTCGGAGAGCTGTCATAAGCATGGGCAAAATTAATTCAAAACGCCCAGTCCAATTTTTTTCCCACTTTTACAGTACAACACCACAGTGCTGAAGGACCTATTATAAATTATTCCCAGGATCGTCCTCGTTCACAGTACAAATCCACTTAGTCTGAAATTGCAAGACACTAGAAAATGTATTGCACAGTTGGTCGCTGGTTTCAAAGGCAGTACTTTTCATTCACTTCTGTTCAACAATATACACTCCTCAACAATTCAGATTCAGATTTTTATTTCGGTTTCAAATATAATTATTCGACATATACATTAAAATATAATGTAACAACAGATATATTACAGTCAAATATAATTATTAAGAAATAGTTCAGCATAATGTAGAAATAAATTAAGAAACATTAAGAGCAAACAAGTTCTGCATAAAAACTTCATGCTCTAATATATTCACCAGCTCTCTTTATTTTCCTTCAGATGTTTTCACCATAATATTAAATTAGCCTTTTAATACTCACACTAATATCAAAATTAAAATGAAATTAAGATTTTTTACAATCAAAATATGAAAAAAATCAACAAAATAAATAAATTTTTCTTGACAAATTCAAGGTATAGAGACTAGCAATAATTATCTAAACATTGGATGAAAACGATAGCCTTCAACAATGCGCTTTTGACCTAGATCACAGATCATACATAGTGTGAGAAGTACAAGACTACATGTACATGTAGGTCACCAGTCACATCTCACGAGAGACTTTGAAGATTCTGCTCTCATTAGAAAACTTGGCGAACTCCCTGTATCCAATTATTCACAACAGTAACTGAGAAGAACTTACAATTTACCTAACTTTCATCATTTTTGTTGTTTTCATCATCAAAGTTGTATTGAGGGTAGCATGAGTAGATCATGTGAAAATTTAAATATAATATATATAGATATATAAAGAAATTTTTAATGGAAACTTTAAAAACGCATTTGAAAGCCCAGTCAGATAAATTTTGGACGAAAACTGAGATTATATAATAAGGGCAGTGGGTGGTTCAAACATTCACCTTCGCTAAATTAAGAGACCACATGCAGCAGTTATACAATGTATCGTACAGTAATGTATCATTTTGGCGATTCCCAAAACCTTTTTATTAAACCTATTCACTCTGAGACAGTTTCTTGCCACTATTCAATCTCACACAAATTTTCCCTTACATGATAACATTTGAGAAAAAAAACTTCTCAAGCTCACTAAAGAAATTATTTCTTTGGTAAGTGTATCAAACCGATATTAACTTTATAAGTACAACTTGCACTCTAAAAATGTATACTTTTCGACAGTCAGCTTTGCTAGATTCCTAACTGGATTGTAATCCACGTCTTATAAAGTCATTGGAAGAACGGGGAATAAATATGAGCTGTTGCACTCAGGACGGGCGCATCTGTCAGTAAACCACCTACATGTACGTAGCTAGCTACTATACATTTTCTAGCAAATTTGTGGGCATATATTTATTATAATTATCAGGTATTGCCTATCATTCATTTAAGGTATTATAAAAATGTAGTTCATATGCCTTCAACTGTGCATTGGCCCATAAATTGCACAAAATTAACCTTTTTTCAAGATTCCCCTAACATCTAAATGAATCACTTTTTGATCCTCAAATGGCCCAATTTTATTTCAATACGCAATCTTTTAAAAAAATCAATGTTTTAATGACACTTTACTAATAAAAATTACAAAGAGGATCAAAGAAAGTACCCATTTGCAACATGAAAAATAGCAATTAGACATTATTCTACATGAAGCCAATTATAGAATTTTTTATCTTTCTTGTGATGTAATTGATTGATTTTGAATTCCTAGCAAGTGTCACTAAAGGAGATGTTCAACATCTGATTGTAAATACTATTGGTATCACATGATAGTCACTGACTGGAAGCTGCAACAATTACCACCTGAAGATGACTTATTAATATCCTTTTGAGTTGTTAGACTGCCATCGCCACAGATCTTCACCTATTGGATAGAGAGAAAGAGAGAGACAGAGAAACATCGAGAATAATTATGACATTGCAACTACAATAAATGTTACTTCTTGAAGAGAAAGGTGTTCAGAAGTGCATGCTTCTTGAAGCCTAACCCAGGTGTACAAAATATGTTTGAAATATGAAAGCTTAGTATGTGCGGATGGTAGTTAGAGCTTGATCCAAATGCGGTAAAGCTGGGGTATAAATTTGGGAGATTTTTAAAAAAGGGTATATATTCACTACATGAGTTCATTGCAAAATAATATGAAACATTACATCCTGAAACTATCAGCAACATTTTAAAGTAGGAGATAAACAGAGTCTCAGTAAAGAGCACAGATAAATCACTACAGTCATCCCATATAACAACTACTTCTAAACAGACCCAATGTCAAACATGTGCATGGTTCAGTGTTCAGTATATTAAATTTTCGTGGACAATGTCTCCTTTTAGTGACGCTTTTGCATTATCTTGAAACTAGAATACCATAGAATATGAATTTCATATCAACAGAAAGAGCCAAAATCACTGACATAAAGAAATTTTTCTGCCACTGTACATTGAACGGTTCTGAATTAGAACACTTTTAAATGAAAATAATCATAGAAATCTCTAAATTGGCAACGCAAAGAAATATGAATAATCACTATTTCAAGCGCAAATTGGCAATTTTTTTTTGATGCATTTTGTAATTTTCATAGGTAAAGTGTTGTTAATTATTAATTTTATTTTTTAAAGGTTGCAGGAGTGAAATAAAATTATAAAATTTGCCAATTTGAGGATCAAAAGGGATTCATTTTGACCTTGGGAAATCTTGGTCATCTATGGGTTAAAAAGGTATTTAGTTTGGTCCCGACCAAGCACCTCATTGCAATGATACTTACAAATACATTGATACTTACACATTTCATCTAGTCCCCTCTCAGCCTTCCAGTTTAACTCAGTCTCTGCAAGACCAGAGTTTACATACACTGATGTTATTAATACTTACACATTTATCTAGTCCCCTCTCAGCCTTCCAGTTATAACTCAGTCTCTAAGACCAGAGTTTACATACACTGATGTTATTAATACTTACACATTTCATCTAGTCCTCTCTCAGCCTTCCAGTTTAACTCGGTCTCTGCAAGACCAGAGTTTACATACACTGATGTTATTAATACTTACATTTCATCTAGTCCCCTCTCAGCCTTCCAGTTTAACTCAGTCTCTGCAAGACCAGAGTTTACATACACTGATGTCATTAATACTTACACATTTCATCTAGTCCCTCTCAGCCTTCCAGTTTAACTCAGTCTCTGCAAGACCAGAGTTTACATACACTGATGTCATTAATACTTACACATTTCATCTAGTCCCTCTCAGCCTTCCAGTTTAACTCAGTCTCTGCAAGACCAGAGTTACATACACTGATGTTATTAAATACTTACACATTTCATCTAGTCCCCTCTCAGCCTTCCAGTTTAACTCGGTCTCTGCAAGACCAGAGTTACATACACTGATGTATTATACTTACCCATTTCATCTAGTCCCTCTCTCAGCCTTCCAGTTTAACTCAGTCTCTGCAAGACCAGAGTTTACATACACTGATGTTATTAATACTTACACATTTCATCTAGTCCCCTCAGCTTTCCAGTTTAACTCGGTCTCTGCAAGACCAGAGTTTGCGTACACAGATGCAATGTCTCCATCACGTCTCCCGTCACTTCATATTTAATCTACAACACCAAACAATAATTAGAAAAGAAAAAAATCATGTTAACATGAATAACTGGTGCAAAAAGGGTCAAAATTAATTAAATTTTATTGCTCTGATCATGAAACAAACTACAGAAAATTTCTTAAAATAGAAAAAACAAACAAGGCTAGGCATACTGCCTGCAGAATTAAATTCACCACTGCTCTATCGTGACCTCAGTGAACAGGACAGCAGCCTGCTGACTACAGGGACTTCATAACCCAAAAACGCTGAATATTCAGCCACATTGAAACCCACACAGTTTGAAAAGCATTACACTAATGGTTCTCAAAATTTCAATATGAAATACATAGATATCCTGAAAGTACCCAAAAAAGTAAAGCCAGTAATTGACTTTAAATTTCAAAGGATTTCAGACTGACCTATATGTTTATAGTCATGTTGGCAAAATGAGCTAAATCAAATAAATTACGATTTGAATCTCATTTAATGTTACTGGATCATTTTAAGCATTTATTATATTTATATGTAGATTACAGATAGATTCTTTTTACAATGAATCATTTACCTCGTTTCCGCACACCTTCTCCATTGCTTTGATCATATCAAGTACTGAGTACCCTTGCCCACACTAGGTTATAGACCTTCAGACCCCCCCCCCCCCCACCCCCTCCATGGGATTAGGGTTAAGCATTAATTGTATTTATCTGTAGGATGACAAATGGATTCTTTGAACTATTTACCTCTTTTCCACATGCTTTCTCCATTGCTTTGATCATATCAAGTACTGAGTAACCCTTGCCTGAACCCAGGTTATAGACCTTCAAACCACATCCCTCGGAAAGCTTTGCTCAATGCAGCCACATGTCCAGATGCTAGTCCAAAACATGGATATAATCACGTACACCTGCCAAAGAAAAGAAAAGAATGCTTTCAAGGACTGTAATTAGAAGTTAATGAGAAAATTAAGCGATGGTCAAAAAAAAAAAAAAAAAAAACTTTTGGAAGGGGAGATCAATGGAATGGCGTATATTTTATTGGAAGAAAAACTCTTTTTTAGGATCTTTTTAATGAATAAGGACTACCACAAAATAATGTTTGACACAAGATTTTAAAATGTGCAGAAGTTTTGTGTGCCTCATTTGTCTACTGAACAGGGAAAAATTTGAATTGGTTCAAATATGAAGAGAAATGGTCATAATACAGTTTCCGCAAAATTGTTATACCCCTGACATTTTTTAATTTTTTTAATTTTCCTTTTAAATAAATGAGTTTTGCCAACTTTTTGGTGATCAGTATGTTACTAACATCTCGACTTTTAGGAAAGTTTGATATTTTGAGCAATTTGGTATTCCAGGGGTATTTTATTGACAGATTTACGAAAAACGCCATGTTCATAATTATTCATACCCTAGGGTACCCAGTCCAATTTCTTATCAAATAACAACGAGTACATATCATTTTCATCAAATAACCATCTGAAATAGTTTCTGCAAGAGTCTACAGTCTTTTTTTCATGGCTTCTGAGGGTCTGGCCATGTTCCTCTGGAAAACCTCCAGGCTGAGTCAGGTTGCATGGTCTTTGAGCATCCTGTGAGTCTTCAGCTTCCCAAACCCTTTAACATTGGTTTCTTGTCAGGACTTTGAATTTTCCACTGAGGAACATTCATATGAATGTTATTGAAATAAATAACCGCTTTACCCACACTTTTTAGTCCATGATTTAACACATCAAATGCTTCATTCATGAGCACACAGATAGATAAACACTAGGAAAAAGCTTCCATGGGCATGACTAAAAGTGCAAGATGTCTCCTTGAATTGCCAAATAAGTATACTGAGAGGCCTACAACAACCCACAGATCACAACCAAGGTCGGAATGGATACCACTGACCAGCCAGAGACGAAGGTGCCAAAGATCGAATACTACATAGAGGATATCTTTACAGACACATCCCATTACAGACTCCAGTTGTGCAGTCAAACCCACCGGGAGGCCTTGGACAGTTTTTGAGCTCATTTAAACTAGAATTTTAACTTTTGTACATTAGTATATAAGTTGAAGAGAGAAAATTGGAATTTACGAGTGATATGGACTTTCCTCAATTTGGTAAAAAAAGATAAATCCTTCAATCTAAAGAAAGTATCCTGATCTTGGCACGTGGCATTCACATAAAACTGCTATGGGGAATTATCAGTGCTGGTAGCACTGGATCATGTTCAGAACAGGAGGAATCCCGTAAAGACATTTTATAAAGATCCTGGATGAAAACTTGCAGAAGTGTGCTTGCTAATGTTACCTCGACAGCATTGGACATATCAACAGGACGCAGTTCAGAAGCATACGGCCAAGTTAGTCAAGAAGTAGTTCAAGGACAATCATAATGAATGATCTGGAGAGGAAAATTCGATGACCTGACAAGATCCCTTTAGAAATGTGTCTGGGAAGTTGAAGACTCACAAAACGGCTCAAGACTATGCAACCTTACACAGACTGGACGTTTTTCCAGAAGACGCATTGGTCAAAACCCACTGAAGCAGTAAGGATGGTTCTGGACATTCGCAGAACTATTTTAGGTGGAAATTTGAATAAATAATTATAATCGAGATGATTAGATAAGAAAATTAGATAAAGCACCCCTATAGGGTATGAATAATTTATGAACATGGCGTTTTTAGTAAATATGTCAACAAAATACCCCTGGAATACCAATATGCTCAAAATATCAACTTTCCTAATAGTGTAGATGTAAGTAACATACTGATCACCAAAAAGTCAAAAAATTCAAAAAAACTTTAAAAATGTCAGGGGTATGAACAATTTTGCGGACAACTGTATTTTGCAAAATCTTATATATAGTAGCATAATATGCTCTATGTTGTTTCAATCAATTCATTTGGAAAAGAGAAATCCAAATAAGTAAATAAAATGAAGGAGAATTAGCATATTTTGTAATTTTTGATTGAATGTGTTTCAGCAAGTTTGTAAGTTACGAATGACTTTAAAACGACTGTGTTGTCAGTTCTTTGCACTATATTATAAAGTATGTGATAAGTTTATAGCACCAAAAAACATGTCCCAGTTGTCCGTAACTTTAGAAAGACTTGCTGAAACACCGCCCTGGTGTATCATAAGCTGTCCAAAGAGTTTGACACATTCTCTTTTTCCTACAGTACAGCTACCAAGACACAAAGGCATCAAGTTGTATGGTATTTTCTGAGGATTCTTGCGATGCACATAATAGAGTATATTATATTGCATGACACTAAGACGCATGAAATATTATATCATATTTACCTGTTCCATCTGGTGTATCATAATCCGTACCAAAGACTTTGACACACTCCATCTTTCTACTAGCTACTTGAGAGACAAAAGGCATCAAGTTGTTTGGTACTCCCTGAGGATTCTCTCAATGCACATAATTACATTATATTCCATGACAGAGCATGCTATATTTATATCATATTACCTTGTATCATCTGGTGTATCATATTCTGTACCAAAGACTTTGACACACTCCCGCCTTCCTACAGCCGCATGAGACAACAGGCACAACAATTTCTCAGGCATTTCCTGAGAATTTTCTCCAACACATTATAATCCAGCATATTATATCTTGAAGAGTGCAATATTATATATTTACCTGTTCCATCTGGTGTACCATAATCTGTACCAAAAGCTTTGACACACTCTTCTCCTTCCTACAGCTACCCGAGAGACAAAAGGCATCTAGTTGTTTGGTATTCCCTGAGGATTCTCTCTACCCACATAATCCTGTATATGCATGATAGGGATGCAATATCATATCATATATACCTGTTCCATCTGGTGTATCATAATCTGTACCGAAGACTTTGACACACTCTCTACTCCTACAGCTACCTGAATGACAAAAGGCATCAAGTTGTTTGGTACTCCCTGAGGATTCTCTCCTATCCACATAATCCAGTATATTGGCATGATAGGGCATGCAATATCATATCATATTTACCTGTATACATGTATACATGTATATTTACCTGTTCCATCTGGTGTATCATAATCTGTACGAAGACTTTGACACACTCTCTCCTTCCTACAGCTACCTGAGATACAAAAGGCATCAAGTTGTTTGTACTCCCTGAGGATTCTCTCCGATGCGTCCTGATTTATGAGCACCCACGGGTTTGAAGTAACGTAATAGCACCACATTCCATTTTCTGTGGAAAAGAAAAGAAGGAAAACTTATTGTAATTCAGAAATCCGACATAATACACTCCATTCAAAGATGGTTTTGATGTGTGGAAAGAAGAGTAGCAGCTACTCTGTATTGAACAAAGATCTTAATGATTTTTGCCACATCTTCATCAATTTTAAACATTATGAAACAGAGGTCTCATTTATTAGGTCATGGCATAAATGCTTAATCCAACATACTAGATTGTACCTATGTCAGTTCTAACCATTTTAAAATTTTCATAATTATGTTGGAGTATAAGTTGATCTATCAATGATCTTACTAATACAGATTTCTTCTCCATATATTCATTGTTTAATTTGTTAGTTCCAGTGGTGTTGTTTACTCATAGAAGCAGATGTCGCCTTTTTAGTGACACTTGAACATTATCTTTGAAACCAGAATGAATCACACATTACACATCAGGAGATTGGGCAAAAATCACTGACAAATATGAATTCATTTCTGGTGCCGTATATCAAATCGTATATAATCATTGAATACTCAAAATTGGAACGTAAAAAATGTCAAATTATTATTCTTATGCACAAATTGTTATCATTTTGAATGCATTTAGTAATCTTCATGAAAAAAGGGTCATTAAGTTCCAATTTTATTTCTTTCAATGCGTTAATGCTTTATCCCGAGTGAAATTAAAATAAATTGGTGCCAATTTGAGGATAAAAAAAGTGATTCATTTAGATCTTTGGAAATTAAAAGGTAAAACCTGCATGAACACTTACCTTGTCAGCTGTTGCTAGGTCCTTGAGTATCTCTTCAATAAAGTACTTTGTCTTCCCATAGGGTTGGTTTACACGTCCTACATGATGTTTCTCATCGATAGGGCAGATAGTCCGGGAGCCGTACACTGTGGCTGAGCTGGAGATATGATTGTTGTAACACCCAAACTCTTTCATACCTGCACAAATAAAATAAGAATGAAAATAAGACTAATTTAGTTGCGTCTGTCAGTGAATTTATTAGAACGCCTAATAATGAAAGTTTTCATTTATAAAGCTGCGTTCACAATCACAAAGAATTAGCTGTCGATTCTGCACAGCTGCACATAAAGAAGTCCAATTAACTCTATGTGTCCGCCATACAGCTGGGGGGCTTCCAATGTACTACGCATGCACCATGAGCGCGTATGTCTGCGCGTAAGTACATTTTGCTGTGTTACGCATATATACGCACAGATGGAGCATGCGTATTAGATTGGAAGCCCCCACAGCCATGGCCGCCACAAGACAAACATCACCCAAACTACATTCATCTATACATCCAGTATAATAAGATTTGATTATAACTGCTAAAGGTAATGACTGGTCCTGATCGTCTCATAATAAAGGGAGAGGACTGTATTTTATAAAGATTATTAATTACTCACCTCTAAAAGGGCAATTGTCCTCCCACATTGCAGTTGTAGTATTCAATAGGCATACTAATGGATTCCCCTACTGCTTTCAATCTGCTGCATGTATCACATGTGTGAAAGAATGCTAGCGGGGAGAGAGAGGGAGAGAGAGAGAGAGGAGAGGTTTGGTTACTGGTTTATATCAACTTGGTTTACTAGCAGATTATCTAATTCTTTCATGTACCACATCAGCTAAACCCACTTGTTCTACTGTAAATTTGGTCTGATTGACGTTTGCTCCAATTATCACTTAGTCTAATAAATAATTTGAGGGCTAATTTTCATTTAGTGTCATGGTCTAATGTCCCGTCAGCTACTTACTTTTTTCTATTTCCAAATAAAAATTTTAGTCAAATTCATCTTTAAATAATAAAATAATGACTTCGTAGTGTTAGACCAAGTAGATATTAGATGGAATGATATGCCTGAACGGAAATAAAACACATGTAGGAAATGGGCTAAGTGGCAATTAGACCAAATGGTTATTTGACAAATTGATTGAAGAGGAAAAGGCATTAGATCTTGATGGATGGGACCAGTTGGTTGTAGTCCAATAGCAATTCACAAGTTATTTTATACTGTATCACATTGTTTGAATGGATACCTAAATAACAAACAGAGAGAAAGAGAAAGCGTGAAGTTACATACAATGTACAAAAATACAATGTAAGCGCTTTGAGCCTTATGGGAAAAGCGCATTATAAAAATTTGTATTATCATTATTATTAATCATAAAGAAGGGTAAAGACGTTCTAATTTTTCTATAAAGACTGGATAATGTGGATGAGAATTTTATCTCAACCTATTAATAATGCATGATCAGAGTGTTACATTTTTGAAACACATGTGACATAGTGGTGGCTTTGAAACCTTGCAAGCCAATGTAATCTAGATTATGCAAAATAGGAAATCTTCTGTCGTTTGATTCCAGACAAAATGAACAAAATTTTGAATGGCACGAATACAAAATCAATTCTAGAAAGATATATTGCATTTTTTTCAAGTCCTGTACTAACAGCATACAAGAACTATAATGAATTGTTCATTATTAGTACAATAGGACTAAATACTTCGTTGCATGTTCCGAAAAAGAGCATATATCCTTTTAAGACATTCGGAGAGCAGTCTTGTCGTATTCAACCTCATGGCATGTGATCCTTTCCTGTTAATTTCTCTAACTCCTAGATCACCTCTGGGGACAGTTCGAAACAAAGAAAAGATAATATTCTTATCAATTCATTTCAATTCTAATTTATTTCACATCTCTTAAAAAAGCATACAAAAGAAGCAAATATGTTTAAATCGAGAGAAAGTCATGAATACTATTCACTGTATTCATTTCTACGAACATACATGATTGAATACGATAACAAAAAACACAACAAAAATTAAAAAAACATAAAAAAAAAAAAAGAAGAAGCAAAAAGTAAAAGATCGAACAACGTCCGTCGGGGGGGGGGGGGGGGGGGGGGGGGGATGGACCAGCCTTCCAAGGGAGTGCCCTGTGGGGAGGAGCAATCCCTCAGGGGCTTGTCATGGATGAGACGGTAAAACACCTGTTGGTCTACAACCTATTGGTCCACTAGCCAATACGTCTACCTCCATTCAGTCTAAACCCTAATCGTCCACTAACCATTTGGTCTACCCAATCGGTCCACCCACCACTCGTCTACATCCAATTGGTCCACTCACCAGTTGGTCTACTCCAATTGGTCACTCACCAGTTGGTCTACATCCAATTGGTCCACTCACCAGTTGGTCTACATCCAATTGGTCCACTCACCGGTTGGTCTACATCCAATTGGTCCACTCACCAGTTGGTCTACATCCAATTGGTCCACTCACCGGTTGGTCTACATCAATTGTCCACTCACCAGTTGGTCTACATCCAATTGGTCCCTACCACCGTTGGTCTACATCCAATTGGTCCACTCACCATTTGGTCTACACCAATTGGTCCACTCACCAGTTGGTCTACATCCAATTGGTCTACTCACCAGTTGGTCTACAACCAATAATTGATCAACTAACCATGCGTTGTATCAATTCTTCAATAGGGAGGGGCAGACAAATATCAGTAACAGGATAAATTTTAAGTGGGGCTATGTGAGGGGGGTGTGGGAGTTGGTGCAATATTTTTCGGAACTTTGGCCGTTATACATCAGCCGTAGGGGTCAATCGCGTATAAAAATGTATTTTATTCCTTTTACTTTTTGCTCAATTTGGCACCCCTAAGTTAATGTTAATTTGCGGGCACCGAGCCCCCCCCCCCCG
>CALNVZ010003434.1:30280526-30295994 GCA_940671915.1 Paracentrotus lividus | reverse complement strand
GCAAACAGAAAATTTAGGAAAAACCCATCATCTAGCTCCATTTCAGCTAGCGTACTTTTTTATAGTAATGATTTACGAACTATGAAATTAGCGCATCCGGGGTACCCATCTCATGTTCTGACGTGGTCTTATTAATTCATGATTGACACCTGTTAAATATATTGCAGTAAGAAAACATGTGCGTTTTAATTCATATTAATAATTATACATAATTTATGAGCTTTCATACTGTTATTGACCGATTTTATCACTTCAATTCTATAATATTGAATTTTGCTAAAACCACATGTCTAAATATCAACGAAACCGTGATTAAGGCTATTGCTCGAGACATCATCTCCAATATATCGATATTACAAATTGTCTAGCTTGGAAGAGCTTTGTGTAACGACTAGTAAGATTGGAGCTAACTACGTGTTGGTGATAAAGATATGATAACTTGTCCATGGTTTCGTGAACGCCCCCAGGGGGCATTTCATCAAAGACTTGTCGGACATTTTATCCGACAAATTTGCTCTCGCCAACTCAGATGCAAGATTCAGTAGCTTATAACAGTTTGTCGGATAAAACGTCCGACAAGTCCTTTGATGAACGCCCTCCTGGTAGTTAATTATAATATTCATTTGGGCATTATACGAAAATGCAATAGACAGTTTGTCTATTTGTATGCAATTAGCACCAAGGGTAAATCGACCAATTTTTTAATTGGGGTTTAGCCCATATATATATTTAGAACGTATACTAACTACTGCTGTTAGACTCAAGTCAATTAAACGCGCCAGGATCGCGAACTCCCCCCCCCCCCCCTCCCCTCCCTCACCGACTTCAGACACATGTTCCGTGATACCGTGTGTCTCAAAAAAACGTAACACTTTTGAAATGGTTGCCAAATTGAGCATATATAATTTTATGAAAAAATGTCGATATGTATGGAAAGCTAAAGGACCAACCTTTCATATGATATGAAAAATTGAAAAAATCATGCTTCGATGAACAGTGTTCACTTAAGTTAGAGGTATGAAATGCGCCTGCGCAGGATTTTTCCTTACAATTTTGGACAGGTAATCTACTTGTAGCTTACAAAATAAGGTCGATATGAGATATTCATGATCGATGGATCAAAATGATATTTTGAATCAAAAGGATATTTTGAATACCTTGAATACCATTCCTTTTTCTGTGTTATTCATCAATCCGAAACACCACCACCACCCCCCCCCACACACACATTCCACTCCCATCTTATTGATCATTGATCTGGTAGATGTGAACGGGATAAGAGAAGGTGAATTGCTAAATTGAAATATTCCAAATCTAATTGACATTACGCAACCACTGTCCTCCCCCCTCCCCACACACCACACACAACTTTCTCCATCCTCTCACCTACTCTCTTCTTTTTATCAGTTTTCTTCCGAAGTTTGGTGGAATCATTTTTCCATTAATAATCAAATTTTGATCATTGAAATCAATCGTAATCATCTGAAACATTAATTCCATCAAGCAATTGCTCAAACCAATTATCACACGCACACAAACCACACACACACGCACGTACACACACACACATACGCGCACACACATACACACACATGCACACACACACATTAGGGCAGACATGACAAAAAACAAGTTAAATCTTTTTTAAAAAGATTCTACCAGATCAATGATACAATAAGATGGGAGGGGAAGTGTGCGTGTGTGTGGGGGGTGTGCGGTGGTGTTTCGGGATTGATGAATAACACAGAAAAAGGAATGGTATTCAAGGTATTCAAAATATCCTTTTGATTCAAAATATCATTTTGATCCATCGATCATGAATATCTCATGTCGACCTTATTTTGTAAGCTACAAGTAATTTACCTGTCCAAAATTGTAAGGAAAAATCCTGCGCAGGCGCATTTTCATACCTCTAACTTAAGTGAACACTGTTCATCGAAGCATGATTTTTTTTTCAATTTTTTCATATCATATGAAAGGTTGGTCCTTTAGCTTTCCATACATATCAACATTTTTTCATAAAATTTTATATGCTTAATTTGGCAACCATTTCAAAAGTGTTACGTTTTTTTTTAGACACACGGTATAGTTTGGACCTGTGGCTATCAAAATCTGCCTGTTTTCCATATTGTAGGCCTAAGTTGTGGCTGTGGCCACCAGCGCCGTTACCATATGGCAACACATTTGGAAAATAATGATATAGAAATGTTCCAGAAAGAAGAAAACTTAAGGGCCAATGAAAATAATGAAGACTGTTCTATAGCCTCCTACTGCACCCCCCCCCCCCAGACCGGTGCCACTTTAACTTATCAGGACGTGGAAATTGTTTATGTAAGGAACGTGTTATTAGCATCTTGTTAGCTATGAACTGAAAAATTGAAGAAAAAAAAAGTACATTTTTTCACCCATTATAAAGTCTGTCTCCGCGCCTGAAAAGTGTAATTGGATAACGATATTCGATCGTCATAAAAACAAGAAATAGCCATGACCTTGTTTTCTGCCAATTTCAAACCATATTATAGTAGTGGATGCAGGGCCGCGGAGCCGGGGGCTATAGGGGGTCTGCAGCCGGCCTATTACCGGTATACACTTTAATTGTGCAGCTGCAAACGTGTACGAAAACATGAAAATGACCATAGCTTTGTGATTATCAGCCGGTTCAGCCCCTCCATTTTGGGCCACTCAGCCCCTCCAATTTTTAAAAAACGCCCCGCGTCTCATGGATGTGGCTACAATGAATTGTTATCATGGAAACATGTCATGATATTCTCATAGGCCCTAATAAAAGTAGTACTATGTTTATTAGAATAAATATGTCATACATTATATCAAGGAAGTTCATTTCCTCACTTTCCTCAATCTCATTAAAATTGCGGGTTGGATTGGTAAAATTAAGGGTAAAATAGCAGTGGCGGATCCATGATTCAGGGGCGGGTTGGGCAAAATTGGAATTTCAGATTTTGCTACACCCAATTTTTTCTCGTCATACCGGGCGAGCAAAAGGTAGGGGAGACCGGGTATGGAAGTTACACGGGTCAGTTGTTACAGTTCTCAGTGTGCTAAGATGGAACAAGAGAGGATGTGCTAACTGGCATCTATATACAGCCAGGCGCGTATCCAGGATTTCGCACCCCGGGGGGCCCGACGTGAATTTGGCGCCCCTGTGTACTTTTCAAAATTGGCGCCCCCCCCCCCAACCAGGCAAACATAGGCCTACGGCTTAAATGTATGTTGAAGGATTTTGAATAATAATTATTTGAAGTTTTTTTTTTGTATGTTTGTTTGGTTTTTTTAATACTCGCCAATGGTGAGTTCATGGAAAGAATTTCTAGGTATATGAGGTATTACCGGTATAGATCTAGAGTGAAAATACGAATATTTCTAAATACGAGCGCGAAGCGCGATCAGATTTTTTCCCCTCTACGTTACGATCAGAAAGCAAAGAATTCTAAGCAATTAGGGGTATCAATTTTGTTTAGCTCTTCATTAGATATCATATATACGGAGCTGTAATTTGTCCATCAAAACGATTTGAAAGCAAGCCATATAAAATCATGTGAAATTTGTCCATCAAGTAGTAATGTGAAATCAAACAAATGTATATTGATGTTTTGTTGTCAGAATCCTCATAATCTGGTTACAGGAAAGACAAATAGGCGAGCGTGAATCGCGAGCAGAATTTGATGTATCGGAATGATCTCTTGAAAACGTGACATTTTATGCATTCCTCAGGAACACAATGTTATAACTCTTTGGAAAATGAAGCGAGCGCGAAGCGCGATCGAAAATTTTGCTCTATGTAATAGAGACCTGAAGTTTAGGATCAATTTGGCCTCCATAATTTAAAGACCGTATGTTGCCAGTAATTTTACAGGATTATGAAAGAGAGATGATATCTATCATCTAGTTGGTTATCTATCAGTTCTATCCTTCCCTCCCTAAGTTTAAGATAAATTTGGCGCCCCTAAGTTTAAGCTCAATTTGGCGCCAACTAATCATAACCTAAATGTTAGTTTGAATTGGCGCCATACATGTACGATTTAGGTGATTTGATGCCCCTGGGAAAATGCAAAAGTAAATGTAACGTGTATTCAAATAAATTTAAATGTCTTGATGATTAGTATCCTATAATGCAAATTATGGTCAGAGGAAAAACACAGGCGAGAGCGGAATTTTTGATGTCTTTGAATGATGAGAAAACATGGCATTGCATGCGTTCCTCAGGAACACAATGTAATAACTCATTGGGAAAAGAATTGATGCGAGCGCGTAGCGCGAGCCAAAATTTTGCTATGTATATACAGACCAGGGCCCCGTAACACAAAGGTTTGCGATCAATTGCAAATTTGAAAAAGCTATTCTGATTGGTTACTGGTCTGTCTGTTGGACAAAATGCGCGTGTAACAAAGATCTTGATTTGCTATTGCCATTTGGCGATTGATTGCAAACCTTTGTGTTACGGGGCCCAGGAGGAATTAAAATTTTTAGAGACCATATTTCAAATACCAAGTTGTTGCCCCTTAGTTTCAGGTAAATTCGACACACCTCCCTAAGTTCAAAATAAAGTTGGAGCCCCTAAGTTTAAGATAAATTTGGCATCCCTAAGTCTCAGGTCAATTTGACGCCCCTACGTTTAAGCTCAATTTGGCGCCCCCTAAGATTTAGGTCAATTTGAAATGCAAAAATGAATGTAACGTGAAATCAAATAAATTTAAATGTTTTGATGGTTAGAATCCCATAATGTAAATTTTGGTCAGAAGAAATACACAGGCGAGCGCGAAGCATGAACAGAAGTTTTGATGTATTCAAATGATTAGAAAACAGGACATTTCATGCGTTCCTCAGGAACACAATGTAATAATTCATTGGGGGGGGGAATGATGCGAGCGCGAAGCGCGAGCGAAAATTTTGCTATGTATATACAGACCCGGATGCATGAATTTTGAAATTTTGCTCTATCTATATAGAGACCATATTTTAAAAAACCTATTTGTTGCCCCCTTCGTTTCAGGTAAATTCGGCGCCCCTTAGTTTCAGATCATTTGGGCGCCCTATAAGTGTAAGCTCAATTTGGCGCCCCTAATTTTAAAATCGATTTGACATCCCCTTAACTTCGTTTCAGTGCCCCCATAAGTTTCAGGTCATCTTGGCGCCCGTACGTGTAAGCTCAATTTGACGCCGCTAATATGTTGAACATAAATTTGAAATGCAAAAAATAAATAAATAAAAAATGTAACGTGAAAACAAGTAAATTTAAATGTTTTGACGGTTAGAATCCCATAATGTAAATTCTGGTAAAAGAGGAAAAACATAGGCGTGTGCGAATAGGGAACGGAAATTTTGATGCATTCGAATGATTAGAAAACAGGTCTTTTACGCATTCCTCGGTAATAAATCAATGGGAAAAGATGATGCGAGCGCGAAGCGCGAGCGAAAATTTTGCTATGTATATACAAACCAGGAGGCGTGGAGTTTTAAAATTTGCTATTTCTAGATAGAAACTATTTTAAAGACCCCTTCTGTTGTTTTTTTGTTTTTTTTGTGTGTGTTTTTGGGGCCTTTAGTTTCAGGTTAATAGGATATAGTTGGAGCCACTAAGTCTAAGATAAATTTGGCATCCCTAAGTCTCAGGTCAATTCGGCGCCCCTACATTTGAGCTCAATCTGGCGTCCTTTAATTTAAGATCGATTTGGCACCCCCTTAACTTCAGGTTAAATCAGCGCCCTTAAGTCTCAGGTCAATTCAGCGCCCCTTAAGTTTCAGATCATTTTTGTGCCCCTACATTTGATCTAAATTTGGCGCCCTTACGTTTAAGATCATTTTTGCGCCCAGGCCATAAGTTTAAGGTCGATTTTGCGCCCCTGCTAAATATTTAAGGTCGATTAATCTAAGGTAGATTTAGCGCCCTTAAGTTTAAGGTCGATTTGGCGCCCCCATCTAAGTTTCGGGTCAATTTGGCGCCCCCACCTTAAGCTCATTTTGGCGCCCCTCTAATTTTAAGTTTGATTTGGCGCCCCCTAAATTTAAGGTCGATTTAGAGCCGCTAAGTTTAAGGTCGATTTGGCGTCCCACCTATGTTGAAGGTCACTTTGGCGCCCCACCTATGTTGAAGGTCAATTTGGCGCCCCTATGTTTAAGCTCAATTTGGCACCCCTTAGTTTAAGGTCCATTCGACACCCCTAAGTTTATTGGCGTTGCTTAGTTTACTGTCGATTTGGCGCCCCCTAAATTTTTTTAAAGGGATTAGGTAGCTTTCAAAAACAAGAGCAATTATATCAAGATTAATAAAATTATATTGTTCTAACAGTAAAAACAAACTACTGAAAGTTTCAGATCATATGGAAGTCATTTACAACCTTAAAACAGTGTAATAAAACAATGCCAAGCATACAACCGAACACCAGTACCCTCTGCTGATAACTCACCAGGCCGCTAGAGACGGGGAACTTTACCACAGGAAATGGGTGTGTGGAAAAGCACATGGTTTTATAAACCGTCCGGTGTTGGTTTATAAATTTTGAGTATGAAATCATTGATATCTCGAAGGTAAAGTAAGCAATTAGCTTGCAATTTTGAAGAGATACCAGACTGACCTAAGTGTCTATAATTATGTTGGCAAAATAAGCTAAATCGAATAAATGTGATTTGAATATCATTCAATGTTACTGCATCCCTTTAAGGGCGCCCCCTTCCCCTCCCCCTTTTTCAATTTGGCGCTCTTACATAGTTTAAGGTCGATTCGGCGCCCCTAAGTTTAAGCTCAATTTGGCTCCCCCGTAGTTTAATGTCGATTTGGCGCCCCCCTAAATTTATGGTCGATTTGGCGCCCCTATATAAGTTTAAGGTCAATTTGGCGCCCCTAGTTTACTGTCGATTTGGCGCCCCTAAATTTAAGGTCGATTTGGGCGACCTAAGTTTAAGGTCAATTTGGCACCCCTTAGTTTTCTGTCGATTTGGCGCCCCCTAAATTAAAGGTCGATTTGGCGCCCCCTAAATTAAGGTCGATTTGGCGCCCCATAAGTTTAAGGTCAATTTGGCGCCCTTAGTTTATTGTCGATTTGGCGCCCTAAATTTAAGGTCGATTTGGCGCCCCTAAGTTTAGGCAATTTGGGCGCCCCTTAGTTTACTGTCGATTTGGCGCCCCTAAATTTAAGGTCGATTTGGCGCCCCCTAATTTTAAGGTCGATTTGGCGCCCCTAAGTTTAAGGTCACTTTGGCGGCCCTTAGTTTACTGTCGATTTGGCGCCCCCATTTTTTTAGGGCGCCCCCTTCCCCCCCCCCTCCTTTTTTCCCTTCTCTCTCTCTCTCTCTCTCTTCTCTCTTTTTTTTTTTTTTTTTTTTTTTTTTTTTTTTTTTCTTCCTTCTCTTTTCCCCCTTTTTTCCCTTCTCTTTCCCCCTTTCCCTTTCTCTCTTTTTCTCCTTTTTTTTCTTCTTTCTTTTTTTTTTCCTTTTTCTCCCTTTTTCTTCCTCTTTTCGGCGTCCCTGTGAGCCCCCGGGGTCCGGGCCGTAAAGCCACCCCCAGAATACGCGCATGTACAGCCTACCATAGCTTGTGATGAACTGCCGGTCGTGAGGTTTCTCCGTTGTTTTATTAAAGAGTAATCAACAAAAAACATTTTTTACAGCCAAGAGTATTTTTGAAAAAATTGAAAATATGTAATAGCTCTTACAACTGAAGGCACATGATGATAGTCTGGTATTGTAAATATAGTACATGTATGTCACTAATATACCCCCTAGCCATGCCCTGTAATTCTGCCTAATGACTGTGCTACAGTTGATTTCTGTGTGTAAAATCACCCATGGGTAGGTTGTTATAACAACCTACCCCATGTTGATGTAACAGCTTACCCCAATTACATTACATATGTAAAATTATATTTTTGTCTCAATTTTAGGTGTTAATATTTTTATTTTTCTATTATTACTTTTGTCCATTCTAGAGCTCTACTTGATCTACTGTTAACGATGTCAAGAAACTGGAAGTTGAAATTAAAGTATGGTATAGAGATTTACACATTGTCAACTTACCCCGTATGTTTATAATAGGGTGCTTTCGCTGGACTACGGAGGAGATAATCTAGAACGTTAGCATTATGAAAGGCTTTATTTTCAAAATCACCAACCCCAAATCCTGCATACTTTAGTACAGGAAAAGATGTGTGTAAAACTGGTATTTGCTAGAAACGGCTGGCAAGCGTTTAAATTACAATTTCGTGTGCACAAACGAGGGTTTCCCCTAGCTACAGAGATAGCTCCCCGTTGTCAAATCTACAACGCTATTTTGGGGAAATGTACGTTCTCCCAAACGTAGAACGTATAGGTTCTCAGCGGAGAGTCAGTTATAAGCCAATAAGCGAGCGCTTTGATAGAATGTATACAGGCATTTCCCCCTTTGCTAAACATAAAAGAGCATACTTTGAGTTGACTAATCATAAATGGCAGGCGGAGGTTATTTCTTTTCATATCAGCAATGTTTTAGGTCAGCTGTTATACGCATAGACCCATTTGACACAATAAACCTTGGTATGAAAAAAAGAAAGAACTAGGTATCCCCAGTAAAGTAGCCTTTGATTGAATTCGTATTGCAACAATAGACGTTACAATATCTCACAAGCCAAAGGGAACATGTGCGGTTTACCATTGGAAACTTTTATTCAAAGTTATTGAAGAAGATAGAAAACGAGGATTTGCAGGCATTTTGAAAATAGTGCCCTCTTTTATGCTAACGTTCTAGATAAGCTCCCCGTAGTCCAGCGAAAGCTCACTAATAGGGTGTTTTCGCAGGACTACGGGGAGCTTATCTAGAACGTTATCATAAAAGAGGGCACTATTTTCAAAATGCCTGCAAACCCTCGTTTTCTATCTTCTTCAATAACTTTGAATAAAAGTTTCCAATGGTAACCGCACATGTTCCATTTGGCTTGTGAGACATTGTAACGTCTATTGTTGCAAGGAAGATTCAATCAGTATATAGGGCTTTGATATACAGTGCGACACAGAAAAAACAACTAATTTTAAAAGCATCTGTCACATTGAAATGTTTTGTGACTTTGATGTTTATTTCATCATAAATAGTCACTCTATATTCAATTATACCAAACGTAAAAGTGTATTGTAACGGTCGACTGAGCACTTAGGTTTAGAAAAATCGTAAAATTTGTCTGATAGTATATTATACCAAGTTTGAGCAAAAGCAACCCTTGCAAATAATTAGTCTTTTTAAATATTTTGTCCCTTGAATGAATGAATAAACCCAGGAGGACTGACCTAAAACAATGAATGAATGCTCAGAAGCCAGGGTTTCTTGTGGCAAAACTTGGAAAAATCTCAACAAAGATATTAAATATTCAGGTGCTCAGTCATCCATGATAGAACAGGTACAAGTGTGGTACTGAGGTATCTCACTTCGTCTTCGCGACGGATAAAAAGTATTAGAGACGTCTCCAATACTTTATTCCGTCATAAACGTCATAATTTTCATAAACTGTCTCAAAGTACTTCCCGCGACTCAAGAAACGTTGTACTGACTGAGTATGAGGAGATGTCTCCGGAATAGTTTTCACAACCGTCTCCAAGTAGTTTCAAAACCGTCTCAAAGTAGGCCCAAATCCGTCTCATATATAGTTTAAAAGTAGCCTCTGCGAAGTGAGATACTACCCTTACTCTTCGTCATGATAATTTAATAAAGAAATACATATCCCTAATAATTAAACACATAAGACATACGATCTTAATATGAGGGTCTCAAAGTTGGGTTTACTCTTTCTTGGGACGCACTGAATACGAGACAAGAACTTACGAAGTATGCAGAATGCGATCAAACCCCGCTTTTGTCATCTTGCATAAAGGATGTCAATGGCGCGCGGCAGTGGCTGTATTTGCAACGTCTATTGTTGCAATACGAATTCAATCCAAAGGCTACTTTACTGGGGATACCTAGTTCTTTTTTTTTTCATACCAAGGTTTTATTGTATCAAATGCGTCTATGCGTATAACAGCTGACCTAAAACATTGCTGATATGAAAAGAAATAACCTTCCGCCCAGCCTTTATGATTAGTCAAATCAAAGTATGCTTCTTTTATGTTTTAGCAAAGGGGGAAATGCCTGTATACATTCCTATCAAAGCGCTCGCTTATTGGCTTATGACTTACGTTCTCCGCTGAGAACCTATACGTTCTACGTTTGGGGAGAACGTACATTTCCCCAAAATAGCGTTGTAGATTTTGACAACGGGGAGCTATCTCTCGTAGCTAGGGGAAACCCTCGTTTGTGCACACGAAAACTTGTAATTTAAACGCTTGCCAGCCGTTTCTAGCAAATACCAGTTTTACACACTCTTCTTCCTGTAGTATGCAGGAGTTTGGGTTTGAGCTATTTTGAAAATAGAGCCTTTCATAATGCTAACGTTCTAGATTAGCTCCTCCGTAGTCCAGCGAAAGCACCCTAATGTAACAATTGACCCCGTATGGTGTAACAACCTGGCCCGTATATGGGGTAGGTTGTTATAAAAAAATGTCTTCACTAATTAAGCTGTTGTTAATTAGTGTTTACATGACTGTTTTCAAGTTTTATATGCCTCAGGTTTTAGCCAACATAATAGGCTAACTACAGACCCAATATGGAGTGCGTGAGTTCTTTCATTAGAATTATCTGTTACGTTATTAATTACTTTATTAATTATTAATTATAATAAATTAATTAAATAAATTAAATAAAGTAATTATTATAAATTACGTTATTAATTAATTAATTACGTTATCTGTAAGCTTCTGTAACGTCCATATCCGGTCTCCCTTACATCATTTTTTTTTTCACGCCACACTGGCTGTGCGATAAGTGGGGGGGGGGGTTGGGGTAGATGTTGGTGTTTTTTGGGCTGGGGCCGCCCGATGCCCCCCCCTGGACCGCGCTGAATATAAGAGGGATGCATTTTTTTTTTTTTTTAATTTTTTAATTTTTTTTATTATAATAAAAAAAAACAGTTTTCGTTATATTGACCATTTATGCTATGTTTCAGCAAATATCATACTTTTTAAAATGTATATGACATTCATAGATTGTCTTGAAATCTTATTTTGAGTATAGAGGTATTCAAAATATTCCAGTATGGTTTGCCATAATATATGCTTGATTTTGAATAGTAAAACGTTTGATCAGCTTTATTTGAGAATTGGGAACGTGCATGCAAGAAAAAATAAGGGAAAATTGTCACCAGAGAAAATGTCACAGACCCCTGGGCCCTACCCTCTGACCAACGGAATTCCTAAAAAAAATAATGCCAGTTGATCATCATCATCATTGTTTAAAACTAACCAATGCGATCCCGGGATTAAATGGGGACTTCCCCGGCGCGGCGCGGCGGCGTGGAACGCGCGGTATTTGGAATTGCGTACCAGATCAGATCACGCCCATTAACTCTGTGATCACGCCCAGAATCACAGAAATATCGTATCGCGAGGTTTTTTTCTTGTGAAGGCTGAGAATACTTATTTCAAGTCATGGAAAGTGTTGAACCAGATGCCAAATTCACCGAATATGACGATGCTGATGAAGATGTAAATATGATTCTTTATTAAACTCAGTGCAATTTAGATCTTACCAGATAACCTATCTTACCAGATAAACAAACTCAGATAAAAGTATTATAGATCTAACGTTAGTCCGAGTCGTTTCTTTTCATGTTTCTAAATCATGTAGTCTACTGACTGCATCTATTTATATTTGGTGACACGACATTAGTCTCTTCTTTTATTGTGCATTACAATGAAATTGTACTGTGTGTGGGTGTTTGAAACTTCATATTTGTCCTAAACTTAAGCTGTCATACCTGTGTTGCCCTTGACAAGATAGATCTAAATTATATTGGAGGTCTCTGAATAATAATTTAATAGTAATTTATGAAGGGGGGTCATAAAGCTATGCACTTAGTTTTTGACGATTTAGAAGTCATAGAATTTCATATTTCATATTACTATTTTTATACCATCTTTTGCTACATTTTGTGAGGATTAACTTGGTGCAAAAACATGGAATAAAACTAATAGCAATTACGAAAATCGCGGCGGATCAAAACCCTCTCCTCCGTTGCCGTCAGAAAAGAACAGTTCATAGTCTACGCACTCACTTTGAAGTTTGATTTAACACTTTTAATTAGATATATGTGTTTTCTTCCAAATTTTCATGATATATTATGAAATAGTTATCACAATTCAATAAATTTTACCTTTTTAGCACCTTGCTTCTATGTTTAGCCGTAAATGGTGGAATTTTGAACTTTGAAATGAAACACTACTTTTCCATGACGGCGCCTGTATTATGCGAGTGCATATTTTAGCCCCATTCACTTCAGCTCGTATTTTGCAGTGCGTAGCTTTATGAACCCCTACCATAGTCTAGATCTAACGTTGGAATCTAGACCTAGACTGACCAGTTCCCGTCGCTTCGCGACGGGAACTGACAGTCGAACATATGTGGTGATTGTATAGACCAAAATGAGGCATTAATTTTAATAAATACAGATCGATACTCACATAAAATTGATGATAGAGCAGCAAGAATACCTGGTCCTAAAACTTCTTATTAATTGTCGTGGTGGCAGGAAATACAAATAGTGATCCAAATTTAGGCTTAAAATTGGATATTCTGTGTTCCCTTGTCTTTCGCAAATGGTTTTCGGTGGTGATTACACAAAAATCTCCAATGCGGGCTGCATTTCAAAATATCGCGGTGTGACCCCGTGCACGTACGGCGATATATCTGGCGCAGCGTGGCAGCGCACTTGGGGTTGCCCTGGCGCGCTCGGGGTCACAGCGCGATATTTTGATATGCAGCCCGGAATGGAGATTTCCGTGTAATCATCAAGACGTCTCGGGAATTTCAGCAAATATTCATCATTTAAGGTATTTCACCAACACGTAGTTACTAAAAAACAATTAAAGGATCATTAAAGATGCCTCTGATAAAAATGAGGTATCTTTAGGCCTAGGCCTAATGCCTAAAATATAACTTTTTACTAGCTTCGATTTTTGACCACAACGTTTAATTTCCATTCCTTCTACAGCCCCGTTGCCTTCGTCAACGTTCATATCATATTGAGCAGTATAATTACCGGAGCGCTGGTTGTTTCACTGTAAATGGGGGTGGTGAAAGTACAGTTAACCGTAAATCAAAAATTTTGATATTGGAATATGGATGATCAATTTGGTTTCGATTCTTAAATTGTTATTAATCGCTGATGAGAAGCTTTTGACTTGTATATTCGACCTATATTCTATATTTTCCTTCAGCTCATACAATCCCTTATTCATGAATCCAATTTTCTCTAAATGTGTTGACAATTGGTCATGTCATGGCATGGCTGCATTTAACTGTTAATTCTTTTGCCTGGCTTTGAATTCAAATACTGAAACACTACTTTTTTTCTTTTTTTTTAATCTCCAAGAACTACACCCTAGATCTAGGCTTTAAGTTTGTTCTAAAATGTGATCAGGGTCCTGCAACTGCGCATGCTAATATTTCATGAAAATATCAACAAATTAATTATCATCCTCTTTTTCTCCTATTCCTAACTTTTCCAGTATGATCAGGTGACGGTGGAGTTGAATAAAGGACTTGTCTTGAATGAATTACAAAGTGAGAGCGGTACTCAATTTGAGATAAAGGCTCCTGTAGAAGCGGCAGGTATGTTTTTGATTATGATATGTGATTAAAATATACTATTCCCAGTATATTTTAATCACAAAATTGTTTAAAGGCCCATTCTGAATTTAAAGGTCCTTACATATTGTTTCTGAACATTTTGATATTGTGTAGATTCCATGTCAAAATAATTCTTCAGTTGTGAATAAAGTATAAGTGTACCGTATACACGCCAGTGCCCGGACAGTTTTGTCGTTTTGGTAAATTACACGTAATTAAAGCATCGTTTCACGTAATTATTTCAGTTGAGTGGTAGCCAATTTCCTTCCGGTTATTTAAGTGTTATTTTCCAGTCATGTCCAGTTCGAGTTTGCGTGGAGTGGCGATTTCGCTGGACCCTTGCAATCGGTCAGTTTCCGGACAGCTCTTCCAGTGGTCGGACAAGTAACATTTCACAAACCCGACAGTAGAGGGCCACGTAATTACACGTAAAACGGGCGCTGACTATATCTCTTTTTAAATTTGTTTAGTTTTGGTTTGTTATTGTTTTCTTTTGTTTAGTTTTTTTTTATGGGGGGGGGGGGGTGGGGTGTTTGTTTGTTTGTTGTTGTTGTTGTGTTTGTTATTTTAGGCTACTCATATGTATTATCTTACTGAGGCGTGAGTGGAATCAGGATGTGTAGAATGTGAGAGAAGTGAAACAAATAGATAAAAAAATCTTCTGAAAAAACTTGTTTTTCAACCGGAAACAAAATTACAAAATAAATCAGCTACAGATTTAATTACAATTTTTACTGTGTTATATCATTTTTTAAGTTTATGTGTCTACTCTTTAACTTTCACACTTCAACTCATGATTATACTGAAATATTCCTTGCTTTCTTTATTTTGGAGTTTTGCATGTAATCGTTGTTCTGCATCATGATTCCTGTCTTTAAAAATTTCACCTTTCCCATTTTTGTTTTATCTTTTTTTTTTGCTTATTATAATTATGATCATGTCTGTTAATTTGAACATCTTGATCTTTAGCCTATAGTTGTTTTAAAAGCTTTCGAGTTGGCAAAGACTTTTTACTTAAATATATACAGTGTCTATTACCGAACAAGTGTGTTTAGTTGACCTACCCGTGTTTATACATGTAATTTGTTGTCATATCACCAGTGGCGTATCTAGGTCAAATGCGCCGCGGGGCAATGACTGACTTTGCCGCCCCCCCCCCTTTTTTTTTTTTTTTTGTCTACTCCAGTTCTGCTCAACGATTTGTTTTAATTTATTGTACCAGTGGCTTAGTTTTATCCCCAGACATGGGATGAATTTGCGTCTTATAACCGTAGCTTTATTTTTATTTTCTCTGTAACTTTAATTTAAGTGTGAGCGTGAACGCTGAGCAGAAATTTGAGTTCTTGCATTACTCCAATCTTCCATTTAACAATCATGAATACAGATTTTGTTATCAACGAAGATACAATAAAAAATGCCTTACCTTCGGGCCCGGGTATCAAAAGGCCTATTGCACAATATGCATTCGATTCTTTTTAGTAGGAAAATAATAATTTTAAACCTTTTTGTGTTGGTCCTCCTTAAATGATTTTGAAACATATAATACAATGCGAGCGCGAGGCGCGAGCGAAAAATTCTAGTGCTCTAAACCTAAATTAACTTTGCAAGGAACAGGTCTTAATACCAAATCGTCATTAAAGACGGAAACAAAGACAATTGACCTTGAAGAACAATTGAAAGGAGCAAAAGGCAATGAGAAAGAAAATGGACAGTAAAAAAAAAAATCACCATTTTACTTAGAGGGACTTTGATGTTTATCTGAAGTG